>MU249677.1:0-45000 GCA_018977245.1 Lethenteron camtschaticum | reverse complement strand
CAGTGTTAATGAGGCTCCGGGTTCAGTGATTAGTCTGACTCAAGAGCGTAAGGCTACGGGTTCAGTGTCCACCATCACAGAGCCAGACTAAGGCTCCCACAGGNTTCAGTGTGAATCACATGAGACTCACAGAGACCAGACTAAGGCTCCCACAGGGCAGTGTTGATCACTGAGGCTCANAGAGCCAGACCAAGGATCCCTTACAGGGTGTGAATCAGAGGCTCACAGGGTTCATGTNAATACGAGCTCACAGAGACCAGACTAAGGCTCCCTCAGGGTTCAGTGTAATCACAGAGTGTTAATCCAGCTAAGGCTCCCATAGGGTNCAGTGTTAATCACTGGCTCACAGAGCCAGCTAAGGCTCCCACAGGGTTCATGTAATCCACTGAGGCTCCCCTCACAGAGCCAGACTGAGGCTCCACAGGGTTCAGTGTTAATCAGAGCCAGACTAAGGCTCCACAGTTCAGTGTTAATGCACTGAGGCTCACAGAGCCAGACTAAGGCTCCNACAGGGTTCAGTGTTAATAGAGCCAGACTAAGGCTCCCTCAGGGTTCAGTGTAATCACAGAGACTAAGGCTCCCATAGGGTTCGGTGTTAATCACTGAGGCTCAAGAGCCAGACTGAGGCTCCACAGGGTTCAGTGTTAATAGAGACTCACAAAGCCAGACTAAGGCTCCCACAGGGTCTGTGTTAATAGAGGCTCACGGAGCCAGACTAAGGCTCCCACAGGGTGTGTTAATCACTGAGGCTCAAGAGAGACTAAGAGTCCCACAGGTTCAGTGTTAATCACTGAGGCTCCCACAGGTTCAGTGTTAATCACTGAGGCTCAAGAGCCGAGACTAAGGCTCCCACACGATTCATTGTTAATAGAGGCTCCCAGNGTTCAGTGTTAATCACTGAGGCTCAAGAGAGACTAAGGCTCCNACAGTTCAGTGTTAATCAGAGCCAGACTAAGGCTCCCTACATGTTCAGTGTAATCACTCAGAGAGACTAAGGCTCCCACAGGGTTCAGTGTTCATCACTGGGGCTCAAGAGCCAGACTAAGGTTCCCACAGGGTTCAGTGTTAATCACTGAGAGACTAAGGCTCCCACAGGTTCAGTGTTAATCACTGAGCCAGACTAAGGCTCCACAGGGTTCAGTGTTAACCAGAGACTCAGAGCCAGACTAAGGCTCCACAGGGTTCAGTGGAGGCTCAAGAGAGACTAAGGCTCCACAGGTTCAGTGTTAATCACTGAGGCTCANAGAGACTAAGGCTCCCACAGGGTTCAGTGTTAATTACTGAGGCTCAAAGAGCNAGACTAAGGCTCCACAGGGTTCAGTGTTAATACAGAGCNAGACTAAAGCTCCACATGGTTCAGTGTTAATTACTGAGGCTCAAAGAGAGACTAAGGCTCCACAGGTTCAGTGTCCATCAGAGACTCACAGAGCCAGACTAAGGCTCCCACAGGATTCAGTGTTAATAGAGACTCACAGAGCCAGACTAAGGCTCCCACAGGGTTCAGTGTTGATCACAGAGCCAGACCAAGGNTCAAGGCTCCCACAGGGTTCAGTGTTAATCACTGAGACTCACAGAGCCAGACTAAGGCTCCCCAGGGTCAGTGTTAATCACTGAGGCTCCCAGACTAAGGCTCCCATAGGGTTCAGTGTTAATCACTGAGGCTCACAGAGCCAGACTAAGGCTCCACAGGGTTCAGTGTTAATCACTGAGCCAGACTGAGTGCTCCCACAGGTTCAGTGTTAATCACTGAGACTCACAGAGCCACACTAAGGCTCCACAGGTTCAGTGTTAATCACNGAGACTCACAGAGCCAGACTAAGGCCCCACAAGGTTCAGTGTTAATCACTGAGGCTCCACAGGGTTCAGTGTTATCACTGGGCTCAGAGAGACTAAGGCTCCCACAGGTTCAGTGTCAATCACTGGGGCTCAAGAGCCAGACTAAGGCTCCACAGGTTCAGTGTCAATCACTGGGGCTCCGAGCCAGACTNAGGCTCCCACAGGGTNCAGTGTTATCACTGAGGCTCACAGAGCCAGACTAAGGCTCCACAGGGTTCGTGTTATCACTGAGGCTCACCCACAGGTTCAGTGTTAATCACTGAGACTCACAGAGCCAGACTAAGGCTCCACAGGTTCNGTGTTGATCACTGAGGCTCCCACNGAGCCAGACTCAATTGGNGTGATCCTGAGGCTCCCCAGGGTTCAGTGTTATCATGAGGCTCACAGANCCAGACTAAGGCTCCATAGGGTTCGGTGTTAATCACTGAGGCTCACAGAGCCAGACTAAGGCTCCACAGGGTTCANTGTTAATCACTGAGACTCACAGCCAGACTGAGGCTCCACAGGTTCAGTGTTAATCACTGAGACTCACAGAGCCAGACTAAGGCTCCNACAGTTCGTGTTGGAGACTCACAGAGCCAGTGAGCTCCNACAGGTTCGTGTTATCACTGAGACTCACAGAGCCAGACTAAGGCTCCCACAGGTTCAGTGTTAATCACTGGGCTCACAGAGAGAGGCTCCCATAGGTTCAGTGTTAATCACAGAGACTCCACAGGTTCAGTGTTAATCACTGAGGCTCAGCCAGACTAAGGCTCCNACAGGGTTCAGTGTTAATCACTGGGNCTCACAGAGCCAGACTAAGGCTCCACAGGTTCAATGTCAATCACTGAGACTCACAGAGCCAGACTAAAAGCTCCCACAGGGTTCAGTGATCACTGAGNCTCACAGCCAGACTAAGGCTCCACAGGGTTCGTGATCACTGGGCTCCCACTCCACAGGGTTCAGTGTTAACTGAGGCTCCACAGGGTTCGGTGTTAATCACTGGGCTCACAGCCAGACTAAGGCTCCACAGGGTTCAGTGTTAACTGAGCTCCCACTAATAGGTTCGGTGTTAATCACTGAGGCTCAGCCAGACTAAGGCTGTCCATTTACCACAGAGCCAGACTGAGACTCCCACTGAGGGTTCGTGATCCAGCCAGACTNAGGCTCCCACAGGGTTCNGTGTGATCACTGAGGCTCACAGGGTTCAGTGTTAATCACTGAGACTCCCAGAACTAATAGGGTTCAGTGTTGATCACTGAGGCTCCCAGACTCCACAGGTTCAGTGNTANTCACTCTGGGCTCCCACACGAGCTCACAGAGCCAGACTAAGGCTCCCCAGGTTCAGTGTTAATCATGGGCTCCCAGACAGGTTCGTGTTAATCACTGAGGCTCAGCCAGACTCATCCCACAGGGTTCAGTGTTAATCACTGAGGCTCCNACAGGGTTCAGTGTTAATCACTGAGCTCACAGAGCCATAAGGCTCCACTTCAGTGTAAACTGGNCTCACAGAGCCAGACTAAGGCTCCCACAGGTTCAGTGTTATCACTGAGGCTCCNACANGGTTCAGTGTTAATCACTGAGGCTCACAGAGCCAGACTAAGGCTCCATAGGTTCGGTGTTAATCACTGAGGCTCAGAGCCAGACTAAGGCTCCACAGGGTTCAGTGTTAATCACTGAGGCTCAGAGCCAGACTAAGGCCTNCACAGGGTTCAGTGTTAATCACTGGGNCTCACAGAGCAGACTAGAGGCTCCCACAGGGTTCAATGTCAATCACTGAGACTCACAGAGCCAGACTAAGGCTCCNACAGGTTCAGTGTTGATCACTGAGGCTCACAGAGCCAGACTAGGCTCAATTTCCACAGGGTTCAGTGTTGATCACTGAGGCTCACAGAGCCAGACTAAGGCTCCCACAGGTTCAGTGTTATTNACTGAGACAGAGCCAGACTATCCCACAGGGTTCGGTGTTAATCACTGGGCTCACAGANCCAGACTAATCCATGTTCAGTGTTAATNACTGAGACTCACNGANCCACTAATAGGTTCAATGTCAATCACTGAGGCTCCCNCAGGTTCAGTGTTAATCACTGAGGCTCACAGAGCCAGACCAGGGTTCAGTGTTAATCACTGGGCTCAGAGCCAGACTNAGGCTCCCCAGGTTCAGTGTTAATCACTGAGGTCACAGAGCCAGACCAGGTTCAGTGTTAATCACTGAGGATCACAGAGCCAGAATAAGGCTCCACAGGGTTCAGTGTTAATCACTGGGCTCACAGAGCCAGACTAGGCTCCCNCAGGTTCAGTGTTAATCACTGAGGCTCAGAGCCACTAAGGCTCCCATAGGTTCAGTGTTAATCACTGAGGCTCACAGAGCCAGACCAAGACTCCCACAGGTTCAGTGTTAATCACGGAGGCTCACAGAGCCAGACTAAGCTTCCACAGGGTTCAGTGTTAATCACTGAGGCTCAGAGCCAGACTAAGGCTCCCACAGGGTTCAGTGTTAATCACTGAGGCTCCCAGACCAGGGTTCCACAGGGTTCAGTGTTAATCACTGAGGCTCACAGAGCCAGACTAAGGCTCCACAGGATTCAGTGTTAATCACTGGGCTCAGAGCCAGACTAAGGCTCCNACAGGGTTCAGTGTTATCACTGGGCTCACAGAGCCAGACTAAGGCTCCACAGGGTTCAGTGTTAATCACTGAGGCTCAGANCCAGACTAAGGCTCCCACAGGTTCAGTGTTAATCACTGAGGCTCACAGAGCCAGACTAAGGCTCCCACAGGTTCAGTGTTAATCACTGAGACTCCCCAGGTTCAGTGTTAATCACTGAGGTCACAGAGCCAGACCAGGGTTCAGTGTTAATCACTGAGGCTCCACAGGGTTCAGTGTTAATCACTGGGGCTCACACAGGGTTCAGTGTTAATCACTGAGGCTCACAGAGCCAGACTAAGGCTCCCTCCCATAGGGTTCAGTGTTAATCACTGAGGCTCAGAGCCAGACCAGGGTTCAGTGTTAATCACGGAGGCTCACAGAGCAGACCAGGGTTCAGTGTTAATCACTGAGNCTCAGAGCCAGACTAAGGCTCCCTTCCACAGGGTTCAGTGTTAATCACTGAGCTCACAGAGCCAGACTAAGGCTCCCACAGGGTTCAGTGTTAATCACTGAGGCTCACAGAGCCAGACTAAGGCTCCCACAGGTTCAGTGTTAATCACTGGGCTCACAGAGCCAGACTAAGGCTCCCACAGGGTTCAGTGGAGCTCACAGAGCCAGACTAAGGCTCACTCCCCACAGGTTCAGTGTTATCACATTTGGGGAGGCTGAGCCAGACTAGGCTCCNACAGGGTTCAGTGTTAATCACTGAGGCTCACAGAGCCAGACTAAGGCTCCCACAGGTTCAGTGTTAATCACTGAGACTCACAGAGCCAGACTGAGGCTCCACAGGGTTCAGTGTTAATTACTGAGGCTGCACGAGCCAGACTGAGGTCCCACAGGTTCAGTGTTAATCACTGACTCAGCAGAGCAGTGTTAGGCGGTTAATCACTGGGCTCACAGAGCCAGTTTAATCACTAAGGCTCCNCAGGTTCAGTGTTAATCACTGAGGCTCACAGGGTCAGACTGAGCTCACAGATCAGACTGAGGCTCACAGGGCCCTAACATTNCCCTTCGTAGGCATTCTAAACGGTTATCCCCCTGCACAGTTGTAATTTTAATANGNGTTGTGTGGTTANGTACGGTAAACTCACGATNTTTCTTTTGTACACCATNCATGCGGTNTGTTCATCTTCCGTTGTTTTGCGTTTTAAANCAANTAAATCACGGTTANTTAGGCGTCCGNGGCNTCTTTGGCGGTTTAATATTNGTTTGCAACTTTAAAAATTTTTTGANCGGAGCGGTCCGGAGGTTACGCCNAATCGCNGTGCATAGCCGGCGGCNGTCTNGGAGGGCCGGGTAGACTGGAACAANCAAAAAAAAAACCGCGGGGATTATTTTATTATATAANTGCGGCANGGACCAGTCANGTGAGCTNGGTCTCCGTGTTTGTTTGGCGCGTGCGGAGTAANGTAAAACATTAACTTTGTGTTATATTTGTCTTTGGTTTAAGANCGCGACANTGGGTAGTGACAAGTGCGGAAAANNTGGGCGGNGCTCGTGGCGCGGNGGATGANGTTGCGGACGGTTAGTTNGTTTNCTTGTCTTTTTGCGGTGTGTGTATNGTGTGTGTCATNGTATGTGTATGTGTATNGTGTATGTTAGACGGTTGTGTGTATAAAATGTNGTGNATNGTGTGTGTGTTTTCATGTGTGTGATGTGGNAGTGCGTGTTTTCATGTTACGTGAAGTTTACGTNNGTGATATGTNGTGTCNGTGATNGTGTATGTGTATNTGNNGTGNATGTGNGTGTGATNGTNGTGTGTGTATNGTGTTGTATGTGTATNGTGTGTGTATGCNGAGTGGGAGGTCATTGTTGCGTCCAATGAGTCGAGNCTAAATTCATGATGAGTCGTGATGATCCATCANAGTGATNGAGTCCACACCGTCGTGTGATNGTGTGATNGTGTACAGTAGTGTGGTGTGTGTGATGTGTGTGCTAGCAGTGTNGTATTAGTGTGGTGATNGTGTGTNGTGTATNGNGTCTGTGTTTGTGTGTGTGTATCAGTGTAGGTATNGTGTGTNGTGTATGTGTGTGTATATATGTATTGTATTACAGTGATGGTGATGGNTGGGTAGTGGGTGGNTGANTGGTGTNGTGGTGTGGGTGAGTGGGTGGTGGTGGTGATTNGTGGTGNTGGTGGTGATGAGTGNGGTGATTGGGTGGTGGTGATATGGGATAGTGGTGATGTGGGTTGCTGGTGTGGTGNGGTGGTGGTGTGGNTGGTGGTGTGGTNNGTGNGTGGNTGATGNGTGGTGGTGGTGGTGGTGATGGTGGTGGTGGTGGTGAGTGGGTATCTGNTGGCGTGGTGTGTGGNTGACTGTGATGGTGGTGGTGGTGATGGTGGNTGGTGTGTGANTGGTGNTGGTAGNTGGTGATGTGGTTGCTGGTGGTGGTGGCTGGTGGNTGGTGGTGATATGGTGNGTGGTGGTGGTGGNTGGTGATGGGAGGTGANTGGTGGTGATGTGGGACTGATAGTGGTGGGTGGTGGTGATGTGGGTAGTGGNTGNGTATGGTATCGTGGTGGNTGGTGATGGTGGTGANTGGTGANTGGNTGTGGGATGGTGGTGATTGGGTGATGGTGGTGGGTATCGTGGTGGTGGTGGTGNTGTGGTGGTGGTGGTGGTGATGGGTGGTGGGTATCTGGTGGTGGTGATGGTGGTGGTGATCTGTGGCTGATGGTGATGTGGGATGGTGGTGAATGANTGGTGACTGGTNGTGGTGATGGNTGGTGGGTAGTGGGTGGTGGTGGTGGGTGGTGGGTGATGGTGAGTGGTAGTGGTGGCTGGGTGATGGTGGNTGGTGGTGATGNTGNGTGGTGGTGGGTGNGTGGGTAGTGGTGAGTGGTGGNTGGTGATGGTGGTAGCTGGGTGATGGTGGTATCTNGNTGGAGTGGNTGAGTGGTGGTGGTGGTGGTGTGGGTGNGTGGTGCTGGGTGATGGTGGTGGTNGTGGNTGGTGGTGGTGGNTGAGTGGTATGGTGATGGGTATCTGGTGGTGGTGGTGGGTAGCTGGGTGNGTGGGTGGNTGGGTGGTGNGTGAGTGAGTGACTCCCAACATTGCTTTACTGCTGCCCAATGTCACTACCTCTCCCGCCACCGCTGCCACTCCACGCGTATCTTACGCAGTCCTTCGTCTAACCACTGGCGAGACGTCTCTACTGCTGATACGTTTCATCATTACTTAGCCCGTGCCCCTTAATTCGATGTGGGGAGCGCGGCTGTGTGCCACAGATAAGCGGATTTAATTTTGAAATTATAGAGAGAGAGAGAGAAACAAAACATCAAGGTAGGCGTCGCAAAANTCGTCTAAGCGGAAATTTTAATCAACTATTATTTCGTTATCACCGGATACCTTTGTGCCAAGTATGAAAAAAAATTAACCCGTAAAAACAAAGTTTTTCACTCTAAATCCTTTATATGCGTGGCGGCTAGAGTCCTCTCGTCCTCTGGCTTGAGATGGCTGCCACCTATGGGTCAGATGATTGTCTGCCAGCATTAAGCAATTGGTAATTAAATATTTAAAAAAAGTTTCCCTAAACAGTGTAAAATTTTGGAAAAAAAAATTTCACCAAAATTAATTGTCACGCACAACGAGTCTGTGTGGAAAATGTCAGCTCGATTGGATCACGGGAAGTGGGTTAAAAAACGACCGAAAGATGTGCACGGTAGTAAGCAAGCAAGCAAGCAAACTTAATATAAAGGATTTAATGAAGAATAGGTTTTAACCTGTCGGGCAATTGAACAGCAATTGTGTCAAGATGCTCAAACGCCACAATAGAAATTCGTTGCAAGGCATCATCAAGTGTCTGCATCAACCACACACACGGGCACTTGTGGTGAACATTCAAACTCAAGTGGCTCTGACAATTCTAACAACGATAATGTTATAGGCATTGTCTTTGAAACTGATTGCCCAACACCAGAGATAGTAACGGCCTTCTGTATGGCCTTGTCTCACTAGCAGTGTCTCACTACCAGTGTCTCACCACCCAGTGTCTCACCACCCAGTGTCTCACTACCCAGTGTCTCACTACCCAGTGTCTCACTACCTGTGTCTCACTACCCAGTGTCTCACCACCCAGTGTCTCACCACCAGTGTCTCACTACCCAGTGTCTAACTACCCAGTGTCTCACTACCCAGTGTCTCACTACCAGTGTCTCACTACCAGTGTCTCACCACCCAGTGTATCACTACCNAGTGTCTCACTAGCAGTGTCTCACTACCCATGTGTCTCACTACCCAGTGTCTCACTACCAGTGTCTCACCACCAGTGTCTCACTACCCAGTGTCTCACTAGCAGTCTCACTACCAGTGTCTCACTACCCAGTGTCTCACTAGCAGTGTCTAACTACCAGTGTCTCACTACCCAGTGTCTCTGTACCAGTGT
The DNA here is from genome assembly GCA_018977245.1 of Lethenteron camtschaticum. Classification (NCBI taxonomy): domain Eukaryota; kingdom Metazoa; phylum Chordata; class Hyperoartia; order Petromyzontiformes; family Petromyzontidae; genus Lethenteron; species Lethenteron camtschaticum. The sequence continues at coordinate 36,152 of MU249677.1, read as the reverse complement.
CTCACTACCCAGTGTCTCACTACCCAGTGTCTCACTAGCAGTGTCTCACCACCAGTGTATCACTACCCAGTGTCTCACTAGCAGTGNCTCACTACCAGTGTCTCACTACCCAGTGTCTCACCACCAGTGTCTCACTAGCCAGTGTCTCACTACCCAGTGTCTCACTACCAGTGTCTCACTAGCCAGTGTCTCTCCACCCAGTGTCTCACTAGCCAGTGTCTTACCACCCAGTGTCTCACTTCTACTGTCTCACTACCCAGTGTCTCACTACCCAGTGTCTCACCACCTAGTGTCTCACTAGCAGTGTCTCACTACCCAGTGTCTCACTACCCAGTGTCTCACCACCTAGTGTCTCACTAGCAGTGTCTCACTACCCAGTGTCTCACTACCCAGTGTCTCACCACCTAGTGTCTCACTAGCAGTGTCTCACTGCCCAGTGTCTCACCAGCCAGTGTCTCACTACCCAGTGTCTCACTAGCCAGTGTATCACTACCCAGTGTCTCACTATCCAGTGTCTCACCACTCAGTGTCTCATTACCCAGTGTCTCACTTACCACCCAGTGTCTCACTAGCAGTGTCTCACTACCCAGTGTCTCACTACCCAGTGTCTCACTACCCAGCATCTCACTACCCAATGTTCTGTAGGTGTAGATGCCACTGATTCTTTATGTTCTGTAGATGAAGACGCCACTGGCTCTTCACGTTCTGCAAATGTAGATGCCACTGGTTTTTCACGTTCTGCAGATGTAGATGTCACTGGTTCTTCACGTTCTGCAGATGTAGATGTCACTGGTTCTTCACGTTCTGCAGATGTAGATGTCACTGGTTCTTCACGTTCTGCAGATGGAGATGCCACTGGCTCTTCACGTTCTGCAGATGTAGATGCCACTGGCTCTTCACGTTCTGCAGATGTAGATGTCACTGGTTCTTCACGTTCTGCAGATGGAGATGCCACTGGTTCTTCACGTTCTGCAGATGTAGATGCCACTGGTTCTCACGTTCTGCAGATGTAGATGCCACTGGTTCTTCGCGTTCTTATAGATGTAGATGCCACTGGTTCTTCACGTTCTGCAGATGTAGATGCCACTGGTTCTTCACGTTCTGCAGATGTAGATGCCACTGGTTCTTCACGTTCTGCAGATGTAGATGCCACTGGTTCTTCACGTTCTGCAGATGTAGATGCCGCTGGTTCTTCACGTTCTGCAGATGTAGATGCCACTGGTTCTTCACGTTCTGCAGATGTAGATGCCACTGGTTCTTCACGTTCTGCAGATGTAGATGCCGCTGGTTCTTCACGTTCTGCAGATGTAGATGTCACTGGTTCTTCACGTTCTGCAGATGTAGATGTCACTGGTTCTTCACGTTCTGCAGATGTAGATGTCACTGGTTCTTCACGTTCTGCAGATGGAGATGCCACTGGCTCTTCACGTTCTGCAGATGTAGATGCCACTGGCTCTTCACGTTCTGCAGATGTAGATGTCACTGGTTCTTCACGTTCTGCAGATGGAGATGCCACTGGTTCTTCACGTTCTGCAGATGTAGATGCCACTGGTTCCTCACGTTCTGCAGATGTAGATGCCACTGTTCTTCGCGTTCTTATAGATGTAGATGCCACTGGTTCTTCACGTTCTGCAGATGTAGATGCCACTGGTTCTTCACGTTCTGCAGATGTAGATGCCACTGGTTCTTCACGTTCTGCAGATGTAGATGCCACTGGTTCTTCACGTTCTGCAGATGTAGATGCCACTGGTTCTTCACGTTCTGCAGATGTAGATGCCACTGGTTCTTCACGTTCTGCAGATGTAGATGCCGCTGGTTCTACTTCTGCAGATGTCACGTTCTCACGTTCTGCAGATGTAGATGCCACTGGTTCTTCACGTTCTGCAGATTAGATGCCGCTGGTTCTTCACGTTCTGCAGATGTAGATGTCACTGGTTCTTCACGTTCTGCAGATGTAGATGTCACTGGTTCTTCACGTTCTGCAGATGTAGATGTCACTGGTTCTTCACGTTCTGCAGATGGAGATGCCACTGGCTCTTCACGTTCTGCAGATGTAGATGCCACTGGCTCTTCACGTTCTGCAGATGTAGATGTCACTGGTTCTTCACGTTCTGCAGATGGAGATGCCACTGGTTCTTCACGTTCTGCAGATGTAGATGCCACTGGTTTCTCACGTTCTGCAGATGTAGATGCCACTGGTTCTTCGCGTTCTTATAGATGTAGATGCCACTGGTTCTTCACGTTCTGCAGATGTAGATGCCACTGGTTCCTCACGTTCTGCAGATGTAGATGCCACTGGTTCTTCGCGTTCTTATAGATGTAGATGCCACTGGTTCTTCACGTTCTGCAGATGTAGATGCCACTGGTTCTTCACGTTCTGCAGATGTAGATGCCACTGGTTCTTCACGTTCTGCAGATGTAGATGCCACTGGTTCTTCACGTTCTGCAGATGTAGATGCCGCTGGTTCTTCACGTTCTGCAGATGTAGATGCCACTGGTTCTTCACGTTCTGCAGATGTAGATGCCACTGGTTCTTCACGTTCTGCAGATGTAGATGCCGCTGGTTCTTCACGTTCTGCAGATGTAGATGTCACTGGTTCTTCACGTTCTGCAGATGTAGATGTCACTGGTTCTTCACGTTCTGCAGATGTAGATGTCACTGGTTCTTCACGTTCTGCAGATGGAGATGCCACTGGCTCTTCACGTTCTGCAGATGTAGATGCCACTGGCTCTTCACGTTCTGCAGATGTAGATGTCACTGGTTCTTCACGTTCTGCAGATGGAGATGCCACTGGTTCTTCACGTTCTGCAGATGTAGATGCCACTGGTTCCTCACGTTCTGCAGATGTAGATGCCACTGGTTCTTCGCGTTCTTAAGATGTAGATGCCACTGGTTCTTCACGTTCTGCAGATGTAGATGCCACTGGTTCTTCACGTTCTGCAGATGTAGATGCCACTGGTTCTTCACGTTCTGCAGATGTAGATGCCACTGGTTCTCACGTTCTGCAGATGTAGATGCCACTGGTTCTTCACGTTCTGCAGATGTAGATGCCACTGGTTCTTCACGTTTTGCAGATGTAGATGCCGCTGGTTCTTCACGTTCTGCAGATGTAGATGCCACTGGTTCTTCACGTTTTGCAGATGTAGATGCCACTGGTTCTTCACGTTCTGCAGATGTAGATGGCACTGGTTCTTCACGTTTTGCAGATGTAGATGCCACTGGTTCTTCACGTTCTGCAGATGTAGATGCCGCTGGTTCTTCACGTTCTGCAGATGTAGATGCCACTGGTTCTTCACGTTTTGCAGATGTAGATGGCACTGGTTCTTCACGTTCTGCAGATGTAGATGCCACTGGTTCTTCACGTTCTGCAGATGTAGATGGCACTGGTTCTTCACGTTCTGCAGATGTAGATGCCACTGGTTCTTCACGTTCTGCAGATGTAGATGGCACTGGTTCTTCACGTTCTGCAGATGTAGATGTCACTGGTTCTTCACGTTTGGCAGATGTAGATGCCACTGGTTCTTCACGTTCTGCAGATGTAGATGGCACTGGTTCTTCACGTTCTGCAGATGTAGATGTCACTGGTTCTTCACGTTTGGCAGATGTAGATGTCACTGGTTCTTCACGTTCTGCAGATGTAGATGCCACTGGTTCTTCACGTTCTGCAGATGTAGATGGCACTGGTTCTTCACGTTTTGCAGATGTAGATGCCACTGGTTCTTCACGTTTGGCAGATGTAGATGCCACTGGTTCTTCACGTTTGCAGATGTAGATGCCACTGGTTCTTCACGTTCTGCAGATGTAGATGCCACTGGTTCTCTTGCCGCAGCGGTTGAACTTACGAACTCTGGGTCACAACATGCAGCTGCAACTGGAGCATACTGGGACAGGGTTTGTTGGTGTCTCTGAAAGTTCGTAGGTCGAATGTTCGTGAGTAGACCAGTCCCCTCCCCATATCTCGTCAGAGGATTTAATTTTCAGCGCACAAATTGGCGCGCGCACGTGCTGACACAGGCTGAGCTTTTCAATATACAATGCATCATTGTAATGGAGTAGAACAGACATGCGTCGTTTTCGATGTTACACTGTATTATGAATGGTGGGGATGATGGTGGTGGTGGTGGAGGGTGGCAGACAGAGGTTTTTCCTTTTAAATTTACAACGTGATATATAGCATAGCGGGGCAGACAGAGGCGATGGTTTTTAGTGCCGAGTGCATTTCATCAGCGATGAGTGATGGGCATAGGGAGGCTTTTAGTTTGCAATTGGCAGAGTGTTGGAATGTGGAAGGCGATAAACTCACACAGAGACCCATAGACTCACACAAAAACCCATAGACTCACATAGAAACCCATAGACTCACACAGAAACCCATAGACTCACACAGAGACCCATAGACTCACACAGAAACCCATAGACTCACACAGAAGCCCATAGACTCACACAGAAACCCATAGACTCACACAGAGACCCATAGACTCACACATAAACCCATAGACTCACACAGAGAACCATAGACTCACACAGAGAACCATAGACTCACACAGAGACCCATAGACTCACACAGAGACCCACAGCCTAACACAGGACCCATAGACTCACTCAGAGACCCATAGACTCACACAGAGACCCATAGACTCACACAGAAACCCATAGACTCACACAGAAACCCATAGACTCACACAGAGACCCATAGACTCACACAGAAACCCATAGACTCACACATAAACCCATAGACTCACACAGAGAACCATAGACTCACACAGAGAACCATAGACTCACACAGAGACCCATAGACTCACACAGAGACCCACAGCCTAACACAGAGACCCATAGACTCACACAGAGACCCATAGACTCACACAGAGACCCATAGACTCACACAGAGAACCATAGACTCACACAGAGAACCATAGACTCACATATAAACCCATAGACTCGCAAAGAGACGCATAGACTCACACAGGGACCCACAGCCTCACGCAGAGACCCACTGACTCACCACGGCACAGAGACCCACAGACTTACACAGAGACCAACAGACTCACACAGAGACCCATAGACTCACACAAAAACCCATAGACTCACATAGAAACCCATAGACTCACATAGAGACCCATAGACTCACCACACAGAGACCACGACTTACACAGAGACCCACAGACTCACACAGAAACCCATAGACTCACACAAAAACCCATAGACTCACATAGAAACCCATAGACTCACACAGAAACCCATAGACTCACACAGAGACCCATAGACTCACACAGAAACCCATAGACTCACACAGAAGCCCATAGACTCACACAGAAACCCATAGACTCACACAGAGACCCATAGACTCACACATAAACCCATAGACTCACACAGAGAACCATAGACTCACACAGAGAACCATAGACTCACACAGAGACCCATAGACTCACACAGAGACCCACAGCCTAACACAGAGACCCATAGACTCACTACACAGAGACCCATAGACTCACACAGAGACCCATAGACTCACACAGAAACCCATAGACTCACACAGAAACCCATAGACTCACACAGAGACCCATAGACTCACACAGAAACCCATAGACTCACACATAAACCCATAGACTCACACAGAGAACCATAGACTCACACAGAGAACCATAGACTCACACAGAGACCCATAGACTCACACAGAGACCCACAGCCTAACACAGAGACCCATAGACTCACTACACAGAGACCCATAGACTCACACAGAGACCCATAGACTCACACAGAGAACCATAGACTCACACAGAGAACCATAGACTCACATATAAACCCATAGACTCGCAAAGAGACGCATAGACTCACACAGGGACCCACAGCCTCACGCAGAGACCCACTGACTCACCACGGCACAGAGACCCACAGACTTACACAGAGACCAACAGACTCACACAGAGACCCATAGACTCACACAAAAACCCATAGACTCACATAGAAACCCATAGACTCACATAGAGACCCATAGACTCACCATGGCACAGAGACCCACAGACTTACACAGAGACCCACAGACTCACACAGAAACCCATAGACTCACACATAAACCCATAGACTCACACAGAGACCATAGACTCGCAAAGAGACCCATAGACTCACACAGGGACCCACAGACTCACACAAAAACCCATAGACTCACACAGAAACCCATAGACTCACACAGAAACCCATAGACTCACACAGACCCACAGCCTCACACAGAAACCCATAGACTCACACAGAGACCCATAGACTCACACAGAGACCCATAGACTCACACAGAGACCCACAGCCTAACACAGAGACCCATAGACTCACTACACAGAGACCCATAGACTCACACAGAAAACCCATAGACTCACATAGAAACCCATAGACTCGCACATAGACTCACACAGGGACCCACAGACTCACACAAAAACCATAGACTCACACAGAAACCCATAGACTCACACAGAGACCCATAGACTCACACAGAGACCCACAGCCTCACACAGAAACCCATAGACTCACACAGAGAACCATAGACTCACACAGAGAACCATAGACTCACACATAAACCCATAGACTCGCAAAGAGACGCATAGACTCACACAGGGACCCACAGCCTCACGCAGAGACCACTGACTCACCACGGCACAGAGACCCACAGACTTACACAGAGACCCACAGACTCACACAGAGACCAACAGACTCACACAGAGACCCACGGACTCATACAGAGACCCACAGACTCACGCAGAGACACACAGACTCACACAGAGGCCCACAGAATCACACAGAGACCCACAGACTCACCACGGCACAGAGACCCAAAGACTCACACAGAGACACCCACAGACTCCTCACACAGAGACCCACAAACTCACACAGAGACCCACAGACTTACGCAGAGACCCACAGCCTCACACAGAGACCCACAGAATCACACAGAGACCCACAGACTCACCACGGCACAGAGACCCAAAGACTCACACAGAGACACCCACAGACTCCTCACACAGAGACACACAGACTCCTCACACAGAGACACACATATACTCACCACGGCACAGAGACCCACAGACTCACACAGAGACACCCACAGACTCACGCAGAGACTCACAGACTCACACAGAGACACCCACAGACTCACACCGAGACCCACAGACTCACGCAGACACCCACAGACTCCTCACACAGAGACCCACGACTCACGCAGAGACCCACAGACTCACACAGACTCACACAGAGACACCCACAGAGTCCTCACGCAGAGTCACTGGTGAGTAACCGTTTGTCACTTATTTCCCAACGTCTTGTCTCTTCTCACAATTCAAGTTCTTAGAATCAACCCACCCGCGCCTGCAACATGGCTTCATCCCAGAGGTCGCAATCAGGTACCCGATACCCGTACCCTACCCGTACCCGCCGGTACGGGTACGGGTAGGCCGTGAGTCACTGGTGAGTAACCGTTTGTCACTCATTTCCCAACGTCTTGTCTCTTCTCACAATTCAAGTTCCTAGAATCAACCGACCCGCGCCTGCAACATGGCTTCATCCCAGAGGTCGCAATCGGGTACCCGATACCCGGCCGGGTACGGGTACCCGTTTGCGACCCTGGTGCGGCCGGGTACGGGTAAGGAATCAAAATCCGTTTGCGACCTCTGCCCGCGTGAGAGTTGATGGCACGCCAGGGGGCGCTACATGAGAGAGGAGGGAAGGCTGCCGTAGAAGTCACGCGTGGGTGATCTTACTCGCGGCTCCTCCTTCATAATTGCGGCATTCACAAGATCCGGGCGAGTGTATGCAGATGGTGATGATGATGTTTGCGGATGATGATGATGATGATGAAGATCATCATCAGCATTTGCAGCAGCATCATCGTTAGCATCAGCTTTCATCAAGAGCACCATCAGCAGTGTTATCATGAGCATTAGGAGCTGCATCAGCAGCTACATCAGCAGCTACATCATCAGCAGCATCATCAGCAGTATTATCAGCAGCATTATCAGCAGCATCATCAGCATCATCAGCAGCATCATCATCAGCATCATCAAGAGCATCATCAGCAGTGTAATCATATCATCAGCAGCTACATCAGCAGCTACATCATCAGCATCATCATCAACAGCATCATCATCAGCATCATCAGCAACAGCATCAGCAGCATCATCAGCAGCATCAGCATCATCATCACCTGCATCATCAGCATCATCATCAGCATCATCAACAGCATCATCAGCAGTATTATCAACATCATCAGCAGCATCATCAGCATCATCACCATCAGCAGCATCATCAGCATCATCATCTGCATCAACATCATCAGCAGCATCAGCATCATCATCAGCATCATTAACATCAGCATCATCATCAACAGCATCATCATCAGCATCATCATCAGCAGCATCAACATCATCAGCAGCATCAACATCATCAACATCATCATCAGCATCATCATCATCAGCGGCAACATCATCATCAGCAGCATTAGCAGCAAGAGCAAAAGCTGCATTAACTAATCGCACCATCACGAGCAGTAGCAGCAGCTGCGTGATGTGCATGGTGCGTAGTCCACATCGGCATCAAATGACTAGCTGGTACGGCGGTAGTANCTTCGCTATGAGAGACAAAGGCGGCCGGGTCGTGGTGCTGGCCACCCACCCCCTCGTGTGTCACAGCGGCCTCATAGGTGCTGCTCGCTAACAGCACTTGCCCCTACAGCCTGCTAAGGCTACACGGGGATCTTTGTCTGTGTATAGGTGCTACTCACAGCACTTCCCCTGCAGCCTGCTAGAGGCTACACGGGGGATCTTTGTCTGTATTATAGACGCTGCTACCCGGTGTGCAGGAGGGGGGGGACTTCAACCCCCCCCACCCCACCACGCTGAGCCCCCACCCCACGCTGAGCCCCCAATCCTCCGCTGTGACCCCCATTGAAAGGAGGGGCATTNAACTCGTCTGCACGTGGCGTGCCCAGGACCCACGTGATTAGAGTCCAGGACCCACGTGGTTAGAGCGCAGGAACCACGTGGTTAGAGCCCAGGAACCACGTGGTTAGAGCAGGACCCACGTGGTTAGAGCGCAGGAACCACGTGGTTAGAGCCCAGGACCNACGTGGTTAGAGTCCAGGACCCACGTGGTTAGAGCCCAGGAACCACGTGGTTGCCAGACCACGTGTTAGAGCCCACACGTGGGAGCCCGGACCGTGGTTAGGCCCAGGACCCACTGGTTAGAGCCCAGGACCCACGTGGTTAGAGACCACACGGGTGAGCCCAGGCCGTGGTTAGGCCCAGGACCCACTGGTTAGAGCCCAGGACCCACGTGGTTAGAGCCCAGGAACCACGTGGTTAGAGCCCACAAACCACGTGGTTAGAGCCCACAAACCACGTGGTTAGAGCCACAAACCACGTGGTTGAGTCCAGGAACCACGTGGTTAGAGTCCAGGAACCACGGGTTAGAGCCCAGGAAACGTGGTTAGAGTGAACCCGTGTGGCAGCACGTGGTGAGCCCAGGACCCACGTGGTTAGAGCTCAGGAACCACGTGGTTAGAGCCCAGGACCCACGTGGTTAGAGCTCAGGAACCACGTGGTTAGAGCCCAGGACCCACGTGGTTAGAGCTCAGGAACCACGTGGTTAGAGCCCAGGACCCACGTGGTTAGAGCTCAGGAACCACGTGGTTAGAGCCCAGGACCCACGTGGTTAGAGCGCAGGACCCACGTGGTTAGAGACCCACGTGGTTAGAGTCCAGGAACCACGTGGTTAGAGCCCAGGACCCACGTGGTTAGAGTCCAGGACCCACGTGATTAGAGCCCAGGACCCACGTGATTAGAGCCCAGGACCCACGTGATTAGAGCCCAGGACCCACGTGGTTAGAGTCCAGGAACCACGTGATTAGAGTCCAGGACCCACGTGGTTAGAGTCCAGGACCCACGTGATTAGAGCCCAGGACCCACGTGATTAGAGCCCAGGACCCACGTGATTAGAGCCCAGGACCCACGTGATTAGAGCCCAGGACCCACGTGTTTAGAACCCAGGACCCACGTGATTAGAGCCCAGGACCCACGTGATTAGAGCCCAGGACCCACGTGTTTAGAACCCAGGACCCACGTGATTAGAGCCCAGGACCCACGTGTTTAGAACCAGGACCCACGTGATTAGAGCCCAGGACCCACGTGATTAGAGCCCAGGACCCACGTGTTTAGAACCCAGGACCCACGTGATTAGAGCCCAGGACCCACGTGGTTAGAGCCCAGGACCCACGTGATTAGAGCCCAGGACCCACGTGATTAGAACCCAGGACCCACGTGCCCAGGACCCACGTGTTTAGAACCCAGGACCCACGTGATTAGAGCCCACCCACGTGATCCCACCCACGTGATTAGAACCCAGGACCCACTCATTAGAACCCAGCCCACGTGATTAGAGCCCACCCACTGGTTAGATCCAGCCCACGTGGTTAGAGTCCAGGACCCACGTGGTTATCCACCCACGTGGTCCCACCCACTGGTACCCACGTGTTAGTCCACCACTGGTTAGAGCCCACCCTCCCTCTCCTCCTCCNTCTACTCCCTCTCCCCCTNCCCTCCCCCCCTCCTCCTCCCTCCTCCCTCTCCTCCCCCNTCTCCTCCTCTCCTCCTCTCCTCCTCCCTCTCCTCCTCCCTCCTCCTCTNCTCCCTCCCTCCCTCCCTCCCTCCCTCTCCTCCTCCTCCCTCCCTCCCTCCCTCCTCCTCCCTCTNCTCCCTCTCACCTCTCCTCCCTCCCTNTCCTCCCTCCCTCCTCCCCTCTCTCCCTCTCCTCCTCCTCCCTCCATCNCTCCTCCCCTCNTCCTTCCCTCNTCCTCCCTCCCTCCCTCCCCTCCCTCCCTCCCTCCCTCCCTCCCTCTCNTCCTCCTCTCCCTCTCCTCCTCCCTCCCTCCCTCCCTCTCCTTCCCCCTCTCCTCCCTCTCCTCCCTCCCTCTCCTCCTCCTCCCTCCCCCTCCCTCTCCTCCCCTCCCCNTCCATCCNTCCCCTCCCTCATCTCCTCCTCTCCTCTCCTCCTCCCTCTCCTCCTCCTCTCCTCCCTCCNTCCCTCCCTCCCTCTCCTCCCTCCCTCCTCCCTNNCCCTCCTCCCTCCTCCTCCCTCCTCCTCTCCTCCTCCNTCCCTCCCTCCCTCCTCCCTCCCTCCCCCCTCCCTCTCCCTCTCCTCCCTCCTCTCCTCCCTCTCCTCTCCTCCCCCCTCCCTCCCTCTCCTCCCTCCCTCCTCTCCTCCNTCCCTCTCCTCCNTCCTCCTCCCTCCCTCCCTCCCCTCCCCATCCTCCCTCCCCTCCCTCATCTCCCTCCCTCTCCTCCCTCCTCCCTCCCTCCTCCCTCCCTCTCACCCACTCCCTCTCCTCCCTCCCTCCCTCCCTCTNCTCCCTCCCTCTCCTCCCTCCCTCTCCTCCNTCTCCTCCCTACTCCCCTCTCCTCCCTCCCTCTCCTCCCTCCCTCCTCCCTCTCNTCCCTCCCTCTCCTCCCTCCTCNCCTCCCTCCCTCCCTCCCTCCATCCCTCCCCTCCCTCATCTCCCTCCCTCTCCTCCCTCCTCCCCTCTGTCTCCGTACGAGGAGCGATGAGCCTATACCGCGTGGCGCAGTGAGACAAATTGACATCATCACTCTCAGGGGAGAGGGAGAGGGGGGGGGNAGAGAGAGGGGTAGAGAGAGAGGGGGGGAGAGAGATGTTACTCATCGGAGTGAACGATGAATTCTGTCTGCGCGGAGTAGGAATCTTTATCGGTGGCGATCGCCCACAGCCTCGTAGGGTCGGAGTGTGAGAGAAACTGGAGCGAGAGGAGAGACAGAGGAGAGAGAAGGGGGAGGGAGAGAGAGATGGGGTAGAGAGAGAGGGTAGAGAGAGGGGGTAGAGAGAGGGGGNTAGAGAGAGAGAGAGAGGGGTAGAGAGAGGGGGATAGAGAGAGAGGGGTAGAGAGAGGGGGGTAGAGAGAGAGGGTAGAGAGAGGGGGTAGAGAGAGAGAGAGAGAGAGAGAGAGGGGGGAGAGAGGGGGAGAGAGAGGGGGGGAGAGAGAGAGGGTAGAGAGAGAGGGNAGGGGNTATGAGAGGGGGGGAGAGAGGGGACAGAGAGAGGGGGGGAGAGAGAGGGGGGAGAGAGAGGGGTAGAGAGAGATGGGGTAGACTTATTTTTTGACTTTTAAACCACTTTTATTGCCGCCAGCAGCAAAAGCACCGGAGGCGATTTCAATATGAAACCGGTCACCAGCAAACGAAAGAAAACAAACGTTACATATCGTTACAAATCCACGCGCTGTGGTGCTGAAAGCACCGCACACAACACAAAGAAAAAGCCACGTGGTTGTGGTGGTCATCGCGCACGCCACGGTGACGAGCGAGCGCTTCAGAAGGTGAACACCACGAGGGTGCCGTCCACGCTGCTACAGAGAGGGGCTTGTCCGGCTCCCCAGCGTTCGAAGAAGACGCTCTGCACATCACCGACACGCGTGTGGTACATGGCGTGCTCCAGCCGGAGCCTTGAGCAGGCCTCTGAACACTGTAATCATCACAGAGCAGCGTCAGTGTCACCTTGCAGCATCTTCCTCCTCGTTCTGTACCACCGCCATCTTCGCCTGAGCACAGGCGAAGTTGGCGAGGTCATGGCGCTTGTTAGCCAGGTAAGGCACCAGCCTATATACGAAGCTGCTGTTGTAGAAGGGCACCTCCAGTGAGAGAGAGAGAGGGTGATTGATTCAAGTCCATCCCCGCCCGGCATAGAGGAGTTCGGCAACCCGGCTTGGGTCTCTCTCACCTGGTTCAAGGTGAGTGAGAAGACGTTCACATCACCGACATGTGTGTGGTAAATGGCGTGCTCCAGCCGGAGCCTTGAGCAGGCCTCTGAACACTGGAATCATCACAGAGCAGCCGTCAGTGTCACCTTCCAGCATCGTTCTGTAACACCGCCATCTTCGCCTGAGCACAGGCGAAGTTGGCGAGGTCACGGCGCTTGTTAGCCAGGTAAGGCACCAGCCCATATTACTAGGCTCGAAGGAAAGCTGTCTCGGGGTGGACAATCAACTTCAAGGACAGTGCATTATCAGAGTTATGTTCTTTTGTTTGTTTTTATGACTGCAGGTATGCAAACATGACTCCTTGCAAAAAGGTGTCAGTTTTGTTGCAGATGAAGGGTAAGAACCAATTATCATATTTTTACTGGCAAATGAGGTCCCATAGTGAAGCTGCTGTTGAGAGCACCTCCTGGGGTGATGAGGAGAGATTCAAGCCATCCCGCCCCGGCTAGAGGAGTTCGGCCCCGGCTTGGGTCCTCTCACCTTCAAGGTGAGTGAACGTTATCACCGACATGTTGTTTGGCGTGCTCCAGGACTGCAGGCCTCTGAACATGAATCATCACAGAGAGCCGTCAGTTTTGTTTCCTCCTTTCGTAAAGAACCAATTATCACGTTAAGGTAAGGCACGCCCCATTAAAGCTTGTTGTAGAAAAGTGAGAGAAGAGAGTGAGAGATTCAAGTCCACCCCTGCCCCGGCATAAGGTGCAAGCTTGGGTCTCTTACCTGGTGTGAGTGAGAAGACTGATACCGACATGTGTGTGGTAAATGNCGTCTCCAGCCGGAGCCTTGAGCAGCCTCTGAAACGGAATCATCACAGAGCAGCCGTCAGTGTCACTTAATTGTAATTTGAATTTTGACCAAGGTTACTTTACCGAAAGTACCAAGTAGGTAAAAATGAAATGGAAATTTATTTTAAAAAATTCAATAAACCGACGTTTCGGAGCACACAAGCTTCCGTCTTCAGGGAGATTGATACAGATAGCTGGACAGACAAGATTGATACAGACATTTGCTGTACAGTTTCACCTGAAGACGGAAGCTTGTGTTGCCTCCGAAACGTCGGATTTTATTGTTTCATTTTTTTTATTAATTTTAATTTCATTTTTACCTACGTGACTTTACCGAAAGAACTAAGTATACGTCAGTGTCACCTTGCAGCATCTTTTTACTCGTTCTGTGTGACACCGCCATCTTCGCCTGAGCACAGGCGAAGATGGCGAGGTCATGGCGCTTGTTAGCCAGGTAGCCAGAGAGACGAGAGAGAGACGAGGAAGGTGGCTCTAGAGGGGCAACGTCCGGCAGAGCCTGGGCATCTTCCGCGCTCTGGTCGGAGCCAGGGTGTGTGGGCTGGAGTTCCGCCATGCGCGGCTGACCCACGCCGTGCCGGCCTTCAAGGAGCAGTGCGCAATGGAGGAGGCCGTGTGCTCGGTGGCAGATGACGGGGAGCTTGAGCTGATATGAGCTACCCGTCGGAGGGTGTTGGCCTGCGAGAAGGGTGCGTGCAGAACGAGAGAGAGCGAGAGAGTGAGCGAGAGAGTGACCGAGAGAGTGAGCGAGAGGGTGAGCGAGAGGGCGAGCGAGAGGGTGAGCGAGAGAGAGAGAGTGAGCGAGAGAGTGACGAGAGAGTGAGCAAGAGGGAGAACGAGAGGGAGAGCGAGAGAGTGAGAGGGCGAGTGAGCGAGGGAGTGAGCGAGGGAGTGAGCAAGAGAGTGAGCGAGAGAGAGAGCGAGAGAGTGAGCGAGAAGAGAGAGTGAGCGAGAGAGTGGAGAGAGTGAGCGAGAGAGTGAGCGAGAGAATGAGCGAGAGAGTGAGCGAGAGAGTGAGCGAGAGAGAGAGAGCGAGAGAGTGAGCGAGAGAGTGAGCGAGGGAGCGAGCGAGCGAGAGANCGAGCGAGAGAGCGAGTGAGCGAGCGAGAGAGGCGAGAGAGAGGCCGAGAGAGCGAGTGAGAGCGACCGAGAGAGTGAGCGAGAGAGTGAGCGAGAGAGCGAGAGGTGGGGGTTTACATAAAGCAAAGTTATTATTAAAAAAAAATACGAAATGATGAACTAAGCAAAGTGCCGACTACACCGAGCATCTTCTTGTTTCCTCTGATCGTGAAATAAAAGGAGAGAGAGGAGAGAAAGAGGGATAGAGAGACGCATTGCATCCCTGTAACACGTCATTGCTGAGGTGAGGTGGGGGGGNCGGTGATGCAGACTATACGGGGATCTTTGTCCCATTTCGATTACTGGCGAATTAGAGTGGGTGACTTTGCATGAAGGCAATCAAACACCACGGAATCCACGCCTCCACCACCGCCACCACCACGGCCACACGAAAAAAATAATGGGACTAGTGAGCGAACCGCTCCTGGCTCTTGCTGTGTAATGAAGCTCGTTGAGACGACTTCTGAAATCCGTCTTTTATTCAACTTATGTTACAGTTTACTTCGCGCTGCTGATAGGCAGCGTGAGAGGGACAGATGAGAGAGAGACGCACTGCCACGTGGCAGCCTGGACCACGTGGCAGCCTGCCACGTGGCACTCGGAGCCCCGCTCCCGCGTGGCCCCTTCCTCCGTTCGTTCCCGTTTGACCACGTGTCGTTCGTCTCCACCCCTATTTAATACCCGGTCACGTGGTACGTTTCCGCCAATCCTCGTTAGCCTGCGTGGAATCTTCCAGGCTCCCCGTCAGCTCCCGGGACCACGCCCCTGACTCGTCTCCCCATTGGCTGTGGCCAAAGCCAGCAGAACCAATCCGCAGCTGTCGCCCCGTCACGTCAGGCCACGCCCCAGGCTTCCTCCCATTGGCTGTAGAGCAGGACCGGCAGAGCCAATCACCACGTGAGCCGGACATAGGCTCTCATTACATATATATACTGAGGGTGGGAGGAGCCATTGTGAGGTTCGGTGCGGCTGAAGCACGCTGCAAGGAATGAGCCTTTGTTGTGTAGACTGGTTGAAGTAGGAATCTGTGTGGGTGGTTTCCTGGACAGAATGTCCCAAGGATCCGTCAGGTCTCCTTTGTTATTATGTTGGCCGAGTGCAAACGCCCGAGCCTTAATAGTGGCTGTCGCTACTACTACTACAGGCCACATCTCTACTCACGGACATTCGACTAAGGAACTTAAAGAGATACAGGAACAAATCCCTGTCCCGTNGTCCAGTTGCCTGTTCAGAACGAGATTCGTAAGTTCAACCGCCGCGNAATCGTGGCAGTGGTGCCATCTAGATCTACAGAACGTAAAGACACCAGTGACATCTACATCACAGAACGTGAAGAACCAGTGGATCTACCTGCGAACGTGAAAAACCAGTGGCATCTACATCTACAGAACGTGAAGAACCAGTGGCATCTACATCTACAGAACGTGAAGAACCAGTGATCTACATCTGCAGAACGTGAAGAACCATTGGCATCCACATCTGCAGAACGTGAAGAACCAGTGGCATCTACATCTGCAGAACGTGAAGAACCAGTGGCTCTACATCTCAGAACGTGAAGAACCAGTGGGTCACATCTGCAGAACGTGAAAAACCAGTGGCATCTACATCTACAGAATGTGAAGAACCAGTGGCATCTACATCTACAGAACGTGAAGAACCAGTGGGATCTACATCTGCAGAACGTGAAGAACCATTGGCATCCACATCTGCAGAAGTGAAGAACCAGTGGCATCTACATCTGCAGAACGTAAGAACCATTGCATCCACATCTGAGAACGTGAAGAACCAGTGGCATCTACATCTACAGAACGTGAAGAACCAGTGGCAGCTACACTGAAGAAGTAAGAACCAGTGGCAACTACATCTGCAGAACGTGAAGAATCAGTGGCATCTACATCTGCAGAACGTGAAGAACCAGTGACATCTACATCTGCAGGACGTGAAGAACCAGTGGCATCTACATCTGCAGAATGTGAAGAACCAGTGGCATCAACATCTTCAGAACGAGAACCGTGGCATCTACATCTGCAGAACGGAGGAACCAGTGGCATCTACATCTGCAGAACCAGTGGCATCTACATCTGCAGAACGTGAAGAACCAGTGGCATCCACATCTGCAGAACGTGAAGAACCAGTGGCATCTACAACTGAAGAACGTGAAGAACCAGTGGCATCTACATCTGCAGAACATGAAGAACCAGTGGCAACTACATCTGCAGAACGTGAAGAACCAGTGGCATCTACATCTGCAGAATGTGAAGAACCAGTGGCATCCACATCTGCAGAACGTGAAGAACCAGTAGCATCTACATCTGCAGAATGTGAACAACCAGTGGTATCTACATCTGCAGAACGTGAAAAACCAGTGGCATCCACATCTGCAGAACGTGAAAAACCAGTGGCATCTACATCTGCAGAACATGAAGAACCAGTGACATCTACATCTGCAGAAGTGAAGAACCAGTGGCATCCACATCTGCAGAACGTGAAGAACCAGTGGCATCTACATCTGCAGAATGTGAAGAACCAGTGACATCTACATCTGCAGAATGTGAAGAACCAGTGGCATCCACATCTGCAGAACGTGAAGAACCAGTGGCATCTACATCTGCAGAACGTGAAGAACCAGTGACATCTACATCTGCAGAATGTGAAGAACCAGTGGCATCCACATCTGCAGAACGTGAAGAACCAGTGGCATCTACATCTGCAGAACATGAAGAACCAGTGGCATCTACATCTGCAGAATGTGAAGAACCAGTGGCATCCACATCTGCAGAACATGAAGAACCAGTGACATCTACATCTGCAGAATGTGAAGAACCAGTGGCATCTACATCTGCAGAACATGAAGAACCAGTGACATCTACATCTGCAGAATGTGAAGAAAGTGGCATCTACATCTGCAGAACGTGAAGAACCAGTGGCATCTACATCTGCAGAACGTGAAGAACCAGTGACATCTACATCTGCAGAACGTGAAGAACCAGTGGCATCTACATCTGCAGAACGTGAAGAACCAGTGGCATCTACATCTGGATGCAGAGCGTGACAGACGGACTCAGACGATACGTTGTATCGTCATCATCAGCATCATCATCATCAGCAACAGCATTGTAAGCATCATCATCATCAGCAGCAACATCATCAGCATCATCAGCATCAGAGCATCATCAGCAGCGCTAGCGGTGGTGGGATCGGCATCGTTGCGATCGCGGGCAACGTATTCATCGGCAGCACAACGAGTCCGTGACACAATCCACATTGCGTCACCATCACGGTACGTGCACACACACACACACAGAGAGAGTCTCTCTCTCTGTGTGTGTGTGGTGGGAGCAGGCGAGGAAGACAAGGAGGAGGTGGTGGGAAGGGAGGGAGTCGGTGCGAGAAGGGCTGCGGAGAACGAGAGAGAGCGAGAAAGGTGAGCGAGAGGGTGAGCGAGAGAGTGAGCGAGAGAGTGAGCGAGAGGGTGAGCGAGAGGGTGAGCGAGAGGGTGAGCGAGAGGGTGAGCGAGAGGGTGAGCGAGAGAGTGAGCGAGAGGGTGAGCGAGAGGGTGAGCGAGAGGGTGAGCGAGAGGGTGAGCGAGAGAGTGAGCGAGAGAGTGACCGAGAGAGAGAGCGAGAGAGTGAGCGAGAGAGTGAGCGAGAGAGTGAGCGACAGAACGAGCGAGAGAGCGAGCGAGCGAGCGAGAGAGCGAGCGAGTGAGCGAGAGATTTAGCGAGAGAGCGAGCGAGGGTTACATAAAGGTTTAAAAAAAAANGAGAGAGTGACGAGAGAGTGACCGAGAGAGTGAGCGAGAGAGTGACCGAGAGAGTGAGCGAGGGAGCGAGAGAGCGAGAGAGCGAGCGAGCGAGAGAGCGAGCGAGAGGGTGATAAAGAAAGTAAAAAAAATACGAAATGATCGAACGAAGCAAAGTGCCGACAAGCGATCTTCTTGTTTCCACGATCGTAAAAAAANGAGATGGAGGGACGGGGAGGGAGGGGGGAGGGAGGGAGGGAGGGAGGGAGGGAGGGAGGGAGGGAGGGAGGAGGGAGGGAGGGAGGGAGGGAGGGAGGGAGGGAGGGNAGGGAGGGAGGGAGGGAGGGAGGGAGGGAGGGAGGGAGGGAGGGAGGGNAGGGAGANAGGGAGGGAGGGGGGAAGGGAGGGTGGGTGNAGGGAGAGGGAGGGATAAGGAGGGAGGGAGAGAGACGGAGGGGGAGGGGAGGGGGGGAGGCGGGGAGGGGGGAGGGAGGGGCAGGGAGGGGGGGCGATGGATGAGGGTGAAGGAGTGAGGATGGATTTGACGACGCGTTCTTGCAGTCAAAAACCGCGGACGGTTTCTGTATATTTAAACGCACCAATTAATCTCTTGGTTCTTTCGGTAAAGTCACTTTACCGAAAGAACAAGAGATGAATCCCTGCAAGTCACGAAAGCTTAAATCGATTTGCACCAGATTCACTGAAAATCAAAATCAACCGGTCGCATCCAGAGCGAACTCAACGATCAACAACAAACAAAACAAACATAACAAACGCTTAAAATGAACAAAAAAAACGTACATCCGAAATTAATTAACCCCTCGAGCCAGCCGGCTTTGTGACGTCGCCACGTGACGTCACAAAGGGGTGGGGGGTGTGCGGGTGGGGGTGGAGCCAAGCTTTGGCCACGTGTCACATCACTCGCCACAAAGGAATTCCATCTGCCGCCAGTAGATGATACGTATATTATCTCCATATTATATCTTTCATAAATATTACATTTATATTAAAGTTTTCTACTGATAGGAACGGAGTGAACCAGCCTACAATAGATTATATCTCCGTCCGTATGTCCGATTAGGTGTAGCAACATCGCCCCTACTGCAAACACTTGGCAGGACCCTACAAAAACCTTTATACTCAGTGACGCTTTCCTGGCTAAACAAGTGTAACATTCCCTTATAATTCCCTGAGATAGCTTTTAATTAAAACATTTAAATAAAAAAATACTCACAGCGGCCTAAAGCCTACAGGTAGGCCTAAAGCCTAGAACTAGGCCTCAAACTCTCCCTTTGTATTGTCCGATTAGGTGTGCAACATCGCCCCTACTGTTCAACAAAATTAGACTCAGTGAGGCTTTTAAACAAAAACATTCCCTTATAATTCCCTGAGATTTTTAAGTAAAACATTTCAATTAAAAATTAACTCACAGCGGCCTAAAGCCTACAGCTAGGCCTAAAGCCTAGAACTAGGCCTCAAACTCTCCCTTTGTATTGTTCGATTAGGTGTAGCAACATCGCCCCTACTGCAAACACTTGGCAGGACCCTACAAAAACCTTTAGACTCAGTGAGGCTTTCCTGGCTAAACAAGTGTAACATTGCCTTATAATTCCCTGAGATAGCTTTTAATTAAAACATTTAAATTAAACATGAACTCACAGCGGCCTAAAGCCTACAGCTAGGCCTAAAGCCTAGAACTAGGCCTCAAACTCTCCTTTGTATTGTACCGCCCCTATGCAAAAGGCAGGACCCTACAAAAACCTTAGACTCAGTGAGGTTTTTTAAACAGTAACATTTAAATAAAACATTTAAATTAAACATTAACTCACAGCGGCCTAAAGCCTACAGCTAGGCCTAAAGCCTAGAACTAGGCCTCAAACTCTCCCTTTGTATTGTACCGCCCCTATGCAAAAGGCAGGACCCTACAAAAACCTTAGACTCAGTGAGGCTTTCCTGGCTAAACATGTAAATTGCATAATTAAAACATTTAAATTAAAAATTAACTCACAGGGCCTAAGCCTACCAGGCCTAAATAGAACTAGCCTCAAACTCTCCGATGTCCGATTTGGTGTAGCAACATCGCCCCCTACTGCAAACACTTGGCAGGACCCTACAAAAACCTTTAGACTCAGTGAGGCTTTCCTGGCTAAACAAGTGTAACATTGCCTTATAATTAAAACATTTAAATTAAAAATTAACTCACAGCGGCCTAAAGCCTACAGCTAGGCCTACAGCCTAGACCTAGGCCTCAAACTCTCCTTCGTATCGTAACCCCGCCATTTCATTTTATTATCGCCATTCATTTGTTCGTTCCTACCAGCCCACCCGCAGGGACCTGTTATAATACGAGGGGGTGGGTGACAGCACCACGCCCGGCCGCCTTTGTCTCCCCAAGTGGCGATGTTCACACACCACACCAGTTACTCGTTTGTTGAGGCTGAGTCGACCTAGGGGAGACCCAGGACCGGTTCAAATAATCGTGGTGGCCGTGAACGGGAATCGAACTCGGGTCTCCGGGTTCGTAGCGCGCGTAGCGCTAACCACTACATGCGCGGGTCACGTGACAGATATGACGTCACAGCTCACTTGCCGTGCAAAATATCTATGCATTATTGAGCTCCCCCCCCGCCAAAAAAAACACAAAAGTGGATTTTATAATTTGTGCATGGTGTACAGTCTGGAAAGTATCCACGTGGCAAATTTCAAGTTTGTTGCATGTCAGGAAGTACGTTAAACATTTTGAACAGACACACATATTTTTCGATTTAAAGCTTTCGTGACTGCCGGGATTAATCTTCTTGGTTCTTTCGGTAAAGTCACGTAGAAGGGAAATAATAAAATAATAAAAATAAACAATATTATAATATTATATTATTTTATAATGTTTATTTTATTATTTTAATAATAAATAATAAAAATAAAACATAATAAAACATTATAAATAATATTATAATATAATAATATTTCTTGTTTTATTTTTATTATTTATAATTAAAATAGTAAAATTAAACATAATAAAATCATATTTTAATATAATAATATTTTCTTATGTTTTATTTTATTATTTTATTATTAAAATTGTAATAATAAAAACATAAGAAATATTATTTTAATATAATATTATTTCTTATGTTTTATTTTTATTTTTTATTACTTCTTCTGCGTGACTTTATATATATTAGATTTATGTAATAAAATATCTATTTTATATTGATATATTGTATATTTAATATTTTTTATTTTAGCTATTGCATATTATAACTATTATATATCTGTATATATGATATTACATCTTTTTCGTGACTGCAGGGATTCATCTTCTTGGTTCTTTCGGTAAAGTGACGTAGAAGGGAAGTAATAAAATAATAAAAATAAAACATAATAAAATAATTCTCACGAAGTTTCGGCCACAACGCAAGCAGCCGTCCGCAGGTGAAGAACAGGTCTGTCGGGAAGACTGGTGGTGTTTCATTCAGACGCTGGTGGCTCATGCAGCTGCAATGGCTGCTTTGGGTACACGGTCCAGACCTCCCCAGAGACCCTGGCTGACAGAGGAGGTGTTCAGGCTGGCTGACAAAAAGCGACAGACCCACTCTCATCGTCAGAGAATGATGAGGCTTACCGCAGCCTTCGCTCGGAGGTTCAGAGAGCCGTGAGGCGCTGCAAGGATGATGGGTGGTGGTCGCGGGTTGCTGATAAGATGGAGTCTGCCTCAGTGGCCCGCGATCACAAATCTAAATCCTTTATATGCGTGGCGGCTAGAGTCCTCTCGTCCTCTGGCTTGAGATGGCTGCCACCTATGGGTCAGATGATTGTCTGCAGTATTAAACAATTGGTAATTAAATATAATATTTTGTCCTATAAAGTGTAACATTTTTGAAAAAAAATTTCACGAACATTGTCTCGCACAACGAGTCTGTGTGCAAAATGTCAACTCGATTGGATCACGGGAAGTGGGTTAAAAAACGACCGAAAGGTTTGCACGGTCGTAAGCGCGCAAGCAAGCACGCAAGCAAGCAAGCAAGCGAACTTAATATAAAGGATTTAAAAAGGTAACCTACAACGCCACACCTATTACCATCATTAGGGGAAAGAACGGTGATCCAATCTCCGACACCCCCAGGAACAGGTTTGCAGATTCGCTGAGCATTTCTGCGAGGTCCTGGGGAGAGGAAATCTCTCAGCATGGGAAACATCGTGGGGATGACCCTGCCTAGGCTGGGTGCCTCAAATATTAGAGGAGGAAGTCACCACCTGTGAGCGGCTGGCTGAGGTGCCATCTGTTGATGTACTGAAGGCGATCCAGAGTCCGAGACCAGGTGAAAGGCACCGGGCAGAGATGATCTCCCAAGCGAAATGCTGAGTGAGGGTGGCGTTTGTGTGCACAGACTGCCCTACGTCACATCATCACAGGTATCCCCCCGCCTCCGCAAAGGGCTGCGCGGGCTACCTGGGTGAGCTGTGCTTTGTCTCCGCCGGATTTAGTTACCCCCCACCACCACCACCACCCCCTCCTCCCCCTTCTCCTCCCCCTCCTCCTCCTCCTCCCCCTCCCCCCTCCTCCCCTCCTCCCCCTCCTCCCCCCTCCTCCTCCCTCCCTCCTCCTCTCCCTCCTCCTCCTCCACCCCACCACCTCCCCTCCCCCCCTCCCCCCTCCTCCTCCTCCTCCTCCCTCCTCCCCCCCCTCCTCCCCCTCCTCCTCCCCCTCCTCCCCTCCCCCTCCTCCTCCTCCTCCCCCTCCTCCTCCCCCCNTCCCCCTCCTCCTCCTCTCCTCCCCCTCCCCCCCCCTCCTCCCCCTCCTCCCCTCCTCCCCCCCCTCCTCCTCCTCCTCCTCCTCCCCTCCTCCTCCTCCCCTCCCCCCTCCTCCTCCCCCCCTCCCCCCCCCCCTCCTCCTCCTCCCCCCNTCCTCCTCCCCCNCCTCCCCCTCCTCCCCTCCCCCTCCTCCTCCTCCTCCCCCTCCTCCTCNTCCTCCCCCTCCTCCCCCCCNTCCTCCCCCTCCTCCTCCCCCCCCCCCCTCCCCTCCTCCCCTCCTCCCCTCCTCNTCCCCCNTCCTCCCCCTCCTCCTCCCCCNTCCTCCCNTCCTCCTCCCCCCTCCTCCTCCTCCTCCCCCCTCCTCCTCCCCCCTCCCCCNTCCCCCTCCTCCTCCTCCCCTCCCCCCTCCTCCCCCTCCTCCTCCTCCCCCTCCTTCCTCCTCCCCCCCTCCTCCTCCNCCTCCTCCTCCCCNTCCTCNTCCCCCCCCTCCTCCCCCCCATCCTCCCCNTCCTCCTCCCCCTCCTCCTCCTCCCCTCCTCCTCCTCCCCTCCTCCTCCTCCCCCCCTCCTCCCCCCTCCCCNTCCTCCTCCTCCTCCCCTCCTCCTCCTCCTCCTCCTCCCCTCCCCCTCCTCCTCCTCCTCCTCCCNTCCTCCCCCCTCCTCCCCCCCTCCTCCCCTCCTCCTCCTCCCCTCCTCCCCTCCTCCCCTCCCCCCTCCTCCTCCTCCTCCCCCCTCCTCCCCCTCCTCCTCCCCCTCCTCCCCCCCTCCTCCCCCCCTCCTCCCCCTCCTCCTCCCCCTCCTACCCTCCTCCTCCTCCCCTCCTCCCCCTCCCCCATCCTCCTCCTCCCCTCCTCCTCCCCCNTCCTCCACCCCTCCTCCCCCTCCTCCCCTCCNCCTCCTCCTCCCCCCTCCTCCCCCTCCCCCTCCTCCTCCCCCTCCTCCCCTCCTCTCCCCCTCCTCCACCTCCTCCTCCCCCTCCTCCCCTCCTCCTCCCCCCCTCCTCCCNTCCCCTCCCCCTCCTCCCCCTCCTCCCCCNTCCTCCCCTTCCCTCCCCCCTCCCCTCCTCCTCCTCCCCCTCCTCCCCTCCTCCTCCCCCTCCTCCCCNTCCTCCCCCCCTCCCCACCTCCTCCTCCTCCCCNCCCTCCTCCCTCCTCCTCCCCCCCTCCTCCNCCTCCTCCCCNTCCTCCCCNCCCCTCCTCCCCTCCCCNTCCTCCTCCCCCTCCTCCTCCTCCCCCCCNCNCCTCCTCCCCCCTCCTCCCCTCCTCCTCCCCCTCCCCTCCTCCTCCTCCCCCCTCCTCCTCCCCCCCTCCCCCTCCTCCTCCCCCCNTCCTCCCCCTCCTCCTCCCCCNTCCTCCACCTCCTCCTCCCCTTCTCCTCCTCCCCCTTCTCCTCCTCCCCTCCCCNTCCTCCCCCTCCTCCCNTCCTCCCCTCCCCTCCTCCCCCTCCTCCTCCCCTCCTCCCCTCCCCCTCCCCCTCCTCCTCCCCCCTCCTCCCCCTCCTCCCCCCCCTCCTCCCCTCCTCCCCCCCTCCTCCCCTCCTCCTCCTCCCCCTCCTCCTCCCCCCTCCTCCCCCTCCTCCTCCCTCCTCCTCCCCTCCCCCTCCCCTCCTCCTCCCCTCCCCTCCTCCTCCCCCCCCCTCCACCTCCTCCCCTCCTCTCCCCCTCCTCCTCCCCCTCCTCCCNTCCCCCTCCTCCTCCTCCTCCCCCCTCCTCCCCTCCTCCCCCCTCCTCCTCCCCTCCTCCTCCTCCTCCCCCTCCTCCTCCCCTCCCCCTCCCCCCTCCTCCTCCCCCCNTCCTCCTCCTCCCNTCCTCCTCCACCTCCTCCTCCTCAACACACGCACAGAGAAATGGATGTTGGAACTTTCCCAGTAATTTATTTGAGATGAATAAAAAATATAAATTATAAATAATTGCATTTATATAATTACAAATTATATATTTAATTATTCTTATTATCGCTACATCCCCACAACGACATTAATTGAAGAGTCACACAGGAGGAAAATTCCCCCACGCCGCGTACAAAGACAGAGATCCCCCGTGTAGCCTCAACAGACTGTAGGGGCAAGTGCTGTTAGCGAGTACAGCAGCACGTATGAGGCTACCGGCCTGTGGCACACGAGGGGGTGGGTGGCCAGCACCACGCCCGCCGCCTTTGTCTCTCTAGTATCGATGTTTGCTACTACACCGCACCAGGTACTCATTTGAGGCTGAGTCGACCTAGGGGAGGCCCAGAACCGGTTCAGATAATCGTCACCGGTGGTGTTGGCCGAATCTGGCTCACCGGGTTCGTAGCGCAGCGTTGCGCTAACCGCTGCACCACCGCTCCACATACTCCCACACATACCACACACGACTCACACCCACACCACACACACATACGACACACATACCAAAACACACGTACCACACACACCACACACATACTACATACACCCACACACACATACACCAACACACACACACCACACACACATACGACACACATACCAAAACACACGTACCACACACACCCACACACACACATACACCAACACACACACAACCACACACACATACCACCCACACATACCACCTACACATACACCCACACACACATGCACCACCCACAAACACACACCACCCACACACACGTACCACAANACGTGTCACACACACACCACCCGCACACACGTACCACACACACACATATACCATTGAGACACACACAGTGAGACGCACACATACACACAGTGATACACACAGTGAGACACACAGTGACAAAGATCCCCCGTATAGCCTGAACAGACTGTAGGGGCAAGTGCTGTAGCGAGCACCTATGAAGGCCGGAACGGTACACGAGGGGTGGGTGGCCAGCACTACGCCCGACCGCCTTTGTCTCCCTAGTGGCGATGTTTAGACACCGCACCAGGTACTCATTTAAGGCTGAGTCGACCTAGGGAGGCCCAGGACCGGTTCAGATAATCGTCACTGGTGTTAGCCGTGAGCGGGAATCGAACCCGGGTCGCCAGGTTCATAGCGCAGCGCGCTAACCGCTCACTACCACTGTACACACACACAGTGACACACACACACNGTGACACACACAGTGGACACACACACACACAGTGAGACACACACACACAGACACACAGTGACACACACAGTGACACACACACAGTGAAACACACACACAGTGAGACACACACACAGACACACACACNGTGAAACACACACACAGTGACACACACAGTGACACACACACACAGTGACACACACACACAGTGACACACACACAGACACACACACAGTGACACATACACACAGTGAAACACACACAGACACACAGTGACATACACACAGTGACACACACACAGTGACACACAGTGACACATACACACAGTGACATACACACACACATACACACAGTGACACACACAGTGAGACACACACAGTGACACACACACNGTGAGACACACATACACACAGTGACACATACACAGTGACACACACACACAGTGACACACACACACACNGTGAGACACACACACACACACAGTGACACCACACACACACCCCCTACTGCTCACCCAATTAAATCGCAAAACTTATTACATTCCCATTAAAAAGCCGTGCTCGAAATTGGCAAACAAGTCGCTCTCGACAGAACTAACGACCCCTTTTAGACGATAAAAGCGATTGAATCCCAAATACATTCGGACCGCTCTTCTGCTGCGGTAGGCAGAAGGACGCACACGTGACTCCTCCAGTACCCACGTGGGTGCCTCTGTCTGTGTGTCACTGCGTGTGTGTGTCTGTGTGTGTCACTGCGTGTGTGTTTGTGTGTCACTGTGTGTGTGTGTGTCTGTGTGTCACTGTGTGTGTGTTTGTGTGTGTCACTGTGTGTGTGTCTGTGTGTCACTGTGTGTCACTGTGTGTGTGTGCACTGTGTGTGTGTCTGTGTGTCACTGCGTGTGTGTCTGTGTGTCACTGCGTGTGTGTCTGTGTGTGTGTGTGTGTGTCTGTGTGTGTCTGTGTATGTGTCTGTGTGTCACTGTGTGTGTGTTTGTGTGTCACTGTGTGTGTGTTTGTGTGTGTGTGTGTGTCACTGTGTGTGTGTCTGTGTGTGTCACTGCGTGTCTGTGTGACATCGCCACGAGGGAGACAAAGGCGGTCGGGCGTGGTGCTGGCCACCCACCCCCTCGTGTACCGTTCCGGCCTTCATAGGTGCTCGCTAACAGCACTTGCCCCTACGGTCTGTTAAGGCTATACGGGGGATCTTTGTCTTTGTCTGTGTGTGTGTGTGTGTGTGTTAGTTGGCACAGTAGGGGGCACAGGTGGTGCTGCATCATCCGGTCATCTCGGTCAGTCGACCCGTGGCACCTGCTGGGTCTGCCCCGTGACCTCCTGCCAGCGAGCGTTCGACACTTGACGTGGCAGCCTCAAGGTGCACATGGCCTGGCACAAGCGTCGTGGTGACGTCACCGCCACTTAGTGGCGAATGGCGGTTGTTGTTGTTGTTGAGTGTGTGTGTGAGTGTGTGTGCGAGTNTGAGTGTGTGCGTGTGTGTGTGTGTGTGCGAGTGAGTGTGGGAGTGAGCGTGCTGTGTGTGTATGTTGAACTTTTTTCACCGTACGTAGACATCCATGGCTAATCTAGACGTTGACAGTGGTCACCGCTCCCCCCACACACACAGAGACGAATCTGATCATTCGCTGCGTGGAGGAGGACTTCAATTGAATTACCACAAAACCACGTGGAAATTATCCAGCTAAGATTGTGTCAGAGGCCCCCGAGGGGACAGGCGTCTATGACGTCTCTGGCCAAACCCCATTTGGCGGAGCCAGGAGATTGAATCTTTACCCTCGGGCTCCTCCAGAAACAGCAAAAAGCCACTGCGTGTGGCCACGTGGAATGTTCGAACGCTCACTGCGGAGGAGAGCTGGACCGGTACCGCTTGGATCTCTGTGGCATTCAGGAGGCCGGTGGACCGGCTCTGGCTCCTGCCACCATGAGGGGTGGACAGTCCTCTACTCGGGGCAGGAGACTGCCAAACAACAGGGAGTGGCTCTCTTCTGGCCTGCCTACGATCAATCCTGGGTTTCGCCTGCAGGATGGATTGTGTGAGGAGCTCACAAATCCTTGAAAGATCTGCACACATTACCATCGTGAGCTCCTCCGGCAGGCAAGGCTGCGTTGGCTGGGTCATGTAGCCCGCATGCCAGCCACCGCATGCCTAAACAGCTTTTGTTTGGCCGAATAGAGAGGGCTAAACGGGCACAATGGGCGAGAGAAGAGATGGAGTGATGTGGTACAGGAGGACGTGGAGCTGAGTGGACTTGCCGATGACTGGTACCAGCGGTGTCAAGATCGGCCTCTGTGGAGGAGGCTCGCGAATGACGCTACCGGGCAGTGCCAGGCTAGGTGCACTGTGAGGCAGTTGGAGGCAGTCGCCCTCCAGCAACAACGGAGGACACAGCTGGTGCATCTACGGTCATCTCAGTCAGTCTGCCGGGTCTGCCCCGTGACCTCCTGCCGGCGGGCGTTCGACACTTCACGTGGCCTTAACGTGCACCTAGCCTGGCACAAGCGCTGAGGTGACGTCAACGCCACTTCATCCACGTGTTCCTCTCAGTGTAATTACCACCACGGTCAATTCACTGCTGGATGAACATCAATGTGGTGGTGGTGGTGATGTATCAATACTGCACGCGTGCATTATCCAATCATCATCCTTCCCCCTCCTCCTCCCCCCCTCCTCCTCCTCCTCCCCAGTCTAAAATAAAGATTCCGAACCTCAATATATAACACTGGTCAACACACTTTTCTGAAATAATGTATTCCAACTGTTTTAAGGTAATTTTGGGGGTGCTGATTCCAAATGTGGCTTCAGTTTTTGTCTATCACATCAGGTTTTTGAGATATCAAATATTGCATTTTCAATCAAAACTGCAGAAGAAAAATATTAAATAAATGTGGATATCTACATAAAATTATATTATAAACACACTATTCTAAAAATACAGCACCGCGTTTTAACACTAAAGCAGTCACTGACTCGCAACAACTTGCAATCATAAGTGACAGAGTTAATTTCGGGTAAAATCAATGAGTTCAAGTTCATGATTAGGTATAGCCCTGTGAGCCATTCGGCTCTTGAATCGGGTGCAACCGCAACAACAAAAANCAAAAACATGAACATAAACATCTTAAAGTGAATATGTGACTGAGTGCAAACAGAAAATCCAAGAAAAACAGCAAAAATCAGAAAAAANCACCGTACACCAACGCTGTGTGCAAAAATCCCAGTGGACAAGTCAAACAAACAACAACAACCACAAGACAACTTAGATTAAGGCCATCAGTCTAACTCTGTACTACAACAACACAACAACAACAACAACAAGACAACTTAGATTAAGCCATCAGTCTAACTTGTACTACAACAACACAAGGCATGCAACAACAACAACAAGACAACTTAGATTAAGGCCATCAGTCTAACTGTACTACAACAACACAACNACAACAACAAGACAACTTAGATTAAGGCCATCAGTCTAACTCTGTACTACAACAAACAACAACCACAAGACAACTTAGATTAAGGCCATCAGTCTAACTCTGTACTACAACAACACAAACAACAACAACCACAAGACAACTTAGATTAAGGCCATCAGTCTAACTCTGTACTACAACAACAAACAACAACAACCACAAGACAACTTAGATTAAGGCCATCAGTCTAACTCTGTACTACAACAAACAACATGGCCAAAACACTTTTCGAAATCACCAAATAAAGCCACGAAACCAATGAAACACTGATCATAGATCAATGAAAATGGGGTATGCCGATAGCATAACAATGAGATGTGATAGAGCAAATCTGAGATCAGATTTGGAATCGGCACCTGAAATTATTCTAAAACAGCTGCAAAAGTCCAGGCCAGAAAAACATGTTTTTTTTTAAATCCTTTATATTAAGTTCGGTTGCTTGCTTAGGACCGTGCAAATCTTTCGGTCGTTTTTTAACCCACTTCCCGTGATCCAATCGAGCTGACATTTTGCACACAGACTCGTTGTGCGTGACAATTAATGTTCGTGAAATTTTTTTCCAAAATGTTACACTTTTTAGGGAAAAAATATTATATTTAATTACCAATTGTTTAATACTGGCAGACAATCATCTGACCCATAGGTGGCAGCCATCTCAAGCCAGAGGACGAGAGGACTCTAGCCGCCACGCATATAAAGGATTTAGAGTGAAAACTTTGTTTTTACGGGTTAATTTTTGACCAGTGGAATTGGTGGCGGTGGCGGTGGCGGTGGCGGTGGTGTGTGCGATCGTAGTATTTGTTTAAATCTATTCGGAGAGTGAAACAAAATTAACCCGTAAAAACAAAGTTTTTCACTATAAATCCTTTATATGCGTGGCGGCTAGAGTCCTCTCGTCCTCTGGCTTGAGATGGCTGCCACCTATGGGTCAGATGATTGTCTGCCAGTATTAAACAATTGGTAATTAAATATTTTTGTTTTCCCTAAACAGTGTAAAATTTTGGAAAAAAATTTTCACGAACATTAATTGTCACGCACAACGAGTCTGTGTGCAAAATCAGCTCGATTGGATCACGGGAAGTGGGTTAAAAACGACCGAAAGATTTGCACGGTCGTAAGCAAGCAAGCAAGCACGCAAGCACGCAAGCAAGCGAACTTAATATAAAGGATTTAAAAATGGGGTATGCCGATAGCATAAAAATGAGATGTGATAGAGCAAATCTGAGATCAGATTTGGAATCGGCACCCTGAAATTAGTCTAGAACAGCCGCAAAAGTCCAGGCCAGAAAAAATGTGTTTTTTGTTGTTGACCAGTGTAATTGGTGGCGATGGTGGCGGTGTATGTGCGATCGTAGAATTTGTTTAAATCTATTCGGAGAATGAAAAAAACGCGCGCGCACACACACAGACCTCTCTCTTGCCTGTGAACAGAAGACGGCCTGAAGACACAATCACATTGGCTACCGCAGAAAGCGGCATGGGTGATAGATCAATGTCATTGGGGGAAATTGAAGAATAACCACTCTACGAACTGTTTTTTATATTTAATATACACATACCCATAATGGCACAGAAATATATAAGGTATGGAGTCGTGTGGGTTATTAAAATACAGGGCACTGGGAGTGGAGAGAAAGAGGAATGGCATTACAATTATATAAATGTAGATGTTATAGATATATAGAGAGAGAGATATGCCTGGCAATAGTCACCGACAAATCTCGTTGCACACAATTCGAGCCCTGGGTCTGGGTCTCTCTCTCTGGGGTTCACGATGGCCGTGTCGGAGACACTGAGAGTCTGGGTTCGAGCCCTGGGTTTGGGTGTCTCTCTCTCTGTGGGTTCACGATCGCCGTGTTGGAGACACTGAGAGTCTGGGTTCGAGCCCTGGGTTGGGTGTCTCTATCTCTGTGGGTTCACGATGGCCGTGTTGGAGACACTGAGAGTCTGGGTCAGGGTGTCTCTCTGTGGGTTCACGATGGCCGTGTTGGAGACACTGAGAGTCTGGGTTCGAGCCTGGGTTTGGGTGTCTCTATCTCTGTGGGTTCACGATGGCCGTGTTGGAGACACTGAGAGTCTGGGTTCGAGCCCTGGGTTTGGGTGTCTCTCTCTCTGTGGGTTCACGATGGCCGTGTTGGAGACACTGAGAGTCTGGGTTCGAGCCTGGGTTTGGGTGTCTCTATCTCTGTGGGTTCACGATGGCCGTGTTGGAGACACTGAGAGTCTGGGTTCGAGCCCTGGGTTTGGGTGTCTCTCTCTCTGTGGGTTCACGATCGCCGTGTTGGAGACACTGAGAGTCTGGGTCAGGGTGTCTCTGTCTGTCTCNCTGTGGGTTCACGATGGCCGTGTCAGAGACACTGAGAGTCTGGGTTCGAGCCCTGGGTCTGGGTGTCTCTTTCTCTTTCTCTGGGGTTCACGATGGCCGTGTCGGAGACACTGAGAGTCTGGGTCAGGGTGTCTCTCTGTGGGTTCACGATGGCCGTGTCGGAGACACTGAGAGTCTGGGTTCGAGCCCTGGGTCTGGGTGTCTCTATCTCTGTGGGTTCACGATGGCCGTGTCGGAGACACTGAGAGTCTGGGTCAGGGTGTCTCTCTCTCTCTGTGGGTTCGCGATGGCCGTGACGGAGACACTGAGAGTCTGGGTTCGAGCCCTGGGTCTGGGTGTCTCTCTCACGATGGCCGTGTCGGAGACACTGAGAGTCTGGGTTCGAGCCCTGGGTCTGGGTGTCTCTCTCACGATGGCCGTGTCGGAGACACTGAGAGTCTGCGTTCGAGCCCTGGGTCTGGGTGTCTCTCTCTCTGTGGGTTCACGATGGCCGTGTCGGAGACACTGAGAGTCTGCGTTCGAGCCCTGGGTCTGGGTGTCTTCCTTCTGTGGGTTCACGATGGCCGTGTCGGAGACACTGAGAGGCTGGGTTCAAGCCCTGGGTCTGGGTGTCTCTCTCTCTGTGGGTTCACGATGGCCGTGTCGGAGACACTGAGAGTCTGGGTTCGAGCTCTGGGTCTGGGTGTCTCTCTCTCTGTGGGTTCACGATGGCCGTGTCGGAGACACTGAGAGTCTGCGTTCGAGCATCACCTATACAAAGACAAATATCCCCGTGTAGCCTCTAACAGCCTGCCGGGGCAAGTGCTGTTAGCGAGTCGTAGCAGCACCTATGAAGGCTACCGGCGCTGTGGCACACGAGGGGGTGGGTGGCCAGCACCACGCCCGGCCGCCTTTGTCTCCCCAGTGGCAATGTTTACACACAGCACCAGGTACTCATTTGAGGCTGAGTCGACCTAGGGAAGTCCCCAGGACCGTTTCAGATAATCGTCACCGGTGGTGTTGGTCGTGAGCGGGAATCGAACTCGGGTCGCCGGGTTTGTAGCGCAGCGTAGCGCTAACCGCTGCGCCACCGCTCCCACAGACTCACCATACACACACACGCGCACACACACACGTACACACACACGCACACACACAGACACACACGCACACACACACGTACACACACACACACACACACACACACGCGCACACACACGTACACACACACACGCACACACACGTACACACACACACGCACACACACACACACACACGTACACACACACACGTACACACACACGTACACACACGTACACACACANGCACACACATACGCACACACACGCACACACACACACACACACGTACACACACACGCACAGACATACGCACACACGCGCGCGCACACACACACGCACACACACACGTACACACACGCGCACACACACGTACACACACACACGCACACACACACATACACCCACGTACAACGCGCGCACACACACGCACGCACACACACACACACACACACATGTACACAACGTACACACACACGCACACACACACGTACACACACACGCACACACACGTACACACGCACACACATACGTACACACACACGCGTACACACACACGCACACACACGTACACACACGCACACACACGCACACATACGTACACACACACACACGCGCACACACACATGCCATAATGCATTCCGTATAAATCGAATAAATACGCACGTTTTTTTTTAATGAGGTTCTCTTGCGCATAAGTTATTTACACACGAAACAATAAATACAACGCACGCGTATTTATTATTCATTTTTAATTAATTAATTTTTTGGCGTTTGCTCTTATTTACATCTTAAATGTGCCGCCACTTTGTTAACTCTCCACCGAGACCACCTTGAGATCCCTCTTTCTCTCTTCTGCAGCGCAGCAGCGATGTGGTTGTTGATGTTGTTGTTGATGTTTGTTGATGTTGTTGTTGATGTTGTTGTTGATGTTGTTGNGGTTCACAGAGACCCATAGACTCATCACACGGAAACCCATAGACTCACCCATAGACGCACTGCATAGAGTCCATAGACTCACCACTACACAGAGACCCATAGACTCACCACACGGAAACCCATAGACTCACCCATAGACGCACTGCACAGAGACCCATAGACTCACCACTACACAGAGACCCATAGACTCACCACTACACAGAGACCCATAGACTCACCACACGGAAACCCATAGACTCACCCATAGACGCACTGCACAGAGACCCATAGACTCACCACTACACAGAGACCCATAGACTCACCACACAGAGACCCATAGACTCACCCATAGACGCACCACAGAGACCCATAGACTCACCACTACACAGAGACCATAGACTCACCACTACACAGAGATCACCATAAGAGCCCCATAGACTCACCACCACACGAGACCCATAGACTCACCCATAGACTCACTACACAGAGACACATAGACTCACCACTACACAGAGACACATAGAATCACCACTACACAGAGACACATAGAATCACCAGTACACAGAGACCCATAGACTCACCACACAGAGACCCATAGACTCACCACTATACAGAGACACATAGACTCATCACTACACAGAGACCCATAGACTCACCACACGGAAAACCCATAGACTCACCCATAGACTCACTGCACAGAGACCCATAAACTCACTACACAGAGACCCACAGACTCGCCACACAGAGACCCATAGACTCACCCATAGATTCACTACACAGAGACACATAGACTCACCACGACACAGAGACCCATAGACTCACCACACAGAGACCCATAGACTCACCACTATACAGAGACCCATAGACTCATCACTACACAGAGACCCATAGACTCGCCCATACACAGAGACACATAGACTCATCACTACACAGAGACCCATAGACGCACTGCACAGAGACCCATAGACTCACCACTACACAGAGACCCATAGACTCACCACACGGAAAACCCATAGACTCACCCATAGACTCACTGCACAGAGACCCATAAACTCACTACACAGAGACCCACAGACTCGCCACACAGAGACCCATAGACTCACCCATAGATTCACTACACAGAGACACATAGACTCACCACGACACAGAGACCCATAGACTCACCACGACACAGAGACCCATAGACTCACCACTACACAGATACACATAGACTCACCACTACACAGAGACCCATATACTCACCACTACACAGAGACCCATATACTCACCACTACACAGAGACCCATAGACTCATCACTACACAGAGACCCATAGACTCATCACTACACAGAGACCCATAGGCTCATTACACAGAGACCCATAGACTCACCACTACACAGAGACCCATATACTCACCACTACACAGAGACCCATATACTCACCACTACACAGAGACCCATAGACTCATCACACAGAGACCTATTTTCAATGAGAAAACGTTGTGTGTGCATCTGTGTGTGTCATCCCTTCAACGTAAAGTCCCGGTCACAAAAGCAAAGTTTGTGGTGAATAAAAGACGTTTTGTTAACACATTTCCCTGCGGAGGGAGCTGGTAGGAACGTTGGGTTGCTCGGTCAATGGCCAGGGTCAACGGCCACCCTCCCACCCCCACCCAGCCCCACCCTCCCACCCAGCCCCTCCCCACCCTCCCTCCCCACCCTCCCCCAGTCCCACCCTCCCACCCCCCACACAGCCCCACCTCCCCACCCAGCCCTCCCCACCCTCCCCTCCCCACCCTCCCCACCCGCCCTCCCCACCCAGCCCCCTCCCCACCCAGTCCACCCCTCCCACCCCCACCCAGCCCCACCTCCCCACCCAGCCCCTCCCCACCCTCCCCACCCCCCTCCCCACCCAGTCCCACCTCCCACCAGCCCCTCCCTCCCACCAGTCCACCCCTCCCACCCCCACCCAGCCCCTCCCACCCAGCCTCCTCCCACAGCCCTCCCACCCTCCCCTCCCCACCTCCCCCACCCTCCCCTCCCCACCCTCCCCACCCGCCTCCCTTCCCCACCCAGTCCCACCCCTCCCCACCCACCCCTCCCACCCCACCCA
>WFAB01001143.1:350000-397500 GCA_018977245.1 Lethenteron camtschaticum | reverse complement strand
CAGACGGCCCTCCAGGCAGCCTCCCCTCATCCTCCTCCACCTCCTCCTCCTCCTCCTCCACCTCCCCCTCGTCCACCTCAACCTCCTTCTCCTCGTCGTCCACCATCACCTCGTCGCTACCCGCGAGGGCGTCTCCGGCCGGCTCGATCGACGGATTTCCCGGGCCGCCCCCCCTCCTCCTCCTCCGCGGCTGTCCGACTCCCGTCCTCCGCCGGTGCCGTCACCGGCGCCGTCCGCCGCCCGGCGTAGCGCACCACGAACACCAGCGGCACCACCTCGCCGTGGAAGGCGGCGTGCCGTTGGGGCGTCGCCGCGTACTCGGAGAGACGCGCCAGCGGTCGCGCCGGCAGCAGCAGCGAGAAGCCGCACGGGACGGCCTCCTCCAGGCTCGCCGCCATCGCCGGCGGCGACGGTAACACCAACTCTGCCGGTAACACCGACTCTGCCGGTAACACCGACTCTGCCGGTAAGACCGACTCTGCCGGTAACACCGTCTCGCCGGTAACACCGACTCCGCCGGTAACACCGACTCTGCCGGTAACACCGTCTTCGCCGGTAACACCGACTCTGCCGGTAACACCGACTCTGCCGGTAAGACCGACTCTGCCGGTAACACCGTCTTCGCCGGTAACACCGACTCCGCCGGTAACACCGACTCTGCCGGTAACACCGTCTTCGCCGGTAACACCGACTCTGCCGGTAACACCGACTCTGCCGGTAACACCGACTCTGCCGGTAACACCGCCGCCGCTGGTATCACCACCTCTGCGTTCACATATACAAACACAGAGACAATTTCAACCGAGAAGATGGATTCTGGCTCAGCAATCATTGGAAGGACGTAATAAACCATTTAGGATCTTAACTGATTGTGTTCACGTTTACGGTGACTTTCAGACCGCAGTCCACTCACTGGCATTGACTGTGTATCTTGTGTTCTCCGCAGGGAATGGATTCTTTGCTCCGCTGCAAGTCTCCTACCGCCACTCTCCCATTGACATATTTCGTCGCTTCCTCTTAGTATCTTTCACGCGACGGTCAATGGTATAGTGTATAGCGGATTGTATAAATAGTATAAAATTGTAATGTTTAATACAATGTATAAGGTAATATACAGTATCGTAATTGTATAGTGAATATACAGCAGTGTGGTATACAGTAGGGTGGGTAGAATAATACTTAGGGTAATATTATAGTCAAAGGTATAGAGTGGTGTATAGTAATACAGTATGTAATTTAATGTTGGGTTTGTCTATGGTAGTATATAGTACGGGGTAGACCCGTGCGATGTAAGAGAATAAAGTTTAGCTGGAGCATATTATATTTTTTGCGAGACATAGAATTGTAACGTATTACTTACTGTTAGTAGCTCAGCTTATTGGAGAGTATATTAGTATACTGATGATACTATGTAGTTTATACTTTAGTTGTTTACGTGGTTGTTTAGTAACTGCAGCTACATACTATCAACATTCCTTCCCTTTGTTAATGCTACCCCATCCCCTCACTTTGATGCTGCTAATCCTGCATAATGCACGGGCATAATATGAATTTGAAACTCCCCGCCCACCTCCTACGCATTTCACAAGTAGTACTAATCGCATATCGCATTTCCCATAAATATGCTAAATTCCTCTTGATATGCAAATTATTTTGTCAAGGCGCCCTTCCCCCCTCCATCCCAGCAGCTAAATATACGCTCCAAGCTGGTGGTGTTTCATTCTACACCTGAGGACGGCTGCTTGCGTTGTGGCCGAAACGTGAGAATTATTTTATGAAGTTTTATTTTTATTATGTTATTATTTCCCTTCTACATGACTTTACCGAAAGAACCAAGAAGAATTTCTAAACGAGTTTTTGTTATTTCTTTGAACCTACATCTACGTGACTTTACCGAATGACCTAAAGAATGTGTGTAGCCGTTGTGCCGTTAAACCCGCCACCACCCGGCACAGCCAATTCAGCAAAGTCTATTTAAAACGTGTAGGCTTTCGCGACCAATATTGTTCATAATACAGGTTTTTGGGTCAGACCGCGTTCTTTATAAATGTGTCGTAACCCTCCACCACCCGACACGGCCAAACAGTAAAAAAAAGTGTCACGTTGATAATTGTTTTTTTACCCTTCTATCTGGCAACAAAACTGACACCTTTTTTTACAAGGAGTCATGTTTGCATAGACCACAATACCTGCAGTCATAATGCAAACAAAAACATAACTCTGATAATGTATGCACTGTCCTTGAAGTTGATTGGTCCACACCGAGACAGCTTTCCTTAGAGCCTAGTCTCACATGGGTTGGACCAGATGACGCCAAAAGGTGCACAACTCAAGGACAATGCACCATCAGAGTATGAGAGCTCGGGGTAAGCATTTACACCATTGAACCTCATTTGCCTTTTGGCGTCATCTGGTCCAACCCATGTGAGACTAGGCTCTAAGGAAAGCTGTCTCGGGTGTGGACCAATCAACTTCAAGGACAGTGCATACATTATCAGAGTTATGTTTGTTTGTATTATGGCTGCAGGTGTTGTGGTCTATGCAAACATGACTCCTTGTAAAAAAAGGTGTCAATTTTGTTGCCAGATAGAAGGGTAAAAAAACAATTATCATATTTTTTACTGGCAAATGAGGTTCCCATAGTGTGAGTAACCGTTTGTCACTCATTTCCCAACGTCTTGTCTCTTCTCACCAATTCAAGTTCCTAGAATCAACCCACCCGCGCCTGCAACATGGCTTCATTCCAGAGGTTGCAATCGGGTACCCGTACCCTACCCGTACCCGGTCGGGTACGGGTAGGGTACGGGTAGCCAGGTATCGGGTATAGGGTATGGGTACCCGTTTTCGACCCTGGTGCGGCCGGCTACGGGTAAGGAATCAAAACCCGTTTGCGACATCTGCCGCAGACTCCGCTACGACTACTGCCGGTGGTGTGAAAAATGTGTCGTCTGCCCCAAAGGTGTTCACACGCAACGTACCGGCGTGGAAGAGGTCGTCTGCCAAAAGCTGTGATACCTGGGATCTCTCTCTCTCTCTCTCTAGAGGCGTCGGTGTTGTGTGTGTGTGGGCTTTGTTATCTCTCTTAGACATCTCTCTCACTCTCACTCACTCTCTCACGTGGTTCAGCCGAATCTCGCCGGGGGTAACAGACTTGTGCATTTCCTGCGGTGCCAGGGAGGATCTGCCCACCGCTACTTACGCTGCCAGCGGCTCAAACCAATGTTCCGCCCCCATTGGAACCAATGGTGTAAATGTTCACCCCGAGCTCTCATACTCTGATGGTGCATTGTCTTTGAGTTGTGCGCCTTTTGGCGTCATCTGGTCCAACGCCATGTGAGACTAGGCTCTAAGGAAAGCTGTCTCGGGTGTGGACCAATCAACTTCAAGGACAGTGCACATACATTATCAGAGTTGTGTTTTTTGTTTGCATTATGACTGCAGGTATTGTGGTCTATGCAAACATGACTCCTTGTAAAAAAGGTGTTAGTTTTGTTGCCAGATAGAAGGGTAAAAAAACAATTATCAATGTTCCGCCTTTTGGAGGACATCTTCAGGAAACTGGAGGTGCCTTTCTACAACAGCAGCTTCGTATATGGGATGGTGCCTTACCTGGCGAACAAGCGCCATGACCTCGCCATCTTCGCCTGTGCTCAGGCGAAGATGGCGGTGTACAGAACGAGGAAGAAGATGCTGGAAGGTGACACTGACGGCTGCTCTGTGGAGCTTCCAGTGTTCAGAGGCCTGCTTAAGGCTCCGGCTGGAGCACGCCATGTACCACACACATGCCGGTGATGTGCTCGTCTTCTCTGTGTGTCTCTGTCTCTCTCTCTGTGTCTCTGTCTCTCTCTGTGTCTCTCTCTTGTCTCTGTCTCTCTCTCTGTCTCTCTCNGTGTCTCTGTCTCTCTCTGTGTCTCTGTCTCTCTCTGCTCAAGGCGCGGCTCCGGCTGGAGCACGCCACGTGACACACACGTGCCGGTGATGTGTCTCTGTCTCTCTCTGTGTCTCTGTCTCTCTGTGTGTCTCTGTCTCTCTCTCTGTGTCTCTGTCTCTCTCTGTGTCTCTGTCTCTCTCTGTGTCTCTGTCTCTCTCTGCTCAAGACGCGGCTCCGGCTGGAGCACACCATGTACCACACACATGGCGGCGATGTGCACGTCTTCTTCGAACGCTGGGAGCCGGACAAGCCCCTCTCTGCACCAGCGTGGACGGCACCTCGTGGTGTTCACCTTCTGAAGCGCTCGCTCGTCACCGTGGCGTGCGCGATGACCACCACCACCACAACCACCACAATCACCACAACCACCACCACCACAACCACCACCACCACCACAACCACCACAATCACCACAACCACAACCACCACCACCACAACCACCACCACCACCACAACCACCACCACCACAACCAGCACCACCACAACAACCACCACCACAACCACCACCACCACAACCAGCACCACCACAACCACCACCACCACGTGACTTTTCTTTCGTGTTGTGCGCGGTGCTTTTAGCGCCACAGCGCGTGGATTTGTAGCGTTTATTTGTTTGCTGGTGACTTTGTGTGTTTCGTATCGGAATCACCTCCGGTGCTGTTGCTGCTGGCGGCAATAAAAGTTGTTTAAAAGTCAAAAAGTCTCTCTGGCTAGAGATGTCGGTGTTGAGTGTGTGGGCTTTGTTATCTCTCTTAGAGAGACGTCTCTCTCTCTCATTTTAGATCAGTGGAAACAAGAAGATGCTCGGTGTAGTCGGCACTGCTTCATTCATCATTTCGTATTTTTTTAATGCTTTGCTTCATATAACCCAGACCTCCCCTCTCTCTCTCTAACTAGAGATGTTTGTGGTGTGTGTGTGTGGAGTTTACACTATGAGAGCTCCTTTACCAGTGCCAAAATATAGTAATAGGTTTTTACCCTTTTAACTGGTACAAAATCTGACACCTTTATACAAGGCATCATGTTTGCAACAACCTCAACACAAGCAGTCAAAATGGAACAACAAAAAGAAACAACTCTGATGAAGGACAGTGCACATCATCATCATCAGAGTTGTTTCTTTTTGTTTGCATTTTGACTTCTTGTGTTGAGGTTATTGCAAACACGATGCCTCGTTGTATAAAGGTTTCAGATTTTGTACCAGTTTAAAGGGTAAAAACCTATTACTGTGTGGAGTTTGTAATCTCTCTTAGAGAAACGTCTCTCTCTCTCTCGCTCGCTAAAGATGTTGATGTGTGCGGGGGGTCTATTATCTCTCTTAGAGAGAAATCTCTCCACTCTTTCTCTCACTATAACAGAGACCTCCCCACACACACATAGCAGCCACGGAGCAAAGATAAGCGAGCTAAATTAGGAGCAAGTTGGCTACTCCATACGACCGGAGATTAGTAGGCCGCTACGGGCCCTACCGCTCTTGCCTGGAACCTCTGCCGGGGCGGAGCGCCGTTTCCCGGCGAGAGGTTAACGGAATGGACCCCCCCCCACCACACTTAACGATCCGGAGATTAGTAGGCCGCTACGGGCCCTACCGCTCTTGCCTGGAAGCTCTGCCGGGGCGGAGAGCGGTTTCCCGGCGAGAAGTGCGATTGAGACCCCCCCCCAAAAACCACACCACTTCCTACCCGGAGATTAGTAGGCCGCTACGGGCCCTACCGCTCTTGCCTGGAAGCTCTGCCGGGCGGGAGCGACGTTTCCCGGCGAGAGGTTAACGGAATGAAGACCCCCCCCCCCACCATCTCAACCACACTCTTAACTATCTGGAGATTAGTAGGCCGCTACGGGCCCTACCGCTCTTGCCTGAGAAGCTCTGCCGAGGCGGAGAGCCGTTTCCCGGCGAGAAGTGCGATTGAGACCACCCCCCAAAAACCACACCACTTCCTACCCGGAGATTAGTAGGCCGCTACGGGCCCTACCCCTCTTACCTGACGAGCCCTGCCGGGCGGGAGCGCCGTTTCCCGGCGAGAGGCGAGTGCGATGGAGACCCCCCCCCCGGTCCCCCAAGACCCCCCCGCTCGAGCCGGATCAGCTGAGGGCCGCCGTGGTGACGGCGAATCGATTCCCACCGAAGTGGGAGTCGATTCAGGGGTGGTGGGAATCGATTCCGGTGCTTTTGCATTAGAATTAGAATCTTTAAAAAAATAATTAAATGTGCTGCTGGGGAAATCCGATGAGCTTTGAAGCGCTTTTATTTTCACAATTAGTGTGTTCGGGCACGGGGGGGGGGTCAGAACGCTGCAACAAAACCCTATTATCTACAACCGGCTGGGAGATGTTGACTACCTCGCCTGGTCTACAGGAGGTCGTGGGTTCAATCCCGACCCTGATGCCTGCTGCTGCTGTATATTTGGAGTCTGCGTGTCTCTCTCATCATCATCACGGTGGCTAGGAGATGTTGACTACCTCGCCTGGTACACAGGAGGTCGTGGGTTCAATCCCAAACCCTGATGCCTGCTGCTGTATATTTGGAGTCTGCGTGTCTCTCTCTCTCGTCATCATCACGGTGGCTTGGAGATGTTACTGGTAGGAGCCTCCTGGTTCCACCAGCCCACAGGGGATTATTGTGTCCGTCCGTCGTGCATCCAAAAATGGGAGAGGTGGGGCTGGGTGGTGAGGGGAGGGTGGGGAGGGGCTGGGTGGGGAAGGGCTGGTCACCCCGTGGTGCCCTTATAAAACTCAACGTTTCACCTACTCACACCGGCTTGTGCCCGCCCTCACAGCCGGCCATATTTGCGGAATACACCACGCCGCCGTTGACCCTGCAGGCCATTGACCGAGCAACCCGACGTTCCTACCAGCTCCCTCCGCAGCAGGAATCTGTTACCTACCTCGTAAGTGCGGGCTAGAGAGACGGAGTGATGTGGTACAGGAGGACGTGGAGCTGAGTGGACTTGCCGATGACCGGTACCAGCGGTGTCAAGATCGGCCTCAGTGGAGGAGGCTCGTGAAGGACGCTACTGGGCAGTTGGAGGCAGTCGCCCTCCAACAACAACGGAGGGCGGAGGAGCGACGCTCACAACAACGAGCGGAGCACCGGGTGCTAAAGCACAGCAAGTTGGCACAGTAGGGGGCACAGGTGGTGCATCAGCCAGTCGTCTCGGTCATCTCGGTCTGCCCCGTGACCTCCTGCCAGCGGGCGTTCGACACTTCACGTGGCCTCGAGGTGCACATGGCCTGGCACAAGCGTCGTGGTGACGTCACCGCCACTTAGTGGCGAATGGCGGTTGTTGTGTGGCTAAAGCACAGCAAGTTGGCACAGTAGGGGGCACAGGTGGTACATCAGCCAGTCATCTCGGTCAGTCGACCCGTGGCACCTGCTGGGTCTGCCCCGTGACCTCCTGCCAGCGGGCGTTCGACACTTCACGTGGCAGCCTCAAGGTGCACATGGCCTGGCACAAGCGTCGTGGTGACGTCACAGCCACTTAGTGGCGAATGGCGGTTGTTGTTGTTGTTGTTAGTGCGGTGAGGCCTGCCTGCGCACACACAGAATCCACACGCAGCGTATCGCTTCAGCCGTCGAGTTTATTTAGAGGAGGGGGAGGGAGGGGGGCGACAAAAATACGGCAGACTTCATTGGGACGGTCAAACACGCGAGTTTTAGCGGCCAATATGATTAATATTAAATACTTTTGGGTTAGATCGCACAAGTATAAATGTGCCGTGACCCTCCACCGCCCCCGACACAGCCGACTGGAATGGGATTCGTCACGGAAACGAGAGGGGGTCATTG
The DNA here is from genome assembly GCA_018977245.1 of Lethenteron camtschaticum. NCBI lineage: Eukaryota > Metazoa > Chordata > Hyperoartia > Petromyzontiformes > Petromyzontidae > Lethenteron > Lethenteron camtschaticum. Next base: position 389,782 of record WFAB01001143.1, on the reverse strand, counting down.
CAGGCCGTGCGCTGCTTCCGTGGCCGTCTGGAACGCTCTTCCCTTCCGATGTTAGGAAGTCGCCGGGAGCCGTGATGCTACTTTTACATCATCATCGTCGTCATCGTCGTCGTCGTCATCATCATCGTGTAGTGGTGAGTGTAGTGGTGTAGTAGTGTACTAGTGAGTGTGAGTGGTGAGTGTAGTGGTGAGTGTAGTGGTGAGTGTAGTGGTGAGTGTAGTGGCGAGTGTAGTGGTGAGTGTAGTGGTGAGTNTAGTGGTGAGTGTACTAGTGAGTGTAGTGGTGTAGTAGTGAGTAGTGGTGAGTGTAGTGGTGAGTGTACTAGTGGTGAGTGTAGTGGCGAGTGTACTAGTGGTGAGTGTAGTGGTGAGTGTACTAGTGGTGAGTGTACTAGTAGTGAGTGTACTAGTGGTGAGTGTAGTGGTAAGTGTACTAGTGAGTGTACTAGTGGTGAGTATATTGGTGAGTGCACTAGTGGCGAGTCTCTCTCTCTCTGCGTTTCGACCCTTGCGATGGCACTTTGTGGTTACGACTGTGGACATGAGAACAAGCGGCAACGCCGGCTGACCACTCAGCCCAGGCTTGGCCTGCAGACCGAGTTGGCGCCCTGGGTACGGGGTCGACGGCTTTCTCTTCAACTCGACGCGCGCCTCAGCCGCGGAGTCTCAGACGCTACGGGCTGCGGCGGCGAGCGAGCCGCCGGGAATCCGTAGAGACGCCTGAGGGCCGAGCGTGCAGCCTCCTCCTCGGCTACGAGCGGCGTCTCGCCCGGAGCCTCAGAGAGAACGCGGCCATCACTACAGGGGGTGGGGAGGGGGGTAGGGGGTAGGGAGTTACACAAACAACAACAACAACAACAGGCCGCGGTGGTGAAGAAGAGAGAGAGAGAGAGAGGGGGGTGTGGGGGTCTCATCGATGGAGACGTCATTTTTTTTTTAAACGTGGCCACAGTCTCCGTTCGACTCGGCTAACGACGGAGGGACGAAACACAGAGAGACACAGAGACAGAGAGACTCTGAGAGACACAGAGAGACACAGAGAGACAGAGACACAGAGAGACACAGACACAGACAGAGAGAGAGACACAGACACACAGACAGAGACACAAAGAGACAGACACAGAGACACACAGAGAGAGAGACACAGAGAGACACAGNGAGAGAGAGAGACAGAGACACAGAGACACAGAGNCAGAGAGACACAGAGACAGAGAGACACAGAGAGACACAGAGAGACACACAGAGAGAGAGACAGAGAGACACAGAGACACAGACAAAGAGACAGAGACAGAGAGACACACAGAGAGAGACACAGACAGAGACACAGAGACACAGAGAGACACACAGAGACACACAGAGACACACAGAGACACACACAACACACACAGGGACACACAGAGAGAGAGAGACACAGACACAGACACACACAGAGACACACACNCACACNGAGACACAGNGNCAGAGAGNCAGAGACACAGAGACAGAGAGACACACAAACAGAGACAGACNGNGAGAGACAGAGACACACAGACACAGAAGNCACACAGNGNCACNGACACAGNGACACACAGAGAGACACAGACAGACACACACNGAGACACACAGACACAGAGAACACAGACAGAGACACACAGACACAGAGAGACACACACAGACACACAGAGACACACAGAGAGAGACACCCACCTGTACACGGCCACCACGTGACAGGGCAGGGCGCTGGCTGCTCCGGTGCTCCAGGTGATCCGCGGCTCCGGAGGGGCACGTCCCCGACGCTCCATCTCCTCCCGCAGGAGCCTCATGGGGTCACGCACGGACCACAGGGTGAAGAGGTCGCGACCCCGCCCAGCTGGGGCAGCACGAAGCTCTGGGGGGGCGGGAAGGGGGGGGGATGGGGGGGGGGGATGGCGGGGGGATGGCGGGGGGAGGGGTTATGGGGGGGGTGGGGGGGGTGTTGTGGGTGGTGAGTAGTGAGTGGTGAGCGGTGAGGAGTAAGTGATGAGCTGCGAGTGGTGAGTAGTGAGTGTTGAGTAGAGAGTGGTGAGTTGTGAGTGAGAGTGGTGAGTGGTGAGCAGGGAGCGATGAGTGGTGAACGGTGAGTGGTGAGTGAGAGTGGTGAGTGGTGAGTGAGAGTGGTGAGTGTGAGTGAGAGTGGTGAGTGAGAGTGGTGAGTGGTGAGCAGGGAGCGGTGAGTGGTGAGTAGTGAGTGTTGAGTAGAGAGTGGTGAGTGGTGAGTGAGAGTGGTGAGTGGTGAGCGGTGAGTGGTGAGCGAGTGAGTGAGTGAGCGAGTGGTGAGTGAGTGAGTGAGTGGTGAATGAGCGAGTGAGTGAGCGAGTGGTGGTGAATGAGCGAGTTGGTGAGCGAGTGGTGAGTGAGCGAGTGAGTGAGTGGTGAGCACCTGCAGGAAGGCAGAGGCTCGCTCCTCACCACCGCTGGCTCTCACGAGGCTCACGATGGCGAGTAGCGAGCGGTGAGCGAGTGGTGAGCGAGTGGTGAGTGAGTGAGCGAGTGGTGAGCGAGCGAGTGAGTGAGCGAGTGAGCGATGTGAGCGAGCGAGCGAGTGGTGAGTACCTGTAGGAAGGCAGAGGCTCGCTCCTCACCACCGCTGGCTCTCACGAGGTTCACGATGGCAAGTAGCGAGTGAGTGAGTGGTGAGTGAGTGAGCAAGTGAGCGAGCGAGCGGTGAGTGAGCGAGCGGTGAGTGAGCGAGTGGTGAGCACCTGCAGGAAGGCGGATGCTCGCTCCTCACCACCGCTGGCTCTCACGAGGCTCACGATGGCGAGGAGCGAGCGAGCCAGCGCCGAGTCAGGGGGGGGGTCGCGGGCGGCCAGCACCAGGTGAGTCAGACCCAGAGCCCTCGCCACCCACCCAGAGTCTGGGGGGGGGGGGGACGGGGGGGGGGCACGGGGGGGGGGGCACGGGGGGCGGGGGGGGGGGGCACAGTGGGGGGGGGGGGGGGCACGGGGGGGGGGGACACGGGGGGGGGCACAGTGGGGGGGGGGGCACGCGTGGGGGGGGGGCACGGGGGGGGGGGGGGNACACGGGGGGGGGCACGACGGTAGTGGTGATGGTGGTTGTGGTGGTGGTTGTGGTGGTGGTTGTGGTGGTTGTGGTGATGGTGGTGGTGATGGTGATGGTGGTGATGATGATGGTGGTGATGGTTGTGATGGTGGTGATGGTGGTGGTGATGGTGATGATGATGGTGGTGATGGTGGTGATGGTGATGATGATGGTGATGGTTGTGATGGTGGTGGTGATGGTGGTTGTGATGGTGGTGGTGATGTTGGTGATGGTGGTGGTGATGGTGGTTGTGGTGGTGGTGATGGTTGTGGTGGTGGTGGTGGTGATGTTGGTGATGGTGGTGGTGATGTTGGTGATGTTGGTGATGGTGGTGGTGATGGTGATGGTGGTTGTGGTGGTTGTGGTGGTGGTGATGTTGGTGATGGTGGTGGTGATGTTGGTGATGGTGGTGGTGATGGTGGTGGTGCATGTTGGTGATGGTGGTGGTGATGGTGGTGGTGATGTTGGTGATGGTGGTGGTGATGGTGGTTGTGGTGGTGATGGTTGTGGTGGTGGTGATGTTGGTGATGGTGGCGGCGGCGAGCCTCTCCACCAACACGACAACAAACCCCCACCACCACCACCACCCCCCACCACCACCACCCCCCCACCCACCACCCCTCACCTCATCGCTCATCAGAAACCTCTTCAAAGCGACGCGCCCTCCATCGGGCATCTGCGGGAAGGCCCCGGCCAGCTCCGAGTCCAGGACTTCCCCGGTCAACCGGGCCCCATCGGCGGCCAAATCGCCGTGGTTCTCACCGCCTATTTGATATTTGATCAATTGACCGAAAGAAAATAAATAAATAATATAATATTAAATATTGATAAAGCAAGTGATGAAATAAAATTATTGATAATGCATTTAATGAAAATAAAATAATAAAATTAATTGATAAGTGTTCATTTAATGAAAATAAAAATAATAAAATAAATGTGCATTAAATCGATTGGTAAAAATAATAAAATAAAAGACCATAATAATAAATCAATTGAAAAATTTTTAATTAAATAAAATAAATCAATCGAGAAAAATATAAATAATAAAATAAAGTTAATAATTATTAATCAATTGATAAAAAACAATAAAATGAAATAATAATAAATCAATTGATAAAAATAAAATATTAATAAATAATCGAAGAGGAGCGGAGCGAACGTGACCTCCATGACCTCCGTGACCTCCGTGACCTCCATGACCTCCGTGACCTCCGGGGCCGCAGGGACTCCGGAGGGCCACGGCGAGACGCTCGGTGCTCAGGAGCTCCTCGCCCAGGCGCGAGGCGAGCGCCGTGAGCTCGGCACTCAGGTCAAAGTTGTCGCGCTCCCGTCTGTGTGGTGACGGTGGTGGTGGTTGTGGTGGTGGTGGTTGTTGTGGTGGTGGTGGTGGTGGTGGGGGTGGAAGGGGTGGTGGTGGTAGGGGTGGTGGTGGTGGGGTGGTGGGGGTGGTGGTGGTGGGGGTGGTGGGGGTGGTGGTGGGGTGGTGGTTGTGGTGGTGGTGGTTGTGGTGGTGGTTGTGGTGGGCGTGGTGGTGGTTGTGGTGGGTGGTGGTGGTGGGGGTGGTAGGGGTGGTGATGGTGGCGGTGGTGATGGTGGCGGTGGCGGTGGCGGTGGTGGTGGTGGTGGTGGTGGGGGTGATGGCGGTGGTGGGGTGGTAGGGGTGGTGGCGGTTGTGGTGGTGGCGATGGTGGTGGTGGTGGTGGGCGGTGGTGGTGGTTGTGGTGGTTGTGGTGGCGGTGGTGGCAGTGGTGGTGGTGGTGGTGGCAGTGGTGGTGGCGGCGGTGGTGGTGGTAGCAGTGGTGGTGGTAGCAGTGGTGGTGGTGGCGGAGAGGGGGAGGGAAGGAATGACACAAACACACGCCACGTTTTCTCATTGAAAATATGTCAATTTCAAAATGTCACTGTCCTGGTCACAAAAGCAAAGTTTGTGGTGAATAACGGTAGCCATTTTCGTACTTTTGAGGCATAAGCAATTAGAAAAGAACACTTACTAGCCAGGGACAAACATTTGTTTTTACTGGTAGGAACCCACTGGTTACATCAGCCCACAGGGGATTATTGTGTCCGTCCGTCGTGCAGAGAAGGGCTGGGTGGGGAGGGGAGGGTGGGGAGCGGCTGGGTGGGAAGGGTGGGGCTGGGTGGGGTGGGGTGGGGAGGGGCTGGGTGGGGCTGGGTGGGAGGGTGGGAGGGGTGGGGAGGGAGGGCTGGGTGGGGCTGGGTGGGGAGGGTGGGGAGGGGCTGGGTGGGAGGGGAGGGGCTGGGTGAGGGCTGGGAGGGGTGGGGCTGGGTGGGGAGGGGCTGGTCAGCCCGTGGTGCCCTTATAAAACTCAACATTTCACCTACTCACGCCGGCTTGTGCCCGCCCTCACAGTCGGGCATATTTGCGGAATACACCACGCCGCTGTTGACCCTGCAGGCCATTGACCGAGCAACCCGACGTTCCTACCAGCTCCCTCCACAGCAGGAATGTGTTTGGTTCTTTCGGTAAAGTCACGTGGGTAGGAAAATAAACTAAAATAAAACAGATCACGATGTTTCGATCGCAACACAAGCGCTGTTCATCAGGCGATGCCATTTGTGCACCGATTTGATTCCCGGCAAAAGGGTGTTGGGACATCGTGACACGACGCTCCGTTTCACTGCCAGAGACGGGGTTAAAGCACCGACTCTTCTTACTTTTCACACTTTGATCCTGGCAAAAAAAACGAACGTACAGACATTTTTAAATCCTTTATATTAAGTTCGCATGCTTGCTTGCTTGCGTGCTTGCTTGCTTACGACCGTGCAAATCTTTCGGTCGTTTTTTAACCCACTTCCCGTGATCCAATCGAGCTGACATTTTCCACACAGACTCGTTGTGCCAGACAATTAATGTTCGTGAAAATTGTTTNCCAAAATTTTACACTGTTTAGGCAAAACAAATTAAATATTTAATTACCAATTGCTTAATGGTGGCAGACAATCATCTGACCCATAGGTGGCAGCCATCTCAAGCCAGAGGACGAGAGGACTCTAGCCGCCACGCACGTAAAGGATTTATAGTGAAAAACTTTGTTTTTACGGGTTATACTTATTCGATTTAAAGCTTTCGTGACTGTGAAGTACCGTTGAGGACGCTTGGACACCGTTGTAAGGCACACGTATTTATTTATACAAATGGTCGTACAATACTAGAGGGGTGTATCGGCCCCCTCACCCGGATAGCTGGGAATATCCTATTAGCTACCCCTGACCTATCGCTAGTCCTCCACTAACGGGGAGGCTACCTGGCCCGACACTGGTCAGTCGGGCTACGGTACCCGGAATCCCAGAGTACTAACTCTGGTTCACGGGACCACGCCACTGGCTCGGTCCTGCGCGGCCCTGATAAGGGCGGCGTCCCAGGGGAGTCCAGGGCCTAGCTGGTCGGTCTTCCGTCTTCCCCTATTTACTCGAAGACTGAACCCCGAGCCGCCCGGTGCGGACGTCGTTGCGGGCACCACCCCGTGTACTGACGGAGCCCCGCCCACTGTGTTTGTTATCCGTTAGATCCTATGCATACAGCCCTACACAAACAGCCCCTCTGTAACAGCCCTACAACTGCAGGGATTCATCTTCTTGGTTCTTTCGGTAAAGTCGTCACGTAAGTCGGGGACTACCTCTACGTGAACGCGAGCTCGGTAGACACGTGGCTAAGGGCAGAAACGTGCTGACTTTGCCGAAGGTCACACACAGAGACACACAGAGATTCCACGCCGTGTAGCAAGCCTGGAACTTAGGCGCTGAACGATTTGTGTGAAAGATCTCATTGCTATTTTACTGACTGCGATTTGATTTGATTTGCGATAAAAACTCATTTTAATTCAAGCTTTGGTTAAATTTTCAGTGTAATAGATTTAAAACACGTGATGATGGAGCATTACCACATGCAACCATCAAAATATGAACCGCTCTAGATATTTCAATCCAAGGAAAAAATTTCGATTTAAAGCTTTCGTGACTGCAGGGATTCATCTTCTTGGCTCTTTCGGTAAAGTCACGTAGAAGGGAAATAATAAAATAATAAAATAAAACATAATAAAATAATTATGTTTTTTTTATTTTTATTACTTCCCTTCTACGTGACTTTACCGAAAGAACCAAGCAGATAAAAATAAATATATTAATTGCCTCCAACATGTACTTATAAAAATGTTTTAATTGAAATAGAACAATCGATCATGGAACAACTGTTTAGTTAAATAAATGTATAATAATAAAAACAATTAAATTCCAATAATAGGAACTTTTAAAATCGCTAAAAAAAACCGCAGCCTTTTGCAATTTCCTAATCGCATTGTTTCAAATTGCGATTTCGATTTTGAAATCGATTAATCGATTAATTCATCGATCAGCCCTCGCCTTGTAACACAACAGACTGTTGGGGCAAGTGGTGTTGTAATAGGTGCTCGCTAACAGCACCACCACCCACACACACAAAGACAAAGATCCCCCGTGTAGCCTTCAACAGACTGCTGGGGCAAGTGCTGTTGTAATAGGTGCTCGCTAACAGCACCACCACCACCCACACACACAAAGACAAAGGTCCCCCGTGTAGCCTTCAATAGACTGTTGGGGCAAGTGCTGTTAGTAGCAGCAGTGTCTACGAAGTCCGGCACACGAGGGGGTGGGTGGCCAGCATTTGAGGCCGAGTCGACCTAGGGGAGACCCAGGTTACACACACACACACTGACACGCGCAGCGTTCTTCGCCCACGTTTGGTGAAGTATGGTCGCAAATAAAATAAATCAACCACGGCCCTGACTGCGGATATTAGACATTAATTAAAATGTTAAAGCAAGGCCTCTACGGGCCCTAGCCCCTTGCCTGAAATCCCCCCCGCTGCCCGCCACCCCGCTCACCGTAGTGGGATATGAGGCCCGACGTTAATTCAAACGTTAAGGTGGGAGGCCTCTACGGGCCCTAGCCCCTTGCCTGAAACCCTCCACCGCCAACCTGCTCACCGTAGCGGGGGATATGAGGCCCGACGTTAATTCAAACGTTAAGGTGGTAGGCCTCTACGGGCCCTAGCGCCTTGCCTGAAATTGCCCCCCCCCCTGCTGCCCGCCACCCCGCTCACCGTAGCGGGGTGAGGCCCGACGTTAATTCAAAAGTTAAGGTGGGAGGCCTCTACGGGCCCTAGCGCCTTGCCTGAAATCCCCCCCGCCCGCTGCCCGCCACCCCGCTCATCGTAGCGGGATATGAGGCCCGACGTTAACTCAAACTTTAAGGTGGGAGGCCTCTACGGGCCCTAGCGCCTTGCCTGAAACCCTCCACCGCCACCCCGCTCACCGTAATGGGATATGAGGCCCGACGTTAACTCAAACGTTAAGGTGGGAGGCCTCTACGGGCCCTAGCTCCTTGCCTGAAACCTTCCCCCGCTCACCGTAGCAGGGGCGGCGGCTTCCCGGCCTTGCGCTCCATGCGTGCTTGGAGTGCGAGGTAGGCGCGTAGCCATCGCTTGTGCCCACGCTGTTGTTGTTGTTGGTGCTGCTGCTGTTGTTGTTGTTGCTGAGGACGGTGAAGGATGTGGTGGTGATGGTGATGGAGGAGGGGAGGTCGCAGCAGCAGCAGCAGCGGCCGCGAGGTGACGGCGGTCAGGGACCGCAGCGAGGCCGACAACGCGGCCATCAGTGCGGGGGGAGTGGTGGGAGTAGTGGTGGGGGGAGTGAGGGGAGTGGTGGGGGGAGAAGTGGGGGAGTAGTGGGGGGGGGGGTGGGGGAGTAGTGGGGGAGTGGTGGGAGTAGTGGTGGGGGAGTGAGGAAAGTGGTGGGGGAGTAGTGGGGTGGGGAGTGAGGGGAGTGGTGGGGGGAGTGGTGGGGGAATAGTGGGGGTGGTGGGAATGGTGGACAATGTTAGTCTATGGGTAGTGTTAGTCTATGGGCAGTGTTAGTCTATGGGTAGTGTTAGTCTATGGGCAATGTTAGTCTATGGGCAGTGTTAGTCTATGGGCAATGTTAGTCTATGGGCAATGTTAGTCTGTGGGCAATGTTAGTCTATGGGCAATGTTAGTCTATGGGCAATGTTAGTCTATGGGTAATGTTAGTCTATGGGTAATGTTAGTCTATGTTAGTCTGTGGGCAATGTTAGTCTATGGGCAATGTTAGTCTATGGGCAATGTTAGTCTATGGTGCAGTGTTAGTCTACGGGCAATGTTAGTCTATGGGCAATGTTAGTCTATGGGCAATGTTAGTCTGTGGGCAATGTTAGTCTATGGGAAATGTTAGTCTATGGGCAGTGTTAGTCTGTGGGCAGTGTTAGTCTATGGGCAGTGTTAGTCTAGGGGCAATGTTAGTCTATGGGCAATGTTAGTCTATGGGCAGTGTTAGTCTAGGGGCAATGTTAGTCTATGGGCAATGCTAGTCTATGGGCAGTGTTAGTCTATGGGCAATGTTAGTCTATGGACAATGTTAGTCTGTGGGCAATGTTAGTCTGTGGGCAATGTTAGTCTATGGGCAATGTTAGTCTATGGGCAATGTTAGTCTATGGGCAATGTTAGTCTATGGTTAATGTGAGTCTATGGGCAATGTAAGTCTATGGGCAATGTTAGTCTATGGGCAATGTTAGTCTATGGTTAATGTTAGTCTATGGGCAATGTTAGTCTATGGGCAATGTTAGTCTATGGGTAATGTTAGTCTATGGGCAATGTTAGTCTATGGGCAATGTTAGTCTATGGGTGTGTTAGTCTATGGGTAATGTTAGTCTATGGGTAATGTTAGTCTATGGGCAATGTTAGTCTGTGGGCAATGTTAGTCTATGGGCAATGTTAGTCTATGGGCAATGTTAGTCTATGGGCAGTGTTAGTCTACGGGCAATGTTAGTCTATGGGCAATGTTAGTCTATGGGCAATGTTAGTCTGTGGGCAATGTTAGTCTATGGGCAATGTTAGTCTATGGGCAGTGTTAGTCTGTGGGCAGTGTTAGTCTATGGGCAATGTTAGTCTATGGGTAATGTTAGTCTATGGGCAATGTTAGTCTATGGGTAATGTTAGTCTGTGGGTAATGTTAGTCTATGGGCAATGTTAGTCTATGGGTAATGTTAGTCTATGGGCAATGTTAGTCTATGGGCAATGTTAGTCTATGGGCAATGTTAGTCTGTGGGTAATGTTAGTCTGTGGGTAATGTTAGTCTGTGGTAATGTTAGTCTATGGGTAATGTTAGTCTGTGGGTAATGTTAGTCTATGGGCAATGTTAGTCTATGGGCAATGTTAGTCTGTGGGTAATGTTAGTCTATGGGTAATGTTAGTCTATGGGTAATGTTAGTCTATGGGCAATGTTAGTCTATGGGTAATGTTAGTCTATGGGCAGTGTTAGCCTATGGGCAATGTTAGTCTATGGGCAATGTTAGTCTATGGGCAATGTTAGTCTGTGGGTAATGTTAGTCTGTGGGTAATGTTAGTCTATGGGTAATGTTGGTCTATGGGCAATGTTAGTCTATGGGCAATGTTAGTCTATGGGTAATGTTAGTCTATGGGCAGTGTTAGCCTATGGGCAATGTTAGTCTATGGGCAATGTTAGTCTATGGGCAATGTTAGTCTGTGGGTAATGTTAGTCTATGGGCAATGTTAGTCTATGGTAATGTTAGTCTATGGGCAATGTTAGTCTATGGGCAGTGTTAGTCTATGGGTAATGTTAGTCTATGGGCAATGTTAGTCTATGGGCAATGTTAGTCTGTGGGTAATGTTAGTCTATGGGTAATGTTAGTCTATGGGTAATGTTAGTCTATGGGTAATGTTAGTCTATGGGCAATGTTAGTCTATGGGCAATGTTAGTCTATGGGCAATGTTAGTCTGTGGGTAATGTTAGTCTATGGGCAATGTTAGTCTATGGGCAATGTTAGTCTATGGGTAATGTTAGTCTATGGGTAATGTTAGTCTATGGCAATGTTAGTCTATGGGCAATGTTAGTCTATGGGTAATGTTAGTCTATGGGCAGTGTTAGCCTATGGGCAATGTTAGTCTATGGGCAATGTTAGTCTATGGGCAGTGTTAGTCTATGGGCAATGATAGTAGTACAGTGCCACCCTGTGTAGTGCAGTGTAGTGCAGTGTAGTGCAGCTCTGTGTAGTGTAGCTCTGTGTAGTGCAGTGTCACTGTGTAGTGCAGTGTAGTGCAGTGTAGTGCAGTGTCACTCTGTGTAGTGCAGTGTAGTGCAGTGCCACCCTGTGTAGTGCAGTGTAGTGTAGCTCTGTGTAGTGCAGTGTCACTGTGTAGTGCAGTGTAGTGCAGTGTAGTGCAGTGTCACTCTGTGTAGTGCAGTGTAGTGCAGTACCACCCTGTGTAGTGCAGTGTAGTGCAGTGTCACCCTGTGTAGTGCAGTGCCACCCTGTGTAGTGCAGTGTAGTGCAGTGTCACCCTGTGTAGTGCAGTACCACCCTGTGTAGTGCAGTGTAGTGCAGTGTAGTGCAGTACCACCCTGTGTAGTGCAGCTCTGTGTAGTGCAGCTCTGTGTAGTGCAGTGTCACTGTGTAGTGCAGTGTAGTGCAGTGCAGTGCCACCCTGTGTAGTGCAGTGTCACTGTGCAGTGTAGTGCAGTGTCACTGTGCAGTGTAGTGCAGTACCAGGAGGGTGGGAGCGGGTTGGTAGTGGTGGTAGTGCTGGGGGGGGGGGCAAATCACCGCCCTCCATCTTAACGCGGAGGGGTTTCTGTGTTTCCCCTCCCCCCATCGTCACCGCCGCATCACCGCCTCAAACTCCCCCGCCACCCACCCCACTACTCCGCGACGTCTCCGCGTCTCGGTTCGCGTCCGGGTGTTGGTGGTGGTGGTTGCAACGTGAGGTGGTGGTGGTTGTTGTTGGTTGTGGTGGTTGTGGTTGTTGTGGTGGTGGTTGTGGAGAGAGGAGGAGGAATAGAGGCGAGAGATGAGGGATCAGCAGCCATTATAACGCGACGACTGCCTTAGCATCTCAGCGCTCACCGCACTATTTTAATTATCGAGACTTGGGCTTTAAAAAAAAAATTTTGCGTTTAACATCATCGTCTTATTCGCGGTGACCCTCGTCCACCCACCCACACACCAATTTTACTTTAACAAATAACAAACAAACGAAGACCATCATTTAAAGATAGCCGATTTGTATACGTTACGATAGGAGGGGGTAGAGGTAGCTTCAGAACCACGTGGGTTTGGTGGTGGTGGTGGTTGTGGTTGTTGTGGTTGTTGTTGCTAGCTGCTAACACGTTGGGGATACAAAGACGGACGGCAGAGCCTCTGTGGCTTACAGAGAGACACAGAGAGATGAGTGGCTGTTAAAGATCATTTTGCTGTTCGTGAAGGAACAGAGGAGGCATCATTAGGCCACTCGATTCTATCTCGTTTTTGTTGTGATCATCACTTTGGCGGGAGCCTCGCACTTGTAGCAAGTCAAGGTGGTGGTGGTGGTGGGGGGGGGGGGTGATGGATCAGTAGAAGACGGGAGGGAGAGGGGTTTGTGTGTGTGGTCTGTGTGGGCTGCGCGCTGCCAAACTTCTTTCGCACCGCACGTTGCCCTGCAGCTTGACAGGGAGCGGTGGGTGGTGAGGTGGAGGTGAGGTGGAGGTGAGGTGGAGGTGAGGTGGAGGAATCATTGGGGGTGAGTGAAGCGAGTGAGTTTGTGGTGGTGGTGGGTGAGTCTGTAGTGGTGAGTGAGTTAAGTGGTAGTGGTGAGTGAGTTTGAGGTGGTGAGTGAGTTTGTGGTGGTGGTGGGTGAGTCTGTAGTGAGTGAGTGAGTTAAGTGGTAGTGGTGAGTGAGTTTGAGGTGGTGAGTGAGTTTGTGGTGGTGGTGGGTGAGTCTGTAGTGAGTGAGTGAGTTAAGTGGTAGTGGTGAGTGAGTTTGAGGTGGTGAGTGAGTGAGTCTGTAGTGGTGAGTGAGAGTGAGGCTGTAGTGGTGAGTGAGTTAAGTGGTAGTGGTGAGTTTGAGGTGGTGAGTGAGTGAGGTTGTAGTGGTGAGGGAAGTTCTTTTGGTGAGGGAAGTTGTAGTGGTGAGTGAGGCTGTAGTGGTGAGTGAGTGAGTAGTGGTGAGTGAGTGAGGTTGTAGTGGTGGAGGCTGTAGTGGTGGTGAGTAGTGAGTGTGAGGCTGTAGTGGTGGTGAGTGAGTGAGGCTGTAGTAGTAGTAGTGGTGGTGGTAGTGGAGGTTGTAGTAGTGGTGGTGGGTGAGTGGCTGAGTGAGGCTGTAGCTGTAGTAGTGGTGAGTGGCTGAGTGAGGCTGTAGTAGTGGTGGTGAGTGTGTGAGTGAGGCTGTAGTAGTAGTAGTGGTGGGTGAGTGAGTGAGTGAGGCTGTAGTAGTGGTGAGTGGGTGAGTGAGTGAGTGAGGCTGTAGTAGTAGTGGTGAGTGAGGCTGTAGTAGTGGTGGGTGAGTGAGTGAGTGAGGCTGTAGTAGTGGTGGTGAGTGTGTGAGTGAGGCTGTAGTAGTAGTAGTGGTGGTGGGTGAGTGAGGCTGTAGTGGTGAGTGAGGCTGTAGTAGTAGTGGTGGTAGTGGAGGTTGTAGTAGTGGTGGTGGTGGGTGGGTGAGTGAGGCTGTAGTAGTGGTGGTAGTGAGTGAGTGAGGCTGTAGTAGTGGTGGTGGTGTTGGAGGCTGTAGTGGTAGTGAGGCTGTAGTAGTAGCTGTAGTAGTGGTGGTGGTGTGTGAGTGAGTGAGGCTGTAGTGGTGGTAGTGGTGAGTGAGACTGTAGCTGTAGTGGTGGTGTTGGTGTTGGAGGCTGTAGTAGTAGCTGTAGTAGCTGTAGTGAGGCTGTAGTGGTGGTGGTGTTGGTGTTGGAGGCTGTAGTGGTAGTGAGGCTGTAGTAGTAGCTGTAGTGAGGCTGTAGTGGTGGTGGTGTTGGTGTTGGAGGCTGTCACAGCCGCGGAATGGGCCGCTCACGAAGCCGCAGCTCCTCACGCACTCGCAGCCGCCACGGCCGAGGGAAGCGTTCATCACGACGTAGATCTCGCTCGAAAGACCGAGGAGGTGGAGGAGGAGGTGGTGGTGGAGGTGGTGGTAGTAGTGGTAGCAAACGAGGTGGAGCAGAAGGTGGAGGAGGAGGTGGTGGTGGTAGCAGCAGTAGCGGTGTACGAACTAGTGGTGGTGGTGATGGAAGAAGTGGTGGTGGTGGTAGTAGTAGTAGCAGACGAACTAAAACAAAGAGTCGTAGCAGGGATAGAGATCGAGAGAGGGACAGGGAGAGAGACAGGGACAAGGAGAGAGACAGAGATGGTGGTGGAGGTGGTGGTGGTGGAGGCGGTGGTGGAGGCGGTGGTGGAGGTGGCAAGGCCCAACAGAGAGACGGAGCGCTGAGAGAGTTGACCAATTCGGACGCAATGTAACGAAACGAAGCTTTCAAGACGACCGCGCCAAGCGAGAGGAGGAGGAGAGGCAAGCTGAACTCGAGAAACAGCGGAGGATGTGAGTTTGTTTGTGGTTATTGTTGTTTTTTTAACTACTAGCCCCCCCCATACACCGTGACCGCCTCGGCTTGCCTGAGTGCGTCCGGCGGGGCCGCGCGCGCGGTTTGCCGCGGCGGATTCAGGCGAGGGGCGGGCGGCCCGTGAGGTAGGCCGCGGCCTAGTGCGGCCGTGAACAGCGTTGTTGTGCGTGTTGTGTATTGTGTCTGTTGTTATGTGTATGTTGTAGTGTGTGTATGTTGTTGTGTGTGTGTGTGTAAGTAGTGTGTGTCTGTGTTGTGTGTAAGTTGTAGTGTGTCTGTTGTTGTGTGTAAGTTGTAGTGTGTCTGTGTTGTGCGTGTTGTGTCTGTGTTGTGTGTAAGTTGTAGTGTGTCTGTTGTGTAAGTTGTAGTGTGTGTGTGTAAGTAGTGTGTTGTGTATTGTGTCTGTGTTGTGTGTAAGTTGTAGTGTGTCTGTGTTGTGTGTAAGTTGTGTATTGTGTCTGTGTTGTGTGTAAGTTGTAGTGTGTGTCTGTGTTGTGTGTAAGTAGTGTGTGTGTGTGTGTCTGTGTTGTGTGTAAGTGTGTGTGTGTGTGTGTCTGTGTTGTGTGTAAGTAGTGTGTGTGTCTGTGTTGTGTGTAAGTTGTAGTGTGTCTGTGTTGTGTGTAAGTAGTGTGTGTGTGTAAGTTGTAGTGTGTCTGTTGTGTAAGTTGTAGTGTGTGTGTGTAAGTAGTGTGTTGTGTATTGTGTCTGTGTTGTGTGTAAGTTGTAGTGTGTCTGTGTTGTGTGTAAGTCGTAGTGTGTGTGTCTGTGTTGTGTGTAAGTTGTAGTGTGTCTGTGTTGTGTGTAAGTTGTGTGTGTGTGTGTGTTGTGTGTAAGTTGTGTGTGTGTGTGTTGTGTGTAAGTTGTAGTGTGTCTGTGTTGTGTGTAAGTCGTAGTGTGTCTGTGTTGTGTGTAAGTTGTGTGTGTGTGTCTGTTGTGTCTGTTGTTGTGTGTATGTCGTAGTGTGTCTGTGTTGTGTGTAAGTAGTGTGTGTCTAAGTAGTGTGTGTGTATGTAAGTAGTGTGTTGTGTGTAAGTAGTGTGTGTGTTGTGTGCAAGTTGTAGTGTGTGTCTGTGTTGTGTGTGTGTGTGTAAGTTGTAGTGTCTGTGTTGTGTGTAAGTTGTAGTGTCTGTGTTGTGTGTAAGTTGTAGTGTCTGTGTTGTGTGTAAGTAGTGTGTGTCTAAGTAGTGTGTGTGTGTGTTGTGTGTGTGTGTAAGTAGTGTGTTGTGTGTAAGTAGTGTGTGTGTGTGTGTGTAAGTTGTAGTGTGTGTCTGTGTTGTGTGTAAGTCGTAGTGTGTCTGTGTTGTGTGTAAGTTGTAGTGTGTCTGTGTTGTGCGTGTTGTGTATTGTGTCTGTTGTTGTGTGTAAGTTGTAGTGTGTGTGTCTGTGTCTGTGTTGTGCGTGTTGTGTATTGTGTGTCTGTGTTGTGTGCAAGTTGTAGTGTGTGTGTGTCGTGTGTAAGTTACGGTGTGTGTGTCTGTTGTGTGTAAGTCGTAGTGTGTGTCTGTGTTGTGTGTAAGTAGTGTGTCTGTGTTGTGTGTAAGTAGTGTGTGTGTCTGTTGTGTGTATATGTCGCAGTGTGTCTGTGTTGTGTGTATGTAGTGTGTGTCTGTTGTTGTGTATAAGTCGTAGTGTGTCTGTGTTGTATCTGTTGTTGTGTGTAAGTCGTAGTGTTGTCTGTGTAAGTCGTAGTGTCTGTGTTGTGTGTAAGTAGTGTGTGTCTGTGTTGTGTGTGTCTAAGTAGTGTGTGTCTGTGTTGTGTGTGTCTAAGTAGTGTGTGTCTGTGTTGTGTGTAAGTCGTAGTGTTGTCTGTTGTTGTGTGTAAGTCGCGGTGTGTGTCTGTGTTGTATCTGTGTTGTGTGTAAGTCGTAGTGTGTCTGTGTTGTGTGTAAGTAGTGTGTCTGTTTTGTGTAAGTAGTGTGTGTCTAAGTAGTGTGTGTCTGTGTTGTGTGTAAGTCGTAGTGTGTGTGTGTCTGTGTTGTGTGCAAGTCCCAGTGTGTGTCTGTCTTGTGTCTAAGTAGGGTGTGTCTGTGTTGTGTGTAAGTCGCAGTGTGTCTGTGTTGTGTGTAAGTAGTGTGTGTGTCTGTGTTGTGTGTATGTCGTAGTGTGTGTGTGTGTTGTGTGTAAGTAGTGTGTGTCTAAGTAGTGTGTGTCTGTGTTGTGTGTAAGCTGTGTGAGTGTCTCTGTGTGAGTGTCTCTGTGTGAGTGTCTGTGTGTGTCTCTGTGTGTGTCTGTGTTGTGTGTAAGTAGTGTGTGTCTGTGTTGTGTGTAAGTAGTGTGTGTCTGTGTTGTGTGTATGTAGTGTGTGTCTGTGTTGTGTGTAAGTCGCAGTGTGTCTGTGTTGTGTGTAAGTAGTGTGTGTGTCTGTGTTGTGTGTATGTCGTAGTGTGTGTGTGTTGTGTGTAAGTAGTGTGTGTCTAAGTAGTGTGTGTCTGTGTTGTGTGTAAGTTGTAGTGTGTGTGTCTGTGTTGTGTGTAAGTCGTAGTGTCTGTGTTGTGTGTAAGTAGTGTGTGTGTCTGTGTTGTGTGTAAGTCGTAGTGGTGTGTCTGTGTTGTGTGTAAGGAGTGTGTGTCTAAGTAGTGTGTAAGTTGTAGTGTGTGTCTGTGTTGTGTGTAAGTAGTGTGTGTCTGTGTTGTGTGTAAGTCGTAGTGTGTGTCTGTGTTGTGTGTAAGTAGTGTGTGTCTGTGTTGTGTGTAAGTCGTAGTGTGTGTCTGTGTTGTTTGTAAGTAGTGTGTGTCTGTGTTGTGTGTAAGTCGTAGTGGTGTGTCTGTGTTGTGTGTAAGGAGTGTGTGTCTTAAGTAGTGTGTGTGTGTGTTGTGTGTAAGTAGTGTGTCTGTTGTGTGTAAGTCGTAGTGTGTGTGTGTCTGTGTTGTGTGTATGTAGTGTGTGTCTGTGTTGTGTGTAAGTCGCAGTGTGTCTGTGTTGTGTGTAACTAGTGTGTGTGTTGTGTCTGTGTTGTGTGTAAGTAGTGTGTGTCTGTGTTGTGTGTAAGTCGCAGTGTGTTGTGTGTAAGTAGTAGTGTGTTGTATCTGTGTTGTGTGTAAGTCGTAGTGTGTCTGTGTTGTGTGTAAGTAGTGTGTGTGTCTGTGTTGTGTGTAAGTCGCAGTGTTGTGTCTTTGTTGTGTGTAAGTAGTGTGTCTGTGTTGTGTGTAAGTCGCATTGTGTCTGTGTTGTGTGTAAGTAGTGTGTCTGTGTTGTGTGTAAGTCGCAGTGTGTCTTTGTTGTGTGTAAGTAGTGTGTGTGTCTGTGTTGTGTGTAAGTCGCAGTGTGTCTGTGTTGTGTGTAAGTAGTGTGTCTGTGTTGTGTGTAAGTCGCAGTGTGTCTGTGTTGTGTGTAAGTTGTAGTGTGTCTGTGTTGTGTGTAAGTAGTGTGTGTGTCTGTGTTGTGTGTAAGTCGCAGTGTTGTGTCTTTGTTGTGTGTAAGTAGTGTGTCTGTGTTGTGTGTAAGTCGCATTGTGTCTGTGTTGTGTGTAAGTAGTGTGTCTGTGTTGTGTGTAAGTCGCAGTGTGTCTTTGTTGTGTGTAAGTCGTGTGTCTGTGTTGTGTGTAAGTCGTGTGTGTGTGTTGTGTGTAAGTCGTAGTGTGTGTCTGTGTTGTGTGTAAGTCGCAGTGTGTGTGTGTGTTGTGTGTAAGTCGTAGTGTGTGCCTGCGTTGTGTCTATGGTGTGGATGTGTGTCTATGTTGTATTATCTGTTGTGTCTATGGTGTGGTTGTGTGTCTGTGTTGTAGTGTCTGTGGTGAATATTGTGTCTATGTTGTAGTGCATGTTGTGTGCTGTATACTTTGATGTTGACTAACTCGCCTGGTGAACAGGAGGCCGTGGGTTCGATCCCGACCCCGACGACGCCTGCTGCTGCTGTATATTTGTAGTTTGTTAAAAACGTGGGAACACCAGGGCATCCTTCCAATCCCACTGAATCTGTCCTGGAGCCCAAACAGTTGTCACGGTGTCAGGATTAAGGACCTCCCTGTGGGGCTGATTTTTTCTGACATTGCGATTGCGAAGTGAAGCTTCAGTTCAATATTCACGGTGTTATAGATTTTAAACATGTGATGGAGCATTTCCACAGGATACCATCACAATATGAACTGCTTCTCTCTATTCTAATGCAAGGATGAGAACCAGAGGTCGCAAACGGGTTTTGATTCCTTACCCGTACCCAGCCGCACCAGGGTCGCAAACGGTACCCGTACCCGGCCGTACCCGTACCCTACCCGTACCCGGCCGTACCCTACCCGTACCCGGCCGGGTACGGGTAGGGTACGGGTACGGGTACCTGATTGCGACCTCTGGGATGAAGCCATGTTGCAGGCGCGGGTGGGTTGATTCTAGGAACTTGAATTGTGAGAAGAGACAAGACGTTGGGAAATGAGTGACAAACGGTGACTCACCAGTGACTCACGGCCTACCCGTACCCGGCCGCACCAGGGTCGCAAACGGGTACCCGTACCCGGCCGGGTACGGGTAGCCGGGTATCGGGTAGGGTACGGGTATCGGGTACCAGGTTGCGACCTCTGATGAGAACTTAAAATAAATGAATTGCTTCCAACGTATTCATTAAAATGTTTTAATTGAACTCGAACAATCAAACATAGAACAATTGTGAAGCTAAATAGAGTTGTGATAAATTTCGATTTAAATTTCGACTTAAAGCTTTCGTGACTGCAGGGATTCATCTTCTTGGTTCTTTCGGTAAAAGTCACGTAGAAGGGAAATAATAAAATAATAAAAATAAAACATATTAAATAAAATATTAAATAATAAATAATAAACATAATAAAATAAAATATTAAAATAATAAAGAATAAAAATAAAACAATAAAATAAAATAAATTCTCACGACGTTTCGGCCACAACACAAGCAGCCGTCCTAATAATAAAAAAGAATAATAAAATAATAAAAGAAAATTAACAATTCCAATTAGAAAGCAATAGGACTTTTCAAATCGCAAAGAATCACAGCCTTTTGCTATTTGCAAATCGCACTGTTTCAAATTGCGATTTCGATTTGAAATCGATCAATCGTTCAGCCCTCCCGCCCTGCACACAGATGCCACCCTCCCTCGGCTGTTCGCTTGCGAGATCATCGCCTCTCTCCTGCCCTCGGAGCTCCCCGCATCGCCCTTCCACAACTTCCCCCAACAGATGGCTGCTTCAGTCGGCGTGTGTGTGTCGTATGTGTGCGTGTCTGTGTCTCTGTCTGTGTGTGTCTCTGTCTGCGTGCGTGTCTGTGTGTGTTTGTCTGCGTGTCTGTGTGAGTGTCTGTGTGCGTGTCTGCGTGCGTGTTTGCGTATCTGCGTGCGTGTCTGCGTATCTATGTGCGTGTCTGTGTGTATGTGTGCGTGTCTGTGTCTCTGTCTGCGTACTTGTCTGTGTGTGTCTGTGTCTCTGCATGCGTGTCTGTGTATCTGCGTGCGTGTCTGCGTATCTATGTGCGTGTCTGTGTCCCTGTCTGTGTGCGTGTCTGCGTGCGTATCTGCGTGTCTGCGTGCATGTCTGCTTGCGTGTCTGTGTGCTTGTCTCCATGTCTGTTTCTGTGTGCGTGCTTGTGCGTGTCTCTGAATGTCTCTGCGTGTCTGCGTCTGTGTGTTTGTGTGCGTGTTTGCATCTTTGCGTGCGTGTCTGTTTGTGTCTGCTAGTGCGTGTCTGCTAGTGCGTGTCTGTAGAGCCGAGGGGATTTTGCCCCCCCCCTTCCCCCCAAGACCTCAGAAATGCTGAGCAAACCTGTAACGTGAGGTCACCGTTGTTTATCTTCAGGATGCTAACAGGTGAGACGCTGCAGGCTACTCGCTTATAGGGGGGACCGCCGCGGTGGCTAGGAGATGTTGACTACCTCGCCTGGTACGCAGGAGGTCGTGGGTTCGATCCCGACCCAGACGACGACTGCTGCTGCTGTATATTTGGAGTTTGCGTGTCTCTCTCATCATCATCATAATCACGGCGGCTAGGAGATGTTAACTACCTCGCCTGGTACGCAGGAGGTCGTGGATTCAATCCCGACCCTGACGACGCCTGCTGCTGTATATTTGGAGTCTGCGTGTCTCTCTCTCTCATCATCATAATCACGGTGGCTATCGTCGTCATCATCGCGTGGAAGTTTCTATCAGTTGGTCAAATACTCCGAGGGCGTCACGTCGATTCTCAAGGCGTAGGGAGAAAACCTGAGGACTCTGGAGAAAAATCCACGCGACCACGGGGAGAGAGAGACGCAGCCTCCATATCTACAGCAGCAGGCGTCGTCGGGGTCGGGATCGAACCCACGACCTCCTGCGTACCAGGGAGGTAGCCAACATCTCCTAGCCACCGTGATGATGATGATGATGAGAGAGAGAGACACGCAGACCCAAATATACAGCAGCAGCAGCAGGCGTCGTCAGGGTCGGGATCGAACCCACGACCTCCTGCGTACCAAGCGAGGTAGTAAACATCTCCTAGCCACCGTGATGATGATGATGAGAGAGAGACACAAACTCCAAATCTACAGCAGCAGGCATCGTCAGGGTCGGGATCGAACCCACGACCTCCTACGTACCAAGCGAGGTAGTCAACATCTCCTAGCCACCGTGATGATGATGAGAGAGACATAGACCTCCTGTAAACCAGGCGAGGCAGTCAACATCTCCTAGCCACCGTGACGATGACGTTGAGAGACACCGCAGACTCCACGAACGCAGCAGCAGCAGCAGCAGCCGGCGTCGTCGTCGGGATCGTCGCCCCGCTCGCTAAACCTCCGTCCCACCCCTCCCCCTCGCCGCCCTCGCCAGCCGCCAGCAGGAGATGGAGGAGCGTCTGGTGGCGGAGGAGACGGCGCGTCGCGTCGAGGAGCTGGTGGCACGTCGCGTGGAGGAGGAGTTGGAGCGGCGGCGGGAGGAGATTGAGCAGGAGGTGCTGCGCCGGGTGCACGACGCCAAGCGCGTCATGGAGCGCCAGATGCTGGACGAGCTGGAGAGGCAGCGGCAGCAAGAGGTGGCGGCGCAGAGAGCCAGAGAGGTGAGAGACGCAGACACAGACAGAGACACAGAGAGACATGGAGAGACACACAGAGACACGCAGAGACACACAGAGAGACAGAGACATGCAGAGACACACACAGAGACACACAGAGAGGTGAGAGATGCAGACACACAGACAGAGAGACACAGACACACAGAGAGCCAGAGAGGTGAGAGGCGCGGAGAGACACAGACAGAGAGACACACAGACACACAGAGAGACAGACACACAGAGAACCAGAGAGGTGAGAGGCGCGGAGAGACGCACGGAGATGCAGAGAGACGCAGAGAGACACACAGAGACACGGAGACACAGAGAGACAGACACACAGAGAGCCAGAGAGGTGAGCGGCACGGAGAGACGTAGAGAGACGCAGAGACACTCGGAGACACACAGAGAGCCAGAGACACACATAGAGACACAGACGCACACAGAGACACAGAGACACAGACTTGGTACACACAGACTTGGTACACAGATGCTGGACGAGTTGGAGAGGCAGCGGCAGCAAGAGGTGGCGGCGCAGAGAGCCAGAGAGGTGAGAGGCGCAGACACACAGAGAGACATGGAGACACAGAGACACGCAGAGTCACACAGAGAGACACAGAGACACAGAGAGCCAGAGAGGTGAGAGACGCAGACACACAGACAGAGACACAGACACACAGAGAGCCAGAGAGGTGAGAGACACAGACACACAGACAGAGACATGCAGAGAGACGCAGAGACACACGGAGACACACTGAGACACAGAGAGACAGACACACAGAGAGCCAGAGATGTGAGAGACGCAGACAGAGAGACACGCAGAGAGACACGCAGAGAGATACGCAGAGAGACACGCAGAGACACGAGAGAGCCACAGAGAGCCAGAGAGGTGAGAGGCGCGGAGAGACGCACGGAGACACAGACAGAGAGCCAGAGAGGTGAGAGAAGCAGAGAGACACACAGACACACAGAGAGACGCGGAGAGACACACAGAGAGACAGACACACAGAGAGCCAGAGAGGTGAGAGGTGCAGACACACAGACAGAGACACAGAGACATGCAGAGACGCGGAGAGACGCAGACACACAGAGACAGCCACACAGAGACATGCGGAGAGACACGCAGAGACATGCAGAGACACACAGAGAGCCAGAGAGGTGAGAAACGCAGAGAGACACGCAGAGACACGCAGAGACACACAGAGACACACAGAGAGACAGACACACAGAGAGCCAGAGAGGTGAGAGACGCGGAGAGACGCAGAGAGAGACACGCAGACACACACAGAGACACACACAGAGCCAGAGAGGTGAGAGACGCAGACACACAGAGACATGCAGAGACATGCGGAGACACACAGAGACACACAGAGACACAGAGACACAGACACACACAGACACNCACNGACACACNNACACACAGCCACACACNGAGACACAGACACACACACAGACACACACAGACACACACNGAGAGACACACACAGAAACACAGACACACAGAGAGCCAGAGAGGTGAGAGACGCAGAGATGCACAGAGACCCAGATACATGCAGAGACACACAGAGACACACAGACTCTCTACACAGACACACAGACTGTGTACAGAGACCCACAGACTCTGTACACAGAGACCCATAGACTCACAGAGACCCACAGACTCTGTACACAGAGACACACAGACTCTGTACACAGAGACCTACAGACTCTGTACACAGAGACACAGACTCTATACACAGAGACCCACAGACTCTGTACACAGAGACACACAGACTCTGTACACAGAGACCCACAGACTCTGTACACAGACACACAGACTCTGTACACAGAGACCCACAGACTCTGTACACAGAGACACACAGACTCTGTACACAGAGACCACAGACTCTGTACACAGAGACCCACAGACTCACACAGACACACAGACTCTGTACACAGAGACACACAGACTCACACAGAGACACACGGACTCTGTACACAGAGACCACAGACTCACACAGAGACCCACAGACTCTGTACACAGAGACACACGGACTCTGTACACAGAGACACAGACTCTGTACACAGAGACACACGGACTCTGTACACAGAGACACACGGACTCTGTACACAGAGACACACGGACTCTGTACACAGAGACACACGGACTCTGTACACAGAGACACACGGACTCTGTACACAGAGACACACAGACTCTGTACACAGAGACCCACAGACTCTGTGCACAGAGACCCACAGACTCTGTACACAGAGACCCATAGACTCACACAGAGACACACAGACTCACACACAGTGACCCGTAGACTCTGTACACAGAGACACACAGACTCTGTACACAGAGACACACAGACTCTGTACACACAGACTCTGTACACAGAGACACACAGACTCTGTACACAGAGACACACAGACTCTGTACACAGAGACACACAGACACACAGAGACACACAGACTCACACAGAGACACACAGACTCACACAGAGACCCACAGACTCACACAGAGACACACAGACTCACACAGAGACCCACAGACTCTGTACACAGAGACCCACAGACTCACACAGACACACAGACTCTCACAGAGACCCACAGACTCTGTACACAGAGACCCACAGACTCTGTACACAGAGACACAGACTCTGTACACAGAGACACACGGACTCTGTACACAGAGACACACAGACTCTGTACACAGAGACACAGACTCTGTACACAGACACACACAGACTCTGTACACAGAGACACACGGACTCTGTACACAGAGACACACAGACTCTGTACACAGAGACCTACAGACTCTGTACACAGAGACCTACAGACTCTGTACACAGACACACAGACTCTGTACACAGAGACCCACAGACTCTGTGCACAGAGACCCACAGACTCTGTACACAGAGACCCACAGACTCTGTACACAGAGACACCGACTCTGTACACAGAGACCACAAACTTACACAGAGACACACAGACTCTGTACACAGAGACACACAGACTCTGTCACAGTTTAACACGTAGTTTGACCAATGTTATCATAATCAACGTTTTTGGGTTTAGATCGCGTTATTTATAAATGTGTCGTAACCCTCCACCACCCGACACGGCCAATCAGTAAAAATGTGTCACGTTGACAAAGACAAATAGTTCACTGCTTTAGCCCACCGGTGTGTTGAAGCCACAACATTTACAATTTGAGTACGACGTTTCGCTGGTAATTGCAACCAGCATCATCGGGCAATTCGCCAGAATGGTTAGGCTCTGCTGTCTCCCGTTCTTATATAGAGCAGCAGCAGGGTGACGTCATCTGTACACAGAGACATACAGACTCTGTACACAGACACACACAGACTCTGTACACAGAGACACACAGACTCTGTACACAGAGACCACAGACTCTGTGCACAGAGACCCACAGACTCTGTACACAGAGACCCATAGACTCACACAGAGACACACAGACTCTGTACACAGAGACACACAGACACACAGAGACACACAGACTCTCACAGAGACCCACAAACTCTGTACACAGAGACCCACAGACTCTGTACACAGAGACCCACAGACTCTGTACACAGAGACCCACAGACTCTGTGCACAGAGGCCCACAGACTCTGTACACAGAGACCCACAGACTCACACAGAGACCCACAGACACACAGAGACACAGACTCACACAGAGACCCACAGACTCTGTACACAGAGACACACAGACTCACACAGAGACACACAGACTCACACAGAGACACACAGACTCACACAGAGACACACAGACTCTGTACACAGAGACACACAGACTCTGTACACAGAGACACACAGACTCTGTACACAGAGACCATAGACTCTGTACACAGAGACACACAGACTCTGTACACAGAGACACACAGACTCTGTACACAGAGACACACAGACTCTGTACACCAGACTCTGTACACACAGACTCTGTACACAGAGACACACAGACTCTGTACACAGAGACACACAGACTCTGTACACAGAGACACACAGACTCTGTACACAGAGACACACAGACTCTTTACACAGAGACCCACATACTCTGTACACAGAGACCCATAGACTCTGTACACAGAGACACACAGACTCACACACAGAGACACACAGACTCTGTACCCAGAGACACACAGACTCTGTACACAGAGACACACAGACTCTGTACACAGAGACACACAGACTCTGACACAGATACACACAGACCCTGTACATAGACACACAGACTCACACAGAGACACACAGACTCTGTACATAGACACACAGGTGTACACAGAGACACACAAACTATACACAGAGACACACAAACTATACACAGAGACACACAGACTCTGTACACAGAAACACACAGACTCTGTACACAGAGACACACAGACTCTGTACACACAGACTCTGTACACACAGACTCTGTACACAGAGACCACAGACTCTGTACACAGAGACACACAGACTCTGTACACAGAGACACACAGACTCTGTACACAGAGACACACAGACTCTGTACACAGAGACACACAGACTCTGTACACAGAGACACACAGACTCTGTACACAGAGACACACATACTCTTTACACAGAGACCCACATACTCTGTACACAGAGACCCATAGACTCTGTACACAGAGACACACAGACTCACACACAGAGACACACAGACTCTGTACCCAGAGACACACAGACTCTGTACACAGAGACACACAGACTCTGTACACAGAGACACACAGACTCTGACACAGATACACACAGACCCGTACATAGACACACAGACTCACACAGAGACACACAGACTCTGTACATAGACACACAGACTGTACACAGAGACACACAAACTATACACAGAGACACACAGACTCTGACACAGACACACAGACTCTGTACATAGACACACAGACTGTACACAGAGACACACAAACTATACACAGAGACACACAGACTCTGACACAGACACACAGACTCTGTACATAGACACACAGACTCACACACAGAGACACACAGACTCTGTACACAGAGACACACAGACTCTGACACAGACACACAGACTCTGTACATAGACACACAGACTCACACACAGAGACACACAGACTCTGTACACAGAGACACACAGACTCTGACACAGACACACAGACTCTGTACATAGACACAAGACTCACACACAGAGACACACAGATTCTGTACACAGAGACACACAGACTATGTAGACACAGACTCACAGAGAGACACAGACACACAGAGATACAGAGAGGTGAGACATGGAGAGACGCACGGGGAGATACATAGACACACAGAGACATGTTGTTTGCTGTTTGTAATGGTGGTGGTGATGGCGATGATGATGGCGATGGTGATGATGGCGATGATGGTGACGATGATGGCGATGATGGTGATGATGGCGTTGATTGCGATGATGATGATGATGGTGACGATGGTGATGATGGTGGTGATGACGATGATGATGATGACGATGATAATGACGATGATAATGACGATGGTGACGATGGTGGTCATGACGATGGGACGATGGTGACGATGGTGATGATGATGGTGGTGATGGTGGTGATGGTGGTGATGGCGTTGATGGCGATAGTGATGATGACGATGGTGACGATGGTGGTGATGGCGATGATGGCGATGGTGATGATGATGGCGATGGTGGTGGTGATGGCGATGATGGCGATGGCGATGGCGATGGTGACGATGGTGATGATGATGGTGGTGATGGTGTGATGGCGTTGATGGCGATGGTGACGATGGTGGTGATGGTGATGATGATGGCGATGGTGACGATGGTGATGATGATGGTGGTGATGGTGGTGATGGCGTTGATGGCGATAGTGATGATGACGATGATGGTGATGATGATGACGATGGCGTTGACGGCGGTGACGACGATGGCGATGATGGCGATGATGATGGCGATGGTGATGATGGTGACGATGGTGACGATGGTGACGATGGCGATGATGATGATGGCGTTGATGGTGATGATGATGATGACGATGATGGCGATGGTGGCGATGGCGGTGATGGCGATGATGGTGATGATGATGATGGTGATGATGATGGCGATGATGGTGATGATGATGGCGATGGTGACGATGGTGACGATGGTGACGATGGCGATGATGATGATGGCGATGATGCGATGGTGGCGATGGCGGTGATGGCGATGATGGTGATGATGATGGCGATGGTGATGATGATGGTGATGATGATGATGATGGCGATGATGGTGATGATGATGGCGATGGCGTTGATGTTGTAGGAAGAGGAGCGCAAGAAGCGTGAGGAGCTGGAGAGAATCCTCGAGGAAAACAATCGCAAGATTGCGGACGCCCAGGCCAAGCTGGTACGTCACCCCGCAGTACAGTACAACCACCGCCCTGCGGAACACCGCTACACCAGCTACGCGTTTGAGGCTGAGTCGACCTAGGGGGGGGCATGACCAGTTCAGATAATCGTCACTGGTGGTGTTGGTGGTGCCATGAGCGGGAATCGAACTCGGGTCTCTGGCTGGTTTGTAGCGCAGCGTAGCGCTACTACACACACACACCACAACAACAACCGCCATTCGCCACTAAGTGGCGGTGACGTCTCCACGACGCTTGTGCCAGGCCATGTGCACCTTGAGGCTACCACGTGAAGTGTCGAACGCCCGCTGGCAGGAGATCACGGGGCAGACCCAGCAGGTGCCACGGGTCGACTGACTGAGATGACCGAGATGACTGGCTGATGCACCACCTGTGCCCCCTACTGTCCAACTTGCTGTGCTTTAGCCACCCATTCACACACACACTCACACACACACACTCTCTCACACACACACTCACACACACTCACACACACACACAACAACAACAACCGCCATTCGCCACTAAGTGGCGTTGACGTCACCACGACGCTTGTGCCAGGCCATGTGCACCTTGAAGTTGCCACGTGAAGTGTCGAACGCCCGCTGGCAGGAGGTCACGGGGCAGACCCAGCAGGTGCCACGGGTCGACTGACTGAGATGACCGAGATGACTGGCTGATGCACCACCTGTGCCCCCTACTGTGCCAACTTGCTGTGCTTTAGCCACCCCACACACACACTCTTCACACACACACTCACACACACTCACACACACACACAACNACAACAACCGCCATTCGCCACTAAGTGGCGTTGACGTCACCACGACGCTTGTGCCAGGCCATGTGCACCTTGAAGTTGCCACGTGAAGTGTCGAACGCCCGCTGGCAGGAGGTCACGGGGCAGACCCACACCACCCCACCCACACCACCCCATCACACCCACACACACCACCCCACACCACCCCACACCACCCCACACCACCCCACACCCACCACACCACCCCCACACTACACCACCCCACACACACCACCCCACCCACACCACCCCATCACACCCACACTACACCACCCCACACCACCCCACACCACCCCACACCCNACCACACCACCCCACACCCACCACACCCACACTACACCACCCACACACACCACCCCACACACACCACCCCACACACACCACCCCACACACACCACCCCACACACACCACCCCACACCCACCACACCACCCCACACACCACCCCCACACACACCACCCACACACACCACCCCACACCACCACCCCACACCCACCACACCACCCCCACACACACCACCCCACACACACCACCCACACACACCACCCCACACACACACCACCCCACACACACCACCCCACACCAACCACACCCCACACACACCACCCACACCACCACACCACCCCACCACCACCCCCACACACACCACCCCACACACACCACCCCACACACACCACCCCACACACACCACCCCACACACACCACCCCACACACACCACCCCACACACACCACCCCACACACACCACCCCACACACACCCACACACCACACCACCCACACACACACACACCACCCACACACACCACCCCACACACACCCCCCACACACACCACCCCACACTACACCACCCCCACACACACCACCCCACACACACCACCCCCACCACACCACACACACCACCCACACACACCACCCCACCCCACACACCACCCCACACACACCACCCCACACACACCACCCCACACACACCACCCACCACACCACCCCACACACACCACCCCACCCACACACACCCCCACACACACCACCCACACACACCACCCCACACACACCACCCCACACACACCACCCCACACCCACCACACCACCCCACAACACCACCCACACCACCACACCACCCACACACACCACCCCACACACACCACCCCACACACACCACCCCACACACACCACCCCCACACACCACCCCACACACACACCACCCACACACACCACCCCACCACACACCCCACCACACCACCCCACACCCACCACACCACCCCACACACCACCCCACACACACCACCCACACACACCACCCACACACACCACCCACACACACCACCCACACCCACCACCCACCCCACACACCACCCCACACACACCACCCACACACACCACCCCACACACACCACCCACCACACCACCCCACACACACCACCCACACACACCACCCACACACACCACCCCACACCCACCACACCACACACACCACCCCACACACACCACCCCACTACGCCACCCCACTACACCACCNACCGCACACACCCCACACCACACCACCCACTACACCACCCCACTACACCACCCCCACACTACACCACACCCACCACACCACCCCACTACACCACCCCACACCACCCCACTACACCACCCCACCCCACACCACCCCACACCACCCCCGTGTGGTCGCAGTGCCTGGCCTCCGTAGCGGCGGGGGTAGTAGGGGGGGGGTAGTAGGGGGGTAGTAGGGGGGGGGCAGAGGGAGGGGNTAGTAGGGGGGGCAGCGGGGGGGGCAGCGGGGGGGTAGAGGGGGGGGCCGTGTCCAGCTGCTGCCCCTTGCCGCTGACGCCGCTTGCCCCGACACTCCACTAGCAGTCGCTACGTGGGTGGTGGTGGTGGTGGTGGTGATGGGCGTGGTGGTGGTGATGGGCGTGGTGGTGGTGATGGGCGTGGTGGTGGTGATGGCGTGGTGGTGGTGCTGGTGGTGGTGCTGGTGCTGGTGGGCGCGGTGGTGGTGGTGGTGTTGTTGGTGGTGGGCGCGGTGGTGGTGGGTGTGGTGGTGGTGGTGGTGGTAATGGGTGGTGGTGGTGGTGGTGGTTGGCGTGGTGGTGGTGGTGGTGTTGTTGGTGGTGGGCGCGGTGGTGGTGGGTGTGGTGGTGGTGGTGGTAATGGGCTGGTGGTGGTGGTAGTGTTTGGCGTGGTGTTGGTGGTGTTGGTGGACGCGGTGGTGCTGGTGTTGGTGGTGTTGCTGGTTGGCGCGGTGGTGCTGGTGTGGTGGCGTGGTGGTGGTGGTGCTGGTGCTGGTGGTGGTGGGCGCGGTGGTGCTGGTGGTGTTGGTGTTGATGGGCGCGGCACCTCTGTGCGTCTTGCGCGAAGGCGGAGGAGCAGCTGCGCATCGTGGAGGAGCAGCGCAAGATCCACGAGGAGCGCGTCAAGCTGGAGAAGGAGAAGGAGCGGCAGAAGAAGGAGGAGCAGAAGCTGATCCTGGGCAAGGGGAACACGCGACCACGGCTCTCCTTCAGCCTCAAGACGCCCTGAGGGAGAGAGGGGACGGGGGGGGCACGCACGCGCGCGGGGAGAGAGACACGCGGGGAGATGCGGAGAGACACAGAGAGATACAGAGACACACAGAGAGACACAGAGACACGCGGGGAGACACAGAGAGACACGGAGAGAGACACAGATACACGGAGACACGCGGAGAGACACAGAGAGACACACAGAGAGAGAGACACGCAGAGAAACACAGAGAGACACACAGAGAGAGGAACACACGGAGACACGCGGAGAGACACACACAGAGAGACACACACACGGAGAGAGAGAGACACGCAGACACGGAGAGACACACACACAGAGAGGGAGACACAGAGACACACAGAGAGAGGAACAATGAGACACGCGGAGAGACGCAGAGAGACACAGAGGAGCAGAAGCTGATCCTGGGCAAGGGGAACACGCGACCACGGCTCTCCTTCAGCCTCAAGACGCCCTGAGGGAGAGGGGCGGGGGGCACGCGCGCGGGGAGAGAGACACGGAGACACGCGGAGAGACACACACGGAGAGAGAGAGACACGCGGGGAGACGCAGAGAGACACAGAGAGACACAGAGAGAGAGAGAGACATACAGAGACACACAGAGACACACAGAGACACAGAGAGAGGAACACACGGAGACACGCGGAGAGACACACGGAGAGACACAGAGACACTGAGATACGAGGAGAGACACACAGAGAGAGACACACAGAGAGACACGTGAAGACACACGGAGAGACACACAGAGAGAGAGACGCGGAGAGAGACACACGGAGAGAGAGAGAGACACTGAGATACGAGGAGAGACACACAGAGACACGCGGAGAGAGAGACACACAGAGAGACACGTGAAGACACACGCAGAGACACACAGAGAGAGAGACGCGGAGAGAGACACACGGAGAGAGAGAGAGAGACACGCGGAGAGAGGCACAGAGAGACACGCGGAGAGAGACACGCAGAGAAAGACACGCAGAGAGAGACACGGAGACACGCGGAGAGACACATGGAGGGAGACACGGAGACACGCGGAGAGACACAGAGTGAGAGACACGCAGAGAGGGAGATACGGAGAGACACACGGAGCGAGAGACACGCGGAGAGAGAGACACACGCAGAGACACGCAGAGGGACACACGGAGAGACACAGAGTGAGAGACACGCAGAGAGGGAGATACGGAGAGACACACGGAGCGAGAAACACGCGGAGAGACACACGCAGAGACACGCAGAGGGACACACGGAGAGACACACGCAGGGATACATACGGAGATACGTTCAGACACACCCACTATATACACACCAATGTCCTCTCACACCTGTGTCCACCTACGGCCCCGTACCAGGCTAGGTTCACCCCGGCCTCCCATCCTCTCTGTGTCCCCATGTTGCTGTTAATGGAACCCGGTTCCAGACACTCCTTTGTCTCTTTCCTACAAGAGCTCCCATTCTTCTTCCGTGTCAAACTCACCACCACCAACATCATCATAAACATCATCATCATCACCATCATCATCACCACCATCACCACCACCATCACCACCACCATAACCACTACCACACCATCATCACCACAATCACCACCACCATCATAACACCATCACCACCATTATAACCACCACCACAACCACTACCATCACCACCACTACCATCACCACCACCATATTTATAGCCACCACCATTACCACCACCATCAACACCATCATCACTACCACCACCACAGCCACCACCATCACCACCACCAACACCATCATCACTACCACCACCATCATCACCACCATCACTACCACCATCACTACCACCACCATCATCACCACCAACACCACAGCCACCATCATCACCACCAACACCATCATCACCACCAACACCACAGCCACCATCACCACCACCATCACCACCATCACGCCCGGCGCGTAGGTGAGTTACTTGTGGGTCAATCGATTATGGGTGCTGAGGGGCGGGCGAGGGGGCGGGGGGGGGAATTTTGTGACGGTGGTCCGGGAGGAGAACCCAGTGGAGTGCGGTGAAATTCGGCGTTTGCCGCGTGAATCTGGTGCCTCGAGGGAGGCGCACGTACACATGAACAAACGTACACATGAACAAACGTACACACGAACACACGTGGACACACGAACACACGTGGACACACGTGGACACACATGAACACACATGAACACGTGGACACACATGAATACACATGAACACACATGAACACGTACACATGAACACACGTGGACACGTGGACACACGTGGACACATGAACACACGTGGACACACATGAACACACGTGGACACACATGAACACACGTGGACACACATGAACACACGTGGACACACGAACACACTTGGACACACATGAACACACGTGAACACACGTGAACACACGTGGACACACATGAACACACGTGGACACACATGAACACACGTGGACACACATGAACACGTACACATGAACACACGTGGACACACATGAACACGTACACATGAACACACGTGGACACACATGAACACACGTGGACACACGCAAATGACAACCGAAATGCATTCACATCGAAGCACGGAGTCGCAACAAAGACAAAGCTCCCCCGTGTAGCCTCTAGCAGACTGTAGGGCAAGTGCTGTTAGTAGCGAGTAGCAGCAGCGCCTATGAAGGTAGACACACAGACAAAGATCCCCCGTGTAGCCTCTAACAGACTGTAGGGGCAAGTGCTGTTAGCGAGTAGCAGCACACGAGGGGGTGGGTTGCTACCAGCACCACGCCCGGCCGCCTTTGTCTCCCCAGTTGGTATCACAGCACCAGGTGCTCGTTTGAGACCGAGTTGACCTAGGAGAAGGCCGGCACCAGTTTAAATATTTGGCAATGTTGGTCGCGAGCAGAAATCGGACACTGAGACACAGACACGCACACACTCACACAGACACGCACACAGACACTGACACACACAGACACCCACACAGACACGCACACAGACACTGACACACACAGACACCCACACAGACCCACACAGACACGCACATAGACACAAACAAACACACTCACACAGACACTCGCACAGACACTCCGACACGCACATAGAGACACCCACACACAGACACACAGACACCCACACACAGACACACAGACACCCACACAGACACATACACAGACACCCACACACAGACAACAACCAATACCGCCATTCGCCACTAAGTGGCGGTGACGTCACCACGACGCTTGTGCCAGGCCAGGCAGACACACACCCACAGACAGAGACACACACACGCAGATACAGACACACACAGACAGACACAGACAGAGACACACACACAGACAGAGACACACACGCAGATACAGACACACACAGACACACACAGACAGAGACACACACACAGACAGAGACACACACGCAGATACAGACACACACAGACACACACAGACAGACACACAGACAGAGACACACACGCAGATACAGACACACACAGACAGACACACAGAGACACACACACGCAGATACAGACACACACAGACACCCACACACAGACAGAGACAGACCGACACAGACACCCACACACAGACAGACACACACAGACAGACACACACAGACACCGCGTGTAGTTTTTCTGTTTTGGGGGGGGGCTGGCGAGGGGGGGGCTGTAGGGGGGGGAGGGGGGTGGGTTGGGGGGAGGGGTTGGGGGGAGTGAGGCTCGGGACTTGTTTTGTAACGGACCCCTCCGTCATTCTCGTCGTCGCGATCGTCGTTCTGAACGTCGCGAAAGTCGCGAACGTCGCGAATGTCGTGAACGTCGTCGCGAAAGTCGCGAACGTCGTCGCGAAAGTCGCGAACGTCGCGAATGTCGCGAACGTCGTCGCGAAAGTCGCGAACGTCGTCGCGAAAGTCGCGAACGTCGTCGCGAAAGTCGCGAACGTCGCGAATGTCGTGAACGTCGTCGCGAAAGTCGCGAACGTCGTCGCGAAAGTCGCGAACGTCGCGAATGTCGCGAACGTCGTCGCGAAAGTCGCGAACGTCGTCGCGAAAGTCGCGAACGTCGCGAATGTCGTGAACGTCGTCGCGAAAGTCGCGAACGTCGTCGCGAAAGTCGCGAACGTCGCGAATGTCGTGAACGTCGTCGCGAACGTCGCGAATGTCGCGAACGTCGTCGCGAAAGTCGCGAACGTCGTCGCGAAAGTCGCGAACGTCGCGAATGTCGTGAACGTCGTCGCGAACGTCGCGAATGTCGCGAACGTCGTCGCGAAAGTCGCGAACGTCGTCGCGAAAGTCGCGAACGTCGCGAATGTCGTGAACGTCGTCGCGAACGTCGCGAATGTCGCGAACGTCGTCGCGAAAGTCGCGAACGTCGTCGCGAAAGTCGCGAACGTCGCGAATGTCGTGAACGTCGTTGCGATCGTCGTTGTGAACGTCGTCGCGAATGTCGTGAACGTCGTCGCGATCGTCATTGCGATCGTCGTTGCGATCGTCGTTGCGATCGTCGTTGCGATCGTCGTCGCGAATGTCGTCAACGTCGCGATCGTCGTCAACGTCGCGATCGTCGTCGCGATCGTCGTCAACGTCGCGATCGTCGTCGCGAACGTCGCGAACGTCGCGATCGTCGTCGCGAATGTCGTCGTCGCGAACGTCGCAGTTCGTCGGGGGTGGTGGTGGTGGTGGCTGCTGCTGCTGCGCCACGCGGTTGCCAATTAAAGAGCTCCTCACGACGACGACGACGACTCCACCACCGCTCCGCCTCGCCGCTCACTCGCTCGCTCTGTAGTCAACACACTCAGTGTGGTGGTGGTGGTGCACAGTGTGGTGGTGGTGGGGTGGTGGTGCACAGTGTGGTGGTGCACAGTGTGGTGGGGGGGGTTGTGTGGTGGTGCACAGTGTGGTGGTGGTGGTGGTGGTGCACAGTGTGGTGGTGGTGGTGGTGGTGCACAGTGTGGTGGTGCACAGTGTGGTGGTGGTGGTGGTGCACAGTGTGGTGGTGGTGCACAGTGTGGTGGTGCACAGTGTGGTGGGGGGGTTGTGTGGTGGTGCACAGTGTGGTGGTGGTGCACAGTGTGGTGGTGGTGGTGGTGGTGGTGAGGCACAGTGTGGTGGTGGTGGTGGTGCACAGTGTGGTGGTGGTGCACAGTGTGGTGGTGGTGGTGGTGCACAGTGTGGTGGTGGTGCACAGTGTGGTGGTGGTGGTTGTGCACAGTGTGGTGGTGGTGGTGGTGCACAGTGTGGTGGTGGTGCACAGTGTGGTGGTGGTGGTGGTGGTGCACAGTGTGGTGGTGGTGGGGGTGCACAGTGCGGTGGTGGTGCACAGTGTGGTGGTGGTGCACAATGTGGTGGTGGTGCACAGTGTGGTGGTGGTGGTTGTGTGGTGGTGGTGCACAGTGTGGTGGTGAGGCACAGTGCGGTGGTGGTGCACAGTGTGGTGGTGGTGGTTGTGCACAGTGCGGTGGTGGTGCACAGTGTGGTGGTGGTGGTGAGGCACAGTGTGGTGGTGGTGGTGGTGCACAGTGTGGTGGTGGTGGTGGGGCACAGTGCGGTGGTGGTGCACAGTGTGGTGGTGGTGGTTGTGCACAGTGTGGTGGTGGTGCACAGTGTGGTGGTGGTGGTTGTGCACAGTGTGGTGGTGGTGCAGTGTGGTGGTGGTGGTTGTGCACAGTGTGGTGGTGGTGCACAGTGTGGTGGTGGTGGTGCACAGTGTGGTGGTGGTGGGGGTGGGGCACAGTGCGGTGGTGGTGGTTGTGCACAGTGTGGTGGTGGTGCACAGTGTGGTGGTGGTGGTGGTGCATGTGGTGGTGGTGGTGCACAATGTGGTAATGGGGCAGTAGTGGAGAGAGTGGAGAGTTTCCCATACCCGGGCAGTGTGCTCATGACCGGCTCCGGTTGGAAATCTCGCTCCAAATCAGTCGAGCGGCATTATCTTTTCATCGCTTGCGTAACGCTGTGCGGAAGCTACCTGGTCTGTCGCTCCACACGAAGCTTCAGGTTCCTCCGTTCTCTACGCTTGCGAAACGTGGACCCCTTAATGGACCATCTTTGCCGGTTAGAAACATTTAGGCTGGCCTGTCTACGATCCATCCTGTGTTTTACCAGCAGGCTGGATTGCGTGAGGAGTTTACAAATCCCATCGGTGAGCTCCTGCGGCAGGCAAGGCTGCGTTGGCTGGGTCATGTAGCCCGCATGCCCAGCCACCGCATGCCTAAACAGCTTTTGTTCGGCCGGATCGAGGGGGCTAAACGGGCGCGGCACGGGCTAGAGAAGAGATGGAGTGATGTGGTACAGGAGGACGTGGAGCTGAGTGGATTTGCCGATGACTGGTACCAGCGGTGTCAAGATCGGCCTCAGTGGAGGAGGCTCGTGAAGGACGCTACTGGGCAGTTGGAGGCAGTCGCCCTCCAGCAGCGAAGGAGCGACGCTCACAACAACGAGCGGAGCGCCGGGTGGCTAAAGCACAGCAAGTTGGCACAGTGGTGGGCACAGGTGGTGCATCAGCCAGTCATCTCGGTCATCTCGGTCAGTCGACCCGTGGCACCTGCTGGGTCTGCCCCGTGACCTCCTGCCAGCGGGCGTTCGACACTTCACGTGATAGCCTCAAGGTGCACTTGGCCTGGCACAAGCGTCGTGGTGACGTCACCGCCACTTAGTGGCGAATGGAGGTTGTTGTTGTTGAACAGTGTGGTGGTGGTTGAATACAGTGTACACAGTGTGAACAACCACCACCACTCTGTACAACAACAACCACACTGTACAACAACAACCACCACCACTCTACAACCACCACTCTGTACAACAACAACCACCACCACTGTACAACAACAACCACCACCACTCTGGACAACAACAACAACAACCACCACCACTGTACAACAACAACCACCACCACTCTGTACAACAACAACTACCACTCTGTACAACAACAACAACCACCACTCTGGACAACAACAACCACTACCATGGGCCAGGATTGTGAGCCCGGCGGATGAAACTCGTTGGCACAACAGAGGGCACAGCTGGTGCACCTAGCCTGGCACAGCAGTACAACTCATGGCACCTGAGTCTGTCCCGTGACCTCCTGCACCTAGCCTGGCACAGCAGTCGACCCATGGCACCTGCTGGGTCTGTCCCGTGACCTCCTGCACCTAGCCTGGCACAGCAGTCAACCCATGGCACCTGCTGGGTCTGTCCCGTAACCTCCTGCACCTAGCCTGGCACAGCAGCAGTACAACCCATGACACCTGCTGGGTCTGTCCCGTGACCTCCTGCACCTAGCCTGGCACAGCAGTCAACCCATGGCACCTGCAGGGTCTGTCCAGTAACCTGCACCTAGCCTGGCACAGCAGGACAACTCATGGCACCTGCTGGGTCTGTCCGTGACCTCCTGCACCTAGCCTGGCACAGCAGTCAACCCATGGCACCAGCTGGGTCTGTCCCGTGACCTCCTGCACCTAGCCTGGCACCAGCAGTACAACCCATGTCACCTGCTCTGTCCCGTGACCTCCTGCACCTAGCCTGGCACAGCAGTACAACCCATGTCACCTGCTCTGTCCCGTGACCTGCACCTAGCCTGGCACAGCAGTCAACCATGGCACCTGCTGGGTCTGTCCCGTGACCTCCTGCACCTAGCCTGGCACAGCAGTCAACCCATGGCACCTGGTCTGTCCCGTGACCTGCACCTAGCCTGGCACAGCAGTCAACCCATGGCACCTGGGTCTGTCCCGTGACCTCCTGCACCTAGCCTGGCACAGCAGTCAACCCATGGCACCTGGGTCTGTCCCGTGACCTGCACCTAGCCTGGCACAGCAGTCGACCCATGGCACCTGCTGGGTCTGTCCCGTGACCTCCTGCACCTAGCCTGGCACAGCAGCACAACCCATGGCACCTGCTGGTCTGTCACGTGATTTCAT
The DNA here is from genome assembly GCA_018977245.1 of Lethenteron camtschaticum. Classification (NCBI taxonomy): domain Eukaryota; kingdom Metazoa; phylum Chordata; class Hyperoartia; order Petromyzontiformes; family Petromyzontidae; genus Lethenteron; species Lethenteron camtschaticum. The sequence continues at coordinate 350,796 of WFAB01001143.1, read as the reverse complement.
GCACCTAGCCTGGCACAGCAGTCAACCCATGGCACCTGGGTCTGTCCCGTGACCTGCACCTAGCCTGGCACAGCAGTCAACCCATGGCACCTGGGTCTGTCCCGTGACCTCCTGCACCTAGCCTGGCACAGCAGTCAACCCATGGCACCTGGGTCTGTCCCGTGACCTGCACCTAGCCTGGCACAGCAGTCGACCCATGGCACCTGCTGGGTCTGTCCCGTGACCTCCTGCACCTAGCCTGGCACAGCAGCAGTACAACCCATGGCACCTGCTGGGTCTGTCACGTGATTTCATGCACCTAGCCTGGCACAGCAGTCAACCCATGGCACCTGGGTCTGTCCCGTGACCTGCACCTAGCCTGGCACAGCAGTACAACCCATGGCACATGGGTCTGTCCCGTGACGTGCACCTAGCCTGGCACAGCAGGACAACCCGTGTCACCTGCTGGGTCTGTCCCGTGACCTCCTGCCTTCGACACTTTGCGTGACCTAAAAAAAAAGTGCACCTAGCCTGGCACGAACGTCGTGGCAACGTCACCGTGATGATGATGATGATGGCAGTAGTCGTCTGAGGGTGGAGCAGTGACGATTATCTGAACCGGTCCTGGTGTCTCCCCTAGGTCGACTTAGCCTCAAAAGAGTAATTTGGTTGGCTGTGTGTTTAGCTCGCCAACCCACAACAACACTCGCCCCAACGAGTCTCCTATGGGGCCGTCCATAAATGACGTCACGCACCTGGGGGGGGTGGGGGGGGGTCAGACATTTGTGACGATGGGGGGAGGGGTGGGGTTTGAGAA
>WFAB01001143.1:0-345000 GCA_018977245.1 Lethenteron camtschaticum | reverse complement strand
TGATACTACAGCCTCGACTGCAACTACAGCATCTGTGGCTGCTGTTCGCCTGAGCCCCAACGAGCAACTGGGGTTGGTGTGGTGGTGGTGTTGTTTGGGTTGGTGGTGGTGTTGGTGTTTGGTGGTGGTGTTGGTGTTTGGTGGTGGTGTTTGGGTTTGGTGGTGGTGGTGTTGGTGGTGTTGGTGTTTGGGTTTGGTGTTGGTGGTGTTGGTGGTGACCTAAGCCGTGTTAGGGAAAGTACTGCTGCGTGTGTAGTACTGTGTGTGTGTACTGTGTGTGTACTGTGTGTGTGTACTGTGTGTGTACTGTGTGTGTGTACTGTGTTTGCACTACTGTGTGTGCGCACGTGTTTGTACACGTGGGTCCACGTGTGCGTACGTGTGTCCACGTGTGTGCTTTACACGTGCGTACGTGATTCCACGTGTGTGTGTACGTGTGTGTGTCCACGTGTGTGCTTTACACGTGCGTACGTGATTCCACGTGTGTGTGTACGTGTGTGTGTCCACGTGTGTGCTTTACACGTGCGTACGTGATTCCACGTGTGTGTGTACGTGTGTGTGTCCACGTGTGTGCTTTACACGTGCGTACGTGATTCCACGTGTCCGTGCGTGTGCCGTGCTTACAACACCCGACCACCACCACCACCACCACAGGCCTGAGTGAAGCATTTTAAAAAGAACACAGATTTACCGTCGTGCCTAAACGCCTGGGACCCTACCTACCTGCCTGCCTGCCCGCCTTACCTGCTGATCCTGCTGGAACAAGTTGCCCTGCTGCTACCACGAAGCCGCCGCCGCCACCGATGATGATGTCGACCTCTGGGATGTAATTCAAGGGACCGGGAGGTGGAATTCTGCTGTCCGCGAGAGGCGAGGAGACACGCGGAGAGAGACACACGGAGAGAGATACGGAGAGAGATACGGAGAGAGATACGGAGAGAGACGCACAGAGAGAGACGCGCGGAGAGAGACACGGAGAGAGACACGGAGAGAGAGACACGGAGACACGGAGAGAGACACGGAGAGAGAGAGAGACACGGAGAGAGCGCAGAGAGACGCNGAGAGACACGGAGAGAGACACGGAGAGAGACGCGTGGAGAGAGACACGGAGAGAGACGGACAGAGAGAGACACGGAGAGAGACGCGGAAAGACACACGGAGAGAGACGCGCGTGAGAGTTTGAGAGACACGGAGGCCCAGCGGAGACCCCAAGGGGACAGGGACACCGGGTGAGGGACACCGGGGGAGAGAGTTCGGGTGGGAGATGCAGAGGAATTAGGGAAGCGTGAGAGAGACGCACAGAGAGACACGGGCAGACTGAGACACAGGCAGAGAGACACGCGGGAGAGAGACACGGAGAGATTCTGAGACACGGGGGAGAGAGACACGGGCAGACTGAGACACGCGGGGAGAGAGACACGGAGAGATTCTGAGACACGGGGGGAGAGAGACACGGGCAGACTGAGACACGCGGGGAGAAAGACACGGAGATTCTGGACACGCGGGGAGAGAGATGCAGAGATTCTGAGACACGCGGGAGAGAGACACGGGCAGACTGAGACACGCGGGAGAGAGACACACGGAGATTCTGAGACACGCGGGGAGAGAGACACACGGAGATTCTGAGACACGCGGGGAGAGAGACACGGAGAGATTCTGAGACACGCGGGGAGAGACACCCCCAGAGAGAGAAACACACAGGGAGAGAGACACCCACAGGGAGAGACCGGGAAAAGCAGCGGCGAGAGACGGGAGGAGGAGGAGGAGGGGTGATGAGAGACACCGCTCGCAGGGAGACTACCGCGGACAGACCGTCCGCCCGTCACGGGTGGACACCTCGCTAGACCGACGGACGAGACGCGACGCAGAGGACGAGGGGACGGGGCATGCGTCCGAGCGCTGAGGCGCTCCACGCGGTTCCACACCCCGCCGCCGGATCGAAGGCAGCCGCGGCGGCATCAGATAGACAAAGTGGTGGTGGTGGTGGTGGGAGAGTTCGATGCGGTGATCGGGCAAGAAACGGATTTTGTCCTCCCCCCGCACCGCACTGGACCATGCAGACAGCAGGAAGAAGAGACAGGGTGGTGGTGGTGGTGCAGGAGGAGGAGGTGGCGGTGCAGGAGGAGGTGGTGGCGGTGGTGGCGGCGGCGGCGGCGATAGCGGCGGGCGTTCGTTTGTGCCGGTCTTCCGCTCCGTCGGACGCGCGGCTGCGGGTGGGACAAGGCCACGTGTAGCGTCGACGGACAGAGGAGGAGAGGCGAGGCCAGATAGACAGACAGACAGCTTTCTAGACATATATATAGACAGACAGATAGACAGACAGATAGATAGGCAGACTGACCGATAGACTGACAGATTGACAGACAGATTGACAGCAGGCACGTATGAAGTGAGAATCGAGAGATCGTGTCGTCTCTCGCTCTCCCCGTCTCTCTTCTCGCGAAACAGCGGACGGGCAAGAGGAGACAAGCCTCTGTCTCGGCTACAGAGACACACGCAGAGACACGCGGACACACGCAGAGACACGCGGAGACACGCGGAGACACGCGGAGACACGGAGACACACGCGGAGACACGCAGAGACACGCGGAGACACACGCCCGTCCTGGATTACCACGCTCACCGACCCGCTAGAAGACGCGGAAATTCTCCGTCGTGGAGGCGACGGACTTCTCGCCCGGCCGCCGGCGTGCGTGCGGAGACGCGAAGAGCTTCGCGGCCTTTCGGATTCATGCCGCCACGGTGCGACCGAGAGACGCCCGTTTGGGAAGGGACGTGCCGAGAGGATTTAACTCCATTGTGAAAGATCTTCGGCCAGCGGCGTCACCGCCGTCGTCGGCGTCGTCCATACCGGGATTGCCAGTGGATTTCCAGACTCGGAGCATTAAGCGAAGTTACGGGACATCCGTCAGCATCATCAACATCATCATCATCTGAACCATCGCCATCATCATCTGAACCTTCATCCCATCACCGCCACGGCCACGACCATCACCACCGACCATTACTGGGACTAATCACCATCATCTGAATCATCACCATCCCATTACCACCACCACCATCAATATTTGAACCATCACCTGATTCACCACCACCACCACCATCTGACCCATCACCACCACCACCATCTGACCCATCACCACCATCTGACCCACCACCACCACCATCTGACCCATCACCACCACCATCTGACCCATCACCACCACCACCATCTGACCCATCACCACCACCACCATCTGACCCATCACCAACCACCACCATCTGACCCATCACCACCACCACCATCTGACCCACCACCACCACCACCATCTGACCCATAACCACCACCACCATCTGACCCATCACCACCACCACCATCATCTGAACCATCACCACCACCACCATCTGACCCACCACCACCATCTGACCCATCACCACCATCTGACCCATCACCACCATCTGACCCATCACCAACCACCACCATCTGACCCATCACCACCACCACCATCTGACCCACCACCACCACCACCATCTGACCCATCACCACCACCACCATCTCACCCATCACCACCACCACCATCTGACCCATCACCACCACCACCATCATCTGAACCATCACCACCACCACCATCTGACCCACCACCACCATCTGACCCATCACCACCATCTGACCCATCACCACCATCTGACCCATCATCACCACCACCATCTGACCCATCACAACCACCACCACCATCTGACCCATCACCACCACCATCTGACCCATCACCACTACCACCACCACCATCATCTAGAGAGCGGCAGAGTCTCTGACTCGGAGCGTGACCTCCCTGGAGGAGGTTGAGGAGGAGGTTGAGGAGGTTGAGGTTGCGGCAGGCGGCGATGACGATGGGCTGGCTGTCCGTGGTGTGGTGGGCGCTGTGCTGCTGCTGGGCCGCCTCGCTGCACCCGTCACGGAGTTTCCTGCTTGCTGCTGAACTTGACCCCGTCTACTGGAACTCGAGCAACCCCCTGTGAGTACCCCCTGAGACCCCCTGTAGGTACCCCTGAGACCCCCTGTGAGTACCCCTGAGACCCCCTGTGGGTACCCCTGAGACCCCCTGTGGGTACCCTGAGACCCCTGTGAGTACCCCCTGAGACCCCCTGTGGGTACCCCTGAGACCCCCTCTCAGACCCCCTGTGGGTACCCCCTGAGACCCCCTGTGTGTACCCCTGAGACCCCCTGTGAGTACCCCTGAGACCCCCTGTGAGTACCCCCTGAGACCCCCTGTGAGTACCCCCTGAGACCCCCTGTGAGTACCCCTCAGACCCCCTGTGAGTACCCCCTGAGACCCCCTGTGAGTACCCCCTGAGACCCCCTGTGAGTACCCCTCAGACCCCCTGTGGGTACCCCCTGAGACCCCCTGTGAGTACCCCTGAGACCCCCTGTGTGTACCCCCTGAGACCCCCTGTGGGTACCCCCTGAGACCCCCTGTGGGTACCCCTGAGACCCCCTGTGAGTACCCCCTGAGACCCCCTGTGAGTACCCCCTGAGACCCCCTGTGTGTACCCCCTGAGACCCCCTGTGGGTACCCCCTGAGACCCCCTGTGAGTACCCCTCAGACCCCCTGTGGGTACCCCCTGAGACCCCCTGTGAGTACCCCCTGAGACCCCCTGTGTGTACCCCTGTGTGTACCCCCTGAGACCCCCTGTGGGTACCCCCTGAGACCCCCTGTGAGTACCCCCTGAGACCCACTGTGAGTACCCCTGAGACCCCTGTGAGTACCCCTGAGACCCCCTGTGAGTACCCCCTGAGACCCCCTGTGAGTACCCCTCAGACCCCTGTGGGTACCCCTGAGACCCCCTGTGGGTACCCCTTAGACCCCCTGTGTGTACCCCTCAGACCCCCTGTGTGTACCCCCTGAGACCCCCTGTGTGTACCCCCTGAGACCCCCTGTGTGTACCCCTCAGACCCCCTGTGTGTACCCCTGTGTGTACCCCTCAGACCCCCTGTGTGTACCCCTCAGACCCCCTGTGTGTACCCCTCAGACCCCCTGTGTGTACCCTCAGACCCCCTGTGTGTGCCCCCTTAGACCCCCTGTGTGTACCCCTCAGACCCCCTGTGTGTACCCCCTCAGACCCCCTGTGAGTACCCCTGAGACCCCCTGTGTGTACCCCTCAGACCCCCTGTGTGTACCCCCTGAGACCCCCTGTGTGTACCCCTCAGACCCCCTGTGTGTACCCCTGAGACCCCCTGTGGGCACCCTCAGACCCCCTGTGTGTACCCCTGAGACCCCCCGTGTGTACCCCTCAGACCCCTGTGTGTACCCCTCAGACCCCCTGTGTGTACCCCTCAGACCCCCTGTGAGGACCCCTGAGACCCCTGTGTGTACCCCTCAGACCCCCTGTGTGTACCCCTGAGACCCCCTGTGTGTACCCCTCAGACCCCCTGTGCGTACCCCTCAGACCCCCTGTGTGTACCCCTCAGACTCCCCCCTCAGACCCCCTGTGTGTACCCCTCAGACCCCCTGTGTGTACCCCTCAGACCCCCCTCAGACCTCCTGTGTGTACCCCTCAGACCCCCTGTGTGTACCCCTCAGACTCCCCCCCTCAGACCCCCTGTGTGTACCCCTCAGACCCCCTGTGTGTACCCCTCAGACCCCCTGTGTGTACCCCTCAGACCCCCCCTCAGACCCCTGTGTGTACCCCTCAGACCCCTGTGGGTACCCCTCAGACCCCCTGTGTGTACCCCTCAGACCCCCCCTCAGACCCCCTGTGTGTACCCCTCAGACCCCCTGTGTGTACCCCTCAGACCCCCTGTGGGTACCCCTCAGACCCCCCCTCAGACCCCCTGTGTGTACCCCTCAGACCCCCCCTCAGACCCCCTGTGTGTACCCCTCAGACCCCCTGTGTGTACCCCTCAGACCCCCTGTGGGTACCCCTCAGACCCCCCCTCAGACCCCTGTGGGTACCCCTCAGACCCCCTGTGGTACCCCTCAGACCCCCTGTGTGTACCCCCTGAAACCCCCTGTGTGTACCCCTCAGACCCCCTGTGTGTACCCCCTGAGACCCCCTGTGGGTACCCCTCAGACCCCCTGTGTGTAACCCCTCAGACCCCCTGTGTGTACCCCTGAGACCCCCTGTGTGTACCCCTCAGACCCCCTGTGTGTACCCCTCAGACCCCCTGTGTGTACCCCCTCAGACCCCCTGTGTGTACCCCTGAAACCCCCTGTGTGTACCCCTCAGACCCCCTGTGTGTACCCCCTGAGACCCCCTGTGGGTACCCCTCAGACCCCCTGTGTGTACCCCCTCAGACCCCCTGTGTGTACCCCCTGAGACCCCCTGTGTGTACCCCTCAGACCCCCTGTGTGTACCCCTGAGACCCCCTGTGGGCACCCTCAGACCCCCTGTGTGTACCCCTCAGACCCCCTGTGTGTACCCCTCAGACCCCCTGTGTGTACCCCTCAGACCCCCTGTGAGGACCCCCTGAGACCCCCTGTGTGTACCCCTCAGACCCCCTGTGTGTACCCCCTGAGACCCCCTGTGTGTACCCCTCAGACCCCCTGTGTGTACCCCTCAGACCCCCTGTGTGTACCCCTCAGACCCCCTGTGTGTACCCCTCAGACTCCCCCCCTCAGACCCCCTGTGTGTACCCCTCAGACCCCCTGTGTGTACCCCTCAGACCCCCCTCAGACCTCCTGTGTGTACCCCTCAGACCCCCTGTGTGTACCCCTCAGACTCTCCCCCTCAGACCCCCTGTGTGTACCCCTCAGACCCCCTGTGTGTACCCCTCAGACCCCCTGTGTGTACCCCTCAGACCCCCCTCAGACCCCCTGTGTGTACCCCTCAGACCCCCTGTGGGTACCCCTCAGACCCCTGTGTGTACCCCTCAGACCCCCCCTCAGACCCCCTGTGTGTACCCCTCAGACCCCCTGTGTGTACCCCTCAGACCCCCTGTGGGTACCCCTCAGACCCCCCTCAGACCCCCTGTGTGTACCCCTCAGACCCCCCCTCAGACCCCTGTGTGTACCCCTCAGACCCCCTGTGTGTACCCCTCAGACCCCCCTCAGACCCCCTGTGTGTACCCCTCAGACCCCCCTCAGACCCCCTGTGTGTACCCCTCAGACCCCCTGTGGGTACCCCTCAGACCCCCCCTCAGACCCCTGTGGGTACCCCTCAGACCCCCTGTGGTACCCCTCAGACCCCCCCTCAGACCCCCTGTGGGTACCCCTCAGACACAATGACCAGGTCGTGAGATGTTGACTACCTCGCCTGGTGCACAGGAGGTCGTGGGCTCCATCCCGACCCTGAAGCCTGCTGCGTGTTAGATTGGAGTCTGCGTGTGTCTCTCCGTGTGCCGCGTGGATTTTTCTCGGGGCGTCCTTCGGGTTTTTCCCCCCCTCCGCGTTTCAGAATCGACATGGGCAGCAGGTCTCTCCCTTCCAATGGGCAGCAGGTCTCTCCCTTCCAATGGGCAGCAGGTCTCTCCCTTCCAATGGGCAACAGGTCTCTCCCTTCCAATGGGCAGCAGGTCTCTCCCTTCCAATGGGCAGCAGGTCTCTCCCTTCCAATGGGCAGCAGGTCTCTCCCTTCCAATGGGCAGCAGGTCTCTCCCTTCCAATGGGCAGCAGGTCTCTCCCTTCCAATGGGCAGCAGGTCTCTCCCATCCAATGGGCAGCAGGTCTCTCCCTTCCAATGGGCAGCAGGTCTCTCCCTTCCAATGGGCAGCAGGTCTCTCCCTTCCAATGGCAGCAGGTCTCTCCCTTCCAATGGGCAGCAGGTCTCTCCCATCCAATGGCAGCAGGTCTCTCCCTTCCAATGGGCAGCAGGTCTCTCCCTTCCAATGGGCAGCAGGTCTCTCCCTTCCAATGGGCAGCAGGTCTCTCCCTTCCAATGGGCAGCAGGTCTCTCCCTTCCAATGGGCAGCAGGTCCTCCCTTCCAATGGGCAGCAGGTCTCTCCCTTCCAATGGGCAGCAGGTCTCTCCCTTCCAATGGGCAGCAGGTCTCTCCCATCCAATGGGCAGCAGGTCTCTCCCTTCCAATGGGCAGCAGGTCTCTCCCTTCCAATGGGCAGCAGGTCTCTCCCTTCCAATGGGCAGCAGGTCTCTCCCTTCCAATGGGCAGCAGGTCTCTCCCATCCAATGGGCAGCAGGTCTCTCCCATCCAATGGGCAGCAGGTCTCTCCCTTCCGATGGGCAGCAGGTCTCTCCCATCCAATGGGCAGCAGGTCTCTCCCATCCAATGGGCAGCAGGTCCTCCCTTCCAATGGGCAGCAGGTCTCTCCCTTCCAATGGGCAGCAGGTCTCTCCCTTCCAATGGGCAGCAGGTCTCTCCCATCCAATGGGCAGCAGGTCTCTCCCTTCCAATGGGCAGCAGGTCTCTCCCATCCAATGGGCAGCAGGTCTCTCCCTTCCAATGGGCAGCAGGTCTCTCCCTTCCAATGGGCAGCAGGTCTCTCCCTTCCAATGGGCAGCAGGTCTCTCCCATCCAATGGGCAGCAGGTCTCTCCCATCCAATGGGCAGCAGGTCTCTCCCATCCAATGGGCAGCAGGTCTCTCCCTTCCAATGGGCAGCAGGTCTCTCCCTTCCAATGGGCAGCAGGTCTCTCCCTTCCAATGGGCAGCAGGTCTCTCCCTTCCAATGGGCAGCAGGTCTCTCCCTTCCAATGGGCAGCAGGTCTCTCCCTTCCAATGGGCAGCAGTCTCTCCCATCCAATGGGCAGCAGGTCCTCCCTTCCGATGGTCAAATACCAAAAAATAGATTTGAAGTTTCCGTGACTGCAGGGATTCCACATACACTGTGGTTCTTCAGGTAAAGTCACGTGGGTATGAGATTAAATTAAATCACGACGTTTCGGGCGCGCACACACACGTACACACGCACGTACGCACACACACACGTACACACACACACGTACACACGCACGTACACACACACGTACACACGCACACACACGCACACGTACACACACACGTACACACGCACACGTACACACACACGTACACATGCACACGTACACACGCACACGTACACACACACATCTACACACACACGTACACATGCACACGTACACACACGTACACACACACATCTACACACACACGTACACACGCACACGTACACACGTACACACGCACACGTACACACGCACACGTACACACGCACACACACACACACGCACACGTACACACGCACACGTACACACGTGCACACACACACGTACACACACACGTACACACACACGTACACACACACGTACACACACACACACACGCACACACACACACACACACGTACACACACACGTACACACACACGTACACACACACACACGNACACACACGTACACACACACACACACGCACACNTACACACACACACACACTACACACGTACACGTAACAAGATCCCCCGTATAGCCTTAACAACACTGCTGTTAGCGAGCACCTATGAAGGCCCGACAGGGGGTGGCCAGCACCACGCCCGACCGCCTTTGTCTCCCCAGTGGCGATGTTTAACCGCACTGGTCATTTGAGGCTGAGTCGACCTAGGGGAGGCCCAGGGCCGGTTTAGATAATTCACTGGTGTTGGCCGTGAGGGAATCGAACCGGGTCACCGGGTTCATAGCGCAGCGCGCTAACCGCTACCCACCACACGCACTACACACACACACACNTACACAGACACACACGTTCACACACACNCGTACAAACACATACAACGCTACACGNACACACATACACACACACATACACACACACNTACAAAGACAAAGATCCCCCGTATAGCCTGAACAGACTGTAGGGGCAAGTGCTGTTAGCGAGCACCTATGAAGGCCGGAACGGTACACGAGAGGGTGGGTGGCCAGCACCACGCCCGACCGCCTTTGTCTCCCTAGTGGCGATGTTTACACACCGCACCAGGTACTCATTTAAGGCTGAGTCGACCTAGGGAGGCCCAGGACCGGTTCAGATAATCGTCACTGGTGTTAGCCGTGAGCGGGAATCGAACCCGGGTCGCCAGGTTCATAGCGCAGCGCGCTAACCGCTACACTACCGCTCCCCACCTACACACACACATACACACACACATACACACACACATACACACACACATACACACACAACATACACACACACACACGTACACATACACACACATACACACACACATACACACACACATACACACACATACACACACACACACGTACACACAACAAAGACAAAGATCCCCCGTATACCCTTAACAGACTGTAGGGGCAAGTGCTGTTAGCGAGCAGGTCACAGCGGCTCTCTTAGCCCACATCAGCAGCAGCAGCAATAGTTTCTTGCTGAGGTTGTCCCGCCTGATCATGACGGACCTTCGCTTGTGTTGCGCCCGAAACGTCGTGCTTTAATGTATTTTAATACCCACGTGACTTTACCTGAAGAACCAAAGAGTTTGCAAAAAATAGTTGACATTTAATTTTAGTCTGTGAGTCTCTGTGGGTCTCTGTGGGTCTCTCNGTGAGTCTCTGTGTGTCTCTGTGTGTTTCTGTGGGTATCTGTGTGTCTCTGTGGGTCTCTGTGTGTCTCTGTGGGTATATGTGTGTCTGTGGGTATCTGTGTGTCTTTGTGTGTCTGTGTGTCTCTGTGCGTTTCTGTGTGTCTCTCTGGGTGTCTTTGTGTATCTCTGTGTGTCTCTCTGGGTGTCTTTGTGTGTCTCTGTGTGGCTCTGTGGGTCTCTGTGGGTCGCTGTGCGTCTCTGTGCGTGTCTGTGTGTCTCTGTGGGTATCTGTGTCTCTGTGGATCTCTGTGCGTCTCTGTGTGTCTCTGTGGGTATCTCTGTGTGTCTCTATGGGTCTCTGTGGGTCTCTGTGTGTCTCTGTGTGTCTCTATGTGTCTCTGTGTGTTTCTGTGTGTCTCTGTGGGTTTCTGTGGGTCTCTGTGTCTCTGTGCGTCTCTGTGGGTCTGCGTGTGTCTCTGTGGGTATCTCTGTGCATCTCTGTGGATCTCTGTGCGTCTCTATGGGTTTCTATGGGTCTCTGTGTGTCTCTGTGGGTCTGCGTGCGTCTCTATGGGTCTCTGTGTGTCTATATGGGTCTCTGTGTGTCTCTGTGGGTCTGCGTGTCTCTGTGGATCTCTGTGCGTCTCTATGGGTCTCTATGGGTCTCTGTGTGTCTCTATGGGTCTCTGTGTGTCTCTGTGGGTCTCTATGTATCTCTGTGTGTCTCTGTGTGTCTTTGTGTCTCTGTTGGTTTCTGTGTGTCTCTATGGGTCTGCGTGTGTCTCTGTGTGCTTTCAGAACTATAAATGTCCACGTGTTGATGACGACGATGATGACGATGATCAAGCCGCAACTCGGTTTGATTCGCTGTCATGTGCCTCGCTACCCTGCCAAACTCAAAAAGTTACGTTCTCGAGACAGGGATAGAACAACGCAGTGCGTCAACCGCTGCACCACCGTTCCCCTCCGCCCCGCGACGAATCACCGCGTGGGAACTGTGGCGCAGCGATTAGCGCACTGCGGTAAGGGCCTTGCGGTAGTCAGACCGGGGATTTCACCGCAAGGCCGGTAGCTGTGATTGGTGGGGAAACGTGGCGGCACTTTTAAGGTGGAGGAATGTTGCCGCTTGGCTGTCCGGCACACGCGCAACTGGCATGGTACCACGTTCTGTAGTGTATAGTGTAGTGTATAGTGTAGTGTATGGTAGTGTAGTGTATAGTATAGTGTAGTGTATAGTGTAGTGTAGTGTATAGTGTAGTGTATTGTAGTGTAGTGTAGTGTGTAGTGTATGTGTATAGTGTAGTGTATTGTTGTGTGTGGTGTAGTGTATAATGTAGTGTATAGTATAGTGTAGTGTGTAGTGTATAGTGTACACTACACGATACACTACAATATACACTACACTATACACTACACTACTATACACTACACGATACACTACACTATACACTACACTATACACTACACTACTACTACACTATACACTACACTACTACTACACTACACTATACACTACACTATACACTACACTATACACTACACACTACACTATACACTACACTACTACTATACACTACACTATACACTACACTATACACTACACTACTACTACACTACACTATACACTACACTATATACTACTACTACACTATACACTACACTATGATTGTGAATGTTGTGGGCGTCTCTCTCTCAGTGGGCTCACGATGACCGTGTCGGAGACACTGAGACGCTGGGTTCATCATCATCACGGTGGCTAGGAGATGTTGACTACCTCGCCTGGTGTACAGGAGGTCGTGGGTTTGATCCAGACCCTGACGATGCCCGCTGCTGTATATTTGGAGTCTGGGTCTCTCTCTCTCATCATCATCACAGTGGCTAGGAGATGTTGACTACCTCACCTGGTACGCAGGAAGTCGTGGGTTTGATCCCGACCCTGACTATGCCTGCTGCTGCTGCTGCTGTTTATTTGAAGTTTTCGTCTCTCTCTCATCATCATCATCACGGTGGCCGGGAGATGTTGAGACTACCTCGCCTGGCTCGCAGGAGGTCGTGGGTTCGACCCTGATGCTGCCTGCTGTGCATTTTGACTCTCTCCCCATGGTGGTTGCGTGCATTTTTCTCCGGGGTTTACAGAGCGACGAGGCACTTGCTTGATCTGCCGTTATTTTCGGAATCGGGTCGCTTCTGGAGAAGAGCTACGTGGCTCACCTGCGAGCACGAAACCCTTGACACTTTCACGTGGCCTCAACGTGCACCGCGCCTGGCACAAGCGCCGCGCTAACGTCACCGACGCAGTTAGTTGGCGAATGCCGCTTGTTGTTGTAAGCGCCAAATGGGGAGACAAAGGCGGCCGGGCGTGGTGCTGGTAGCCACCCACCCCCTCGTGTGCCACAGTGCCGGTAGCCTTCACAGCTGCTCGCTAACAGCACTTGCCCCTACAGCCTGTTAGAGGCTACACGGGGGAGCTTTGTCTGTGTCTACCTTCACAGGTGCTGCTGCTAACAGCACTTGCCCCTACAGTCTGTTTTTGGCTCTTCGGGGGATCTTTGTCTTTATGTGTCATCAAACGCTCCACCTCTCCTGCCGCGAGTGATGGGTCAGTAGTGGAGAGAGTGGAGAGTTTCCCCCCCATACCTGGGCAGTGCGCTCATGACCGGCTCCGGCTTGATAGCAGAGGTCTCACTCAGAATCAGTCGAGCGGAAATATCTTTTCATCGGTTGCGTAACGCCGCTGTGTGGAAGCTACCTGGTCTGTCGCTCCGCACGAAGCTTCGGGTCTTCTCGGCCACGGTCATTCCCTCCCTTCTCTACGCTTGCGAAACGTGGACCCCCACCCCCCCACCTTAATGGAGCATCTTCGCCGGTGAGAAACCTTCAGCCTGGCCCTGCCTACGATCCATCCTGGGTTTAACCTGCAGGCTGGATTGTGTGAGGAGCTTACAAATCCTTGAAAGATCTGGGCAAAGTCCCATCGGTGAGCTCCTCCGCCAGGCAAGGCTGCGTTGGCTGGGTCATGTAGCCCGCATGCCCAGCCACCGCATGCCTAAACAGCTTTTGTTCGGCCGGATCGAGGGGCTAAACGGGCGCGGCACGGGCTAGAGAAGAGATGGAGTGATGTGGTACAGGAGGACGTGGAGCTGAGTGGACTTGCCGATGACTGGTACCAGCGGTGTCAAGATCGGCCTCAGTGGAGGAGGCTCGTGAAGGACGCTACTGGGCAGTTGGAGGCAGTCGCCCTCCAACAACAACGGAGGGCGGATGAGCGACGCTCACAACAACGAACGGAGAGCCGGGTGGCTAAAGCACAGCAAGTTGGCACAGTAGGGGCACAGGTGGTGCATCTACCGGTCATCTCAGTCAGCCAACCCGTGGCACCTGCTGGGTCTGTCCCGTAACCTCCTCCTGCACCTAGCCTGGCACAGTAGGGGGGTTACAGCTGGTGGTGCATCTACCGGTCATCTCAGTCGGCCAACCCGTGGCACTTGTTGGGTCTGTCCCGTGACCTCCTCCTGCACCTAGCCTGGCACAGTAGGGGGTTACAGCTGGTGGTGCATCTACCGGTCATCTCAGTCGGCCAACCCCGTGGCACTTGTTGGGTCTGTCCCGTGACCTCCTCCTGCACCTAGCCTGGCACAGTAGGGGGTTACAGCTGGTGGTGCATCTACCGGTCATCTCAGTCGGCCAACCCGTGGCACTTGTTGGGTCTGTCCCGTGACCTCCTCCTGCACCTAGCCTGGCACAGTAGGGGGTTACAGCTGGTGGTGCATCTACCGGTCATCTCAGTCGGCCAACCCGTGGCACTTGTTGGGTCTGTCCCGTGACCTCCTCCTGCACCTAGCCTGGCACAGTAGGGGGTTACAGCTGGTGGTGCATCTACCGGTCATCTCAGTCGGCCAACCCGTGGCACTTGTTGGGTCTGTCCCGTGACCTCCTCCTGCACCTAGCCTGGCACAGTAGGGGGTTACAGCTGGTGGTGCATCTACCGGTCATCTCAGTCGGCCAACCCGTGGCACCTGCTGGGTCTGCCCCGTGACCTCCTCATGCCAGCGGCGAGCCTTGCACACTTCAATGCGATCGCCTCAAAAGTGCACCGAGCCTAGCACAGGCCCTCGTGTCGACGTCGCCCCTACAGCCTGTTAGAGGTTACACGGGGGACCTTTATCTGTGTCTACCTTCACAGGTGCTGCTGCTACTCGCTAACAGAGCTTGCCCCAATAATTTGTTGAGGCTATACGGGGGATCTTTGTTTTTGTGTGATGGCGGTGGTGGTGGCTGTGAGCGGAGCCGCGCTAACGAGTCCGAGAGAGGACAGAGAGGGAGAGATGCTCTGTGGTTCAGTAGCTCTGTGGTTCAGGGCTCTGTGGTTCAGGAGCTCTGTGGTTCAGTAGCTCTGTGGTTCAGGAGCTCTGTGGTTCAGTAGCTCTGTGGTTCAGTAGCTCTGGTTCACTGTGGTTCAGTAGCTCTGTGGTTCAGGGGCTCTGTGGTTCAGTAGCTCTGTGGTTCAGGGCTCTGTGGTTCAGGAGCTCTGTGGTTCAGTAGCTCTGTGGTTCAGTAGCTCTGTGGTTCAGGGGTTCTGTGGTTCAGTAGCTCTGTGGTTCAGTAGCTCTGTGGTTCAGTAGCTCTGTGGTTCACTGTGGTTCAGGAGCTCTGTGGTTCAGTAGCTCTGTGGTTCACTGTGGTTCAGGAGCTCTGTGGTTCAGTAGCTCTGTGGTTCAGTAGCTCTGTGGTTCAGGGGTTCTGTGGTTCAGTAGCTCTGTGGTTCAGTAGTTCTGTGGTTCAGTAGCTCTGTGGTTCAGGGGCTCTGTGGTTCAGGGGCTCTGTGGTTCAGTAGCTCTGTGGTTCAGTAGCTCTGTGGTTCAGGGGCTCTGTGGTTCAGGAGCTCTGTGGTTCAGTAGCTCTGTGGTTCAGGGGTGTCTGTGGTTCAGTGCTCTGTGGTTCAGTAGCTCTGGTTCAGTAGCTCTGGTTCAGTAGCTCTGTGGTTCAGGGGTCTCTGTGGTTCAGTGCTCTGTGGTTCAGTAGCTCTGTGAGTTCAGTAGCTCTGTGGTTCACTGTGGTTCAGGAGCTCTGTGGTTCAGTAGCTCTGTGGTTCACTGTGGTTCAGGAGCTCTGTGGTTCAGGGGCTCTGTGGTTCAGGAGCTCTGTGGTTCAGGGGCTCTGTGGTTCAGTAGCTCTGTGGTTCAGTAGCTCTGTGGTTCAGGGCTCTGTGGTTCAGTAGCTCTGTGGTTCAGTAGCTCTGTGGTTCAGTAGCCCTGTGGTTCAGGAGCTTTGTGACAAGAAGGAGAGATACAGAGAGACAGGAGGAGGTGGAGGGGAGAGAGACACAGAGAGAGAGAGGCTGAGAGAACACGGCGAGATGAGGAAAGGGATACAAACGCGGAGGAGGCAGGCGAGAGAGAGGGAGGGAGTTGCGTAACTTCATCCGTGGTCACCTGAGTGTGTGAATGGGTGCAAGCAACTCTGTGTAAACACGCTTGTGTGAGTGTGTGAATGTGTGTGTGTGCGTGAATGTGTGAGTGTGTGTGAGTGTGTGTGCGTGTGTAAGTGTGTGTGCGTGTGTGTGCGTGTGTGTGAGTGTGTGTGCGTGTGAGTGTGTGTGCGTGAATGTGTGAGTGTGTGTGCGTGTGTGAGTGTGTGTGCGTGAGTGTGTGTGGGTGTGTGCGTGAATGTGTGAGTGTGTGTGCGTGAGTGTGTGAGTGTGTGTGCGTGTGTGCGTGTGTGAGTGAGTGTGCATGAATGTGTGAGTGTGTGTGCGTGTGTGCGTGTGTGTGCGTGAGTGTGTGTGGGTGTGTGCGTGTGTGCGTGTGTGAGTGTGTGTGCGTGAATGTGTGAGTGTGTGTGCGTGTGTGAGTGTGTGTGCGTGAGTGTGTGTGGGTGTGTGCGTGAATGTGTGAGTGTGCGTGTGTGAGTGAGTGTGCATGAATGTGTGAGTGTGTGTGCGTGTGTGCGTGTGTGAGTGTGTGTGCGTGAATGTGTGAGTGTGTGTGCGTGTGTGAGTGAGTGTGCGTGAATGTGTGAGTGTGTGTGCGTGTGTGAGTGTGTGTGAGTGTGCCGGGAAAGGTCCTGGCAAGGATTATTCAACATCGCCTTGCCAGGCACGCTGAGGAGAGGCTTGCGGAGTCCAATGCGGTTTCAGGAAAGGGCGGTCCTGCACAGATGCCATATTTTCTGTCCGTCTGCTACAGCAGAGGTGTAGGGAATTCCAACAAGATCTACATCTCTGCTTTATTGACCTGGTCAAGGCCTACGATACCATCAGTAGGCCTGGGCTCTGGTTGTTCTTCAAGCTTTCGGAGTCCCTGACCCTCTGCTCACGATCATTAAGGACCTTCATGATGGTGAGCGGCCCGGGTAAAACTACGTGGCCGGGAGTCGGAGCCTTTCCCTGTACACCTTGGGGTGCGACAGGGATGTCCTCTGGCTCCCACATTATTTAACATCTATTTCGACTACGTAGTTCGTGAAGCCTTCAATAGCTGTACCGGCGGAATTTCCATTTGGTACAGATATAATGGGAGGCTGATCGATGCCCGGGTGCGATCAAGGGATGGCTCCCTATTGGTCAACCACGTTATGTATGCCGATGATTTGGTAATATCTGCTCATTCAGAGGAGGAGTTGGAGATGCTGCTGCTGAGACTGGAGCGTGCCACTAAGAGGTGGGGCCTTACCATCAGCCCCACCAAAACTAAGCACCTGCCTGGGTATTTTGTACCATCGGACACGCCACCCACACAACTCCCAATCGGTGATGGGGCAGTTGTGGAGAGAGTGGAGAGTTTCCTATACCTGGGCAGTGTGCTTATGACCGGCTCCAGTTTAACAGCAGAGGTTTCACTCCGAATCAGTCGAGCGGCAATATCTTTTCATCGGTTGCGTAACGCTGTGGAAGCTACCTGGTCTGTCGCTCCGCACGAAGCTTCAGGTCTTCTCAGCCACAGTCATTCCCTCCCTTCTCTACGCTTGCTAAACGTGGACCCCCTAATGGAGCATCTTCGCCGGTTAGAAACATTTAGGCTGGCCTGCCTACGATCCATCCTGGGTTTAAGTAGGCTGGATTGTGTGAGGAGCTCACAAATCCTTGAAAGATCTGGGCAAAGTCCCATCGGTGAGCTCCTAGGCTGCGTTGGCTGGGTCATGTAGCCCGCATGCTCAGCCACCGCATGCCTAAACAGCTTTTGTTCGGCCGGATCGAGGGGGCTAAACGGGCACGGCACGGGCTAGAGTGAGATGGAGTGATGTGGTACAGGAGGATGGGAGTGAGTGGACTTGCCGAGCTGGTACCAGCGGTGTCAAGATCGGCCTCTGTGGAGGAGGCTCGTGAAGGACGCTGCTGGGCAGTTGGAGGTAGTCGCCCTCCAACAACAACGGAGGGCGGAGGAGCGACGCTCACAACAACGAGCGGAGCGCCGGGTGGCTAAAGCACAGCAAGTTGGTACAGTAAGGGCACAGGTGGTGCATCAGCCAGTCATCTCGGTCATCTCGGTCAGTCGACCCGTGGCACCTGCTGGGTCTGCCCGTGATCTCCTGCCAGCGGGCGTTCGACACTTCACGTGGTAGCCTCAAGGTGCACTTGGCCTGGCACAAGCGTCGTGGTGACGTCACCGCCACTTAGTGGCGAATGGCGGTTGTTGTTGTCTGTGTGTGTGTCTGTGTGTGTCTGTGTGTGTGTGTCTGCCAAAGCTGCCCCTCGTTCACAGCACTTGCCCCGACAGCCCGTGCAAGGCTACCCGGGGGATCTTTGCCTTTGTCTGTGTAGACAATAGAGGGCTGCGTGGGGGGGGGCGGGGGGGCTCGCGTCCTCGCGGTCGCCATGGAAACACGGACGCGGCGGAGGGGAGAGATGGTGCCAGTCTCTCAAAAGTCTCTCTCATTCCACTCTCCCTCCACTCTCTCTTTTTTTTATTTTTTTCTCTTTTTTTCTCCGATCAGAGGAAACAAGAAGATGCTCGCTGTAGTCGGCACTTTGCTTCGTTCATCATTTCGGTTTTTTTGTTGTTATTTTTGCAACGCTTTGCTTCATGTAAACCCCCCCACCCCCCTTTTTTAAATGAAAGATTTCACAAAAGATTTCACGCTCTGCTCTCTCCACTCATCTCCCCTCTCTCTCACACTCTCTCCCCTCTCTCCCCCACTCTCTCTCCACTCTCCCCTCTCTCTCCTGACTCGCATCCCCCCTCCATCTCCCCNTCTCTCTCTACTCTACAAAGACAAAGATCCCCGTGTAGCCTCTAACAGGCTGTAGGGGCAAGTGCTGTTAGTAGCGAGTAGCAGCAGCACCTATGAAGGTAGACACAGACAAAGGTCCCCGTGTAGCCTCTAACAGGCTGTAGGGGCAAGTGCTGTTAGCGAGCGGCNCCTATGAAGGCTACCGGCGCTGTGGCACACGAGGGGTGGGTGGCCAGCACCACGCCCGGCCGCCTTTGTCTCCCAGTGGCGATGTTCACTACACACCGCACCAGCTACTCGTTTGAGGCCGAGTCGACCTAGGGGAGGCCCAGGACCGGCTCAGACAACCGTCACCGGCGGCGTTGGTGGCCGTGAGCGGGAAATCGAACTCGAGTCGCCGGGTTCGTAGCGCGGCGTGGCGCTAACCACTACACCCACCGCTCCCCCGGCCCCACAGGCACGCGCATTCCTTCACGCGCGTGCACACAAAGACAAAGGTCCCCCTTCCCCCGTGTAGCCTTCGGCAGACTTTTGGGGCAAGTGTTGTCCTCTCTCTCCCACTCTCTCGTTCACCCTCTCCCCCTCTCTGTCTCTGAGTGTCATCATCATCATCACCAGGGTCTATCTGCTGCTGGATGGAGATCACTGTGGTGGTGATGGTGGTGATGGTGGTGGTGATGGTGGTGATGGTGGTGATGGTGGTAGTGATGGTGATGGTGGTGATGTGTAGACGCTGGTGGTGGTGATGGTGGTGGTGGTGATGATGGTGGTGATGGTGGTGGTGGTGATGGTGGTGGTGGTGATGATGGTGATGGTGGTGGTGATGGTGGTGATGTGTAGACGGTGGTGGTGGTGATGGTGGTGGTGGTGATGATGGTGGTGATGGTGGTGGTGGTGATGGTGGTGATGGTGGTGATGGTGGTAGTGATGGTGATGGTGGTGATGTGTAGACGCGTGGTGGTGGTGATGGTGGTGGTGGTGATGATGGTGATGGTGGTGGTGGTGATGGTGGTGATGGTGATGATGGTGATGGTGTGGTNATGGTGATGGTGATGATGGTGATGGTGTGGTGGTGATGATGGTGGTGATGGTNATGATGGTGATGATGATGTGGTGATGGTGGTGGTGATGNTGGTGGTGATGGTGGTGATGGTGGTGGTGATNGTGATGATGGTGGTGATGGTGATGATGGTGGTGATGATGGTGGTGATGGTGGTGATGATGATGGTGGTGGTGGTGGTGATGATGGTGGTGAGATGGTGATGGTGGTGGTGGTGGTGATGGTGGTGATGGTGGTGGTGGTGGTGATGGTGGTGGTGGTGATNATGATGATGGTGGTNATGGTGGTGGTGGTGATGGTGGTGATGGTGATGATGATGGTGGTGGTGATGATGATGATGGTGGTGGTGATGGTGATGGTGAGGGGTGGTGGTGATGATGATGGTGGTGGTGATGGTGGTGGTGATGGTGGTGGTGGTGGTGGTGATGATGATGGTGGTGGTGATGGTGGTGGTGGTGATGATGGTGGTGGTGATGGTGATGGTGGTGATGGTGGTGGTGGTGATGATGGTGGTGGTGGTTGTGATGAAGGTGATGGTGGTGGTGATGATGGTGGTGATGGTGGTTGTGGTGGATGGTGGTGGTGGTGGTGATGGTGGTGGTGATGATGGTGGTGGTGGTGATGATGGTGATGGTGGTGATGGTGATGATGGTGGTGGTGGTGGTGATGGTGGTGGTGGTGGTGATGGTGGTGGTGGTGATGGTGGTGGTGGTGATGGTGGTGATGGTGGTGATGGTGATGGTGGTGGTGATGGTGGTGATGGTGGTGATGATGGTGGTGGTGATGGTGGTGATGGTGGTGATGATGGTGATGATGGTGGTGGTGGTNGTGGTGGTGGTGGTGATGGTGGTGATGGTGGTGGTGGTGATGGTGGTGGTGATGGTGGTGATGGTGGTGGTGATGATGGTGATGGTGGTGGTGATGGTGGTAGTGGTTGTGATGAAGGTGATGGTGGTGGTGGTGATGATGGTGGTGATGATGGTGGTGATGATGGTGGTGATGGTGGTTGTGGTGGTGGTGATGGTGGTGGTGGTGATGGTGGTGATGGTGGTGGTGATGGTAGTGGTGGTGGTGGTGATGGTGGTGGTGATGATGGTGGTGGTGATGGTGGTGATGTGGTGGTGGTGATGGTGGTGATGGTGGTGGTGGTGATGGTGGTGGTGATGGTGGTGGTGGTGATGGTGGTGATGGTGGTGGTGGTGGTGATGGTGGTGATGGTGGTGATGGTGATGATGGTGATGGTGGTGGTGATGGTGATAGTGGTGGTGGTGATGGTGGTGGTGGTGGTGATGGTTGTGGTGGTGGTGATGGTGGTGATGTGTAGACGGTGGTGATGGTGGTGGTGATGATGGTGGTAATGATGGTGCTGCTTGGCGACATCGTGGGGTGAGCGGCGATTCCCCCTCCGATGAATTCTCGCGTCTCAAAGTGATCGTCTCTTGTCCTCCCTCCCCCTCCTCCTCCCCCCTCCCTCCCTCCCTCCCTCCCTCCCTCCCTCCCTCCCTCCCTCCCTCCCTCCCTCCCTCCCTCCCTCCCTCCCTCCCTCCCTCCCTCCCTCCCTCCTCCCTCCCTCCCTCCCTCCTCCCCCTCCCCCCCTCCCCCTCCTCCCTCCCCTTCCTTCCCCTCCTCCTTCCCCCTCCCTCCCTCCTCCCCCCTCCCCCCTCCCCCACCTCCCTCTCCTCCCTTCCCCTCCTCCTCCCTCCTCCCCTCCCCCTCCTCCTCCCCCCTCCCCCTCCTCCCCCCTTTCTCCCTCCTCCCCCTCCTCCCTCCTTTTCTCCCTCCCCTCCCCCTCCCTCTCCTCCCCCCCCTCCTCCTCCTCCCCCCCACCCCCAATACCTCCCCAAGGTTCCACTCCTCCGAGGGGCTGGTGGTCTACCCGCGAATCGGCGATCGCATGGACGTCGTGTGCCCGCGGGTGGCGGCAACCGCCCCCGGTGGCCCCGCCGGTGGTGACGGTGATGTCGTCGGCGGTGGCGATGTGGAGTTCTTCAAGCTGTACCTGGTGACGAGGGAGCAGGCCGAACGGTGCAGCACGATGCGCGGCTCGCCGCTGCTGCTGACGTGCAACAAGCCGGAGCAGCACGTCAAGTACACGGTGAAGTTCCAGGAGTTCTCGCCCCACCTCTACGGACTCGAGTTCAAGCGCAGCCACGACTACTACGTCATCTGTGAGCGGGGCGCACGCACGCACGCGTACACACACGTACACACACGTGCACACATACGCACGCACACACACACACGAACACACGTACACACACGCGTGCACACACGAACACACGTACACACGTAAACACACACACACACGTACACACACGTACACACACACGCACGCACACACACACGTACGCACGTACACACATACGCGTACACACACGTACACACACCTACACACACACGTACACACACGAACACACGCGTACACACACACACGTACACGCGTACACACACGTACACACACGCACGTACACACACGTACAAACGTGAGATGTTAACTACCTCGCCTGGTACGCAGGAGGTCATGGGTTCGATCTCGACCCTGACGACGCCTGCTGCTGTAGATTTGGAGTTTGTGTCTCTCTCTCTCCACTCGTCCCGTCGTGAGTGGCGGCGCCACCGCTCGCCACAGACAGCCCTTGCCCCCCCCCCCTGCGGCTGTCCGTGAAGGCTACTCGGGGGACCTTTGTCTTTGCCTGTCTGCAGCGACGTCGGACGGCACGCCGGAGGGGCTGGACAACCGGATAGGCGGAGCCTGCCAGGCGCTGGGCATGAAGCTTGTCATGAAAGTGGGACAGGGTGAGCACACGCACACACACGCATGCGCACACGCGCACACATGCAGACACACGCACACACGCACACACACACACACGCACACACGCACGCATACACACACACGCACACGCACACACACACGCACACGCACGCACACACACGCACACGCACGCACACACGCACGCACGCACACACGCACACACGCACACACACGCATATACGCACACACGCACGCACACACGCACACACGCGCACACGCACACACGCACACACACGCACACACGCACGCACACACGCACACACGCACGCACACACGCACACACGCACACACGCAGACGCGCACACACACACGCAGACGCACACGCACGCAGACACGCACATACGCACACACACGCACGCACACACGCGCACACGCACACACACGGTCACACACGCACACACGCACGCACACACACGGTCACACACACACGCGCACACAGACAAAGGCCTCCTCCTAAGTATAGCCCCAGAGCAGGCTACATTGGCCTTTATCTGTTTATCTAGCTGTCTATTTACACAGTTATTTAGCCAATTAGATTGATTAATCTATTATTTATCTACGTATATATCCGGTTATCTATTTACATATCGATTTATTTTTCGACGTATTGACTCGTCTCATTTGTTCTATTTGCAGAGTTATTTAGACGTCCATCTATTTATATACGGCTACACATTGATGAATACCTCCGACTATTTGTTTGATCCGTTTCCCACCCAGCGGACCCGCTGGGTGACGAGACGTCAGTGGAGCAGGGGGCGCCCTCCTCCAGGGAACGTCCCGACGGTTCGGCACACCGCCCTCCCGCAGACCCCCATCCCGACAGGGGTGAGCCTCCCCCCACCGTCACTGACCCACCACGCTCACCACCGCTACGCTCACCGCCACCACGCTCACCGCCACACTCACCGCCACGCTCACCACCGCTACGCTCACCACCACGCTCACCACCATGTTCACCACCACGCTTACCACCACCACGCTCACCACCACGTTCACCACCACGCTCACCGCCACGCAGCTCACCACCACACTCACCACCACAACGCTCACCACCACCACACTCACCACCTACACGCTCACCGCCACGCTCACCAACCAACGCTCACCACCACCACGCTCACCACCACGCTCACCACCACGCTCACCACGCTCACCACCACCACGCTCACACCGCCACGCTCACCACCACGCTCACCGCCACGCTCACCACCATGCTCACCACCACCACGCTCACCACCGCCACGCTCACCACCACGCTCACCGCCACGCTCACCACCACGCTCACCACCGCCACGCTCACCGCCACGCTCACCACCACGCTCACCGCCACACTCACCACCGCCACGCTCACCACCGTGTTCACCACCACGTTCACCATCCCCACGCTCACCACCACCACGCTCACCACCGTGTTCACCACCACGTTCACCATCCCACGCTCACCACCACCACGCTCACCACCGCCACGCTCACCGCCGCCACGCTCACCACCACCACGCTCACCGCCACGCTCACCACCGCCACGCTCACCACCTCCATCTCAACCACTTCCACCACCATCACCACCATCTCCACCACTACCTCCACCACCTGCAACACCACCTCCACCATCACCACCACCACCATCACCACCACCACCACCTCCACCATCTCCATCACCTGCATCACCACCATCTCCACCACTACCTCCACCACCTGGAACACCACCACCATCTCTACCACCACCATCATCTCTACCATCTCTACCACAATCACCACCACCTGCAACACCACCACCATCTCTACCATCTCCACCATCACCACCTCCACCACCAAAATCTCTACCACTTCCACCACCATCACCACCTCCATCTCTACCACCATCACCACCTCCACCACCTCCACCACCACCATCTCTACCATCATCACCAACTCCACCACCACAACACCACCACCACAATCTCTCTCAATCACCACCTCCAGACACCTCCGGCGGTCCCGGCGGTGGCGGCGGCGGCGGCGGCGGCGGCTTCTCCATCTCCTCCTCGGGCACCACCGGATCCGGCAGCAGCAATGGCGCCGACCCGTCCGCCGACGTCGACGGCCCCGGCTCCGCGGCCGGCGGCCCCGGCCCCGCCGGCGGCCCCAGCGGCGGCGCCGGCGGCAATTCGTCCACGTCGCTGCTCGGCTCCCAGATCGCCCTGGTCGCGGGCGTCGCCTCGGGCTCGGTGCTATTTCTCGTCTTCCTCACGCTTCTCGTCGTCGCCCTGCTGCGCTGCCGTCGCCGCCGCACCAAACACCCGGCGCCCGCCTCGGCGCAGCACCACCACCACCTCCGACACCCGTCGGCGGGCGGCGGGGGCGGCGGCGTCGGCGGCGGCGGCGGAGGCGGCGGTTGCCCCTCTTCCTCTTCCTCGTACCACCACCACCATCACCACCACCCACTCAGCAGCCTTGTCGGCAGCCCCAAACACGGCGGCGGCGGCGGCGTCGGAGGAGGGGTCGGGGGCGTGGGCGGCACGGAGCCGAGCGACATCATCATCCCGCTGAGGACGGCCGTCGGGGATGACCCGGCGGGGCACGGCGGCCCCGGTGGCCCCGGCCCCGGCGGCGGTTCGTCGTCGTCGTCGTCGTTCTGCCCGCACTACGAGAAAGTCAGCGGCGACTACGGGCACCCGGTGTACATCGTGCAGGAGATACCGCCCCAGAGCCCCAGCGTCTACTACAAGGTCTAGGAGACACCGCCCCAGAGCCCCAGCGTCTACCACAAGGTCTAGGAGACACCGCCCAGAGCCCCAGCGTCTACCACAAGGTCTAGGAGACACCGCCCAGAGCCCCAGCGTCTACCACAAGGTCTAGGAGACACCGCCCCAGAGCCCCAGCGTCTACCACAAGGTCTAGGCGACACCGCCCCAGAGCCCCAGCGTCTACCACAAGGTCTAGGAGACACCGCCCCAGAGCCCCCAGCGTCTACCACAAGGTCTAGGAGATACCGCCCCAGAGCCCCAGCGTCTACCACAAGGTCTAGGAGACACCGCCCCAGAGCCCCAGTGTCTACCACAAGGTCTAGGAGACACCGCCCCAGAGCCCCAGCGTCTACCACAAGGTCTAGGAGACACCGCCCCAGAGCCCCAGCGTCTACCACAAGGTCTAGGAGACACCGCCCCAGAGCCCCAGCGTCTACACAAGGTCTAGGAGACACCGCCCCAGAGCCCCAGCGTCTACCACAAGGTCTAGGAGACACCGCCCCAGAGCCCCAGCGTCTACCACAAGGTCTAGGAGACACCGCCCCAGAGCCCCCAGCGTCTACCACAAGGTCTAGGAGACACCGCCCCAGAGCCCCAGCGTCTACCACAAGGTCTAGGAGACACCGCCCCAGAGCCCCAGCGTCTACCACAAGGTCTAGGAGACACCGCCCAGAGCCCCAGTGTCTACTACAAGGTCTAGGAGACACCGCCCCAGAGCCCCAGCGTCTACTACAAGGTCTAGGCGACACCGCCCCAGAGCCCCAGTGTCTACTACAAGGTCTAGGCGACACCGCCCCAGAGCCCCAGTGTCTACTACAAGGTCTAGGCGACACCGCCCCAGAGCCCCAGTGTCTACCACAAGGTCTAGGCGACACCGCCCCAGAGCCCCAGTGTCTACTACAAGGTCTAGGCGACACCGCCCCAGAGCCCCAGTGTCTACTACAAGGTCTAGGAGACACCGCCCCAGAGCCCCAGCGTCTACTACAAGGTCTAGGAGATACCGCCCAGAGCCCCAGCGTCTACTACAAGGTCTAGGAGACACCGCCCCAGAGCCCCAGCGTCTACTACAAGGTCTAGGAGACACCGCCCCAGAGCCCCAGCGTCTACCACAAGGTCTAGGAGACACCGCCCCAGAGCCCCAGCGTCTACTACAAGGTCTAGGAGACACCGCCCCAGAGCCCCAGCGTCTACTACAAGGTCTAGGAGACACCGCCCCAGAGCCCCAGCGTCTACCACAAGGTCTAGGAGACACCGCCCCAGAGCCCCAGCGTCTACTACAAGGTCTAGGAGACACCGCCCCAGAGCCCCAGCGTCTACCACAAGGTCTAGGCGACACCGCCCCAGAGCCCCCAGCGTCTACCACAAGGTCTAGGAGACACCGCCCCAGAGCCCCAGCGTCTACCACAAGGTCTAGGAGACACCGCCCCAGAGCCCCAGCGTCTACCACAAGGTCTAGGAGACACCGCCCCAGAGCCCCAGTGTCTACCACAAGGTCTAGGAGATACCGCCCCAGAGCCCCAGTGTCTACTACAAGGTCTAGGAGACACCGCCCCAGAGCCCCAGTGTCTACTACAAGGTCTAGGAGATACCGCCCAGAGCCCCAGCGTCTACCACAAGGTCTAGGAGATACCGCCCCAGAGCCCCAGCGTCTACCACAAGGTCTAGGAGATACCGCCCCAGAGCCCCAGCGTCTACCACAAGGTCTAGGAGACACCGCCCCAGAGCCCCAGTGTCTACCACAAGGTCTAGGAGATACCGCCCCAGAGCCCAGCGTCTACCACAAGGTCTAGGAGATACCGCCCCAGAGCCCCAGCGTCTACCACAAGGTCTAGGAGACACCGCCCCAGAGCCCCAGTGTCTACCACAAGGTCTAGGCGTTCGCGCTCGCCACCACCCTCCCAGGGGGCGCCAGGTGATGATTGCTGGAGGAGGAGGATGATGAGGAGGATGATGATGAGGATGGTGATGCGGCCACCGCCCACGGAACCTCTCCCCTGCCCCTGCCGCCCAGCGTCTGCTCGTTGGAGGTTTCACGCTGGTCCCGGCGGCGTGGCTCCTAGCCCCCTTCCACTGCCACCTCCGGCCCGGGGTGGGGTGGGCAGGCGACGTTCGTGGAGAACCACGACGAGGAGGAGGATGATGAAGATGATGAGGAGGTTGTGGTGGTCGAGTGTAGGGGTCAACCAACCCAACACCCCCATGGGGATGCCGACCCCCAGGATTTCGGCGTCAGCTGATGCGGGGCGACGATTGAGGAGGAGGAGGATGATGATGATGAGGTTGTGTGGTGGTTGAGCGCGGGGGCCACCTAACCAAAACTCAACACCTCACGGGGATGCCGACCCCAGGATTGAGGAGGACGTTGAGAAGACGTTGAGATGACATTGAGGATGACGTTGAGGAGGAGGTTGTGGTGGTCTATTGTTGTTGTTTTGTGCTCCGCCGAGTGGACTTACGTTGGACACGCTCGCCACTGGGCGCATGGCGCATCGCATGAGAGAGCGTGAGAGCGCGTGAGAGAGCATGAGAGCGAGTGAGAGCGCGTGAGAGCGCGTGAGAGCGCGTGAGAGCACGTGGCCGAAAAGCTCCACGGGCTCATCGGATTCCTCCGGTGTATAAATAATTATTTCTCAGTTCCCTCACCCGGCCGGGCCGCCGGCAAAAACCTCACGGCTGCTCGGTGAACGCTGCCGCTGCTGCGGTGGTGGTGGTGGTGGGGCGGTGGTGGGAGCGGTGGAGTTGCACCGTTTAGCTGCCGTCTAGCCGACCCCGCGGTGACGGGGAGTGGACGCTTGAACGTTGGAACCGGCCGAGACGACAAAGAAGGAGGAGGAGGCGAGGCCTTCAGGAGGCTCCGTCTCCCTCGACGCGGCGACTCCTGAACTTACCTACACAGTGGCTGTGGTGGTGGTGGTGGCGGTGGCAGTGGTGGCGGTGGTGGTGGCGGTGGACTAACTGAACTGGCCGGTCGCGGTTTTTGCCGCTCCGCGAGACTCTCCCAGGCCACAGGCCTCAGGCCCTGCTCCGTCCGCCCTACGGCACCGTTGGCCCCACGAAGGCCCACGCAGCCCCCCCCCCCCCCGTCTCCCCGGTGTCACGAGGGCCGGGGCACCGGCGATGGCTTCGGCCACGCGGCGCAGGACAAGCGCGGCCCGCGGCTTGACGTCGATTTGACATTGATGATGATTTTTTTTTCTTTTCCTTTCGCAATGGGCATCGTCCGCGAACGCCGTCGCAACAATCCCGCCCGCCCCCCCCCACTTCATCCGACCGCTCGCTGCTCGGTGGGGGTTGGGGGGAGAGGCGGATGCGGTGGGGGGGGGGAGGGCGGCGGGGGGGGGGGCTTGGGACTTCGAATCGGTTGGAGAAAAATTAAGAAAAAGAACGACGTAAAAAGCTTCGAACGAAAATGTTCGAGGCTGACGCTTTGGCAGCCGCCAACGACGGAAAGGGCGACGACGTTGGGATTCGAACGGTCGGTCGGTGTTGGCGGTGTTGGCAGTGTTGGTGGTGGTGTTGGTGGTGGTGGCGGCATTGCAACGATTATAAATGGTGGGTGCCGGTGTTACGGCCCTCTCCTCTCGCTCTCTCTCTCACCCTCTCTGATGACTGCGGTTGGCTACGTACGGTGCGAAAGAAGTTCAGCGCACACGGACACACACACGGACACACACGGACGCACACACGCGGACACACACGCGGACGCACACACGGACACAAACACGGACACACACACGCACACACACGTACACACACACACACGGACACACACGGACACACGGACGCACACACGCGGACACACACGCGGACGCACACACGGACACAAACACGGACACACACACGTACACACACACGTACACGCACACGTACACGCACACACGCACACGCACACACACGCACACGTACACACACACGTACACACACACGTACACACACACGCACACGTACACGCACACACACGTACACACACACGTGCACGCACACACCTACATACAAACTTGTAAACTATTTTTCCCGTGCCAGCGTTTGCGCTTCGCTGGTTGTTTTTGTCGCTGATGCAATTCGTTTCCACTTGTCTCTCTCTTTCCCTCTCTCTGTCTCCATCTCTCTCTCATAGCCTCTGTCTCTCTCTCTCTCTTTCCCCCCGTCACCCCCCCCCCNGTCACACGCCCATCACGTGAAGCTTCATCACAAACTCGACAGCGGAGAGAGAGAGAGAAACCATCGCGTAGTCAGTCAGACGGGTGGGATAAAGCGTGGAAAAGTAGGCCAAAAACACCCCTACCTCCCTCCCTCCCTCCACCGCCACCATCATCAACCACGCGGAAAACTCCTTGCAGTCGGGAGAACTCTCAAACCCGCCACCACGCTCGCTCGGTCGCTTGTGGAAGAGTAGGCCAAATACAGCCCCTCCCTCCCGGAGAGTTTGGCTCGCCACGACGATTTCGGAATGAACGCCCACAACATCCCCAACCCCCCTCCTTGCTATACACTACACTATACACTACACTATACACTACACTATACTATACACTACTATACACTACACTATACACTACACTACTATACACCACACTATATAATACACTACTATACACTACACTACTATACACCACACTATATAATACACTACTATACACTACACTACTATACACTATACTATACACTATACACTACACTATACACTACACTATACACTACACACTATACACTATACACTACACTATACACTAACTATACACTACACTATACACTATACTATACATTACACTACTATACACTACACTATACACTACACTATGCACTACATGTAATACACTACACTATACACTGAGAGAGAGACACCCAGACCCAGGGCTCGAACCCAGCCTCTCAGTGTCTCCGACCCGGCCATCGTGAACCCCTGAGAGAGAGACACCCAGACCCAGGGCTCCAACCCAGCCTCTCAGTGTCTCCGACACGGCTATCGTGAACCCCCTGAGAGAGAGACACCCAGACCCAGGGCTCGAACCAAGCCTCTCAGTTTCTCCGACACGGCCATCGTGAACCCCCTGAGAGAGAGACACCCAGACCCAGGGCTCGAACCCAGCCTCTCAGTGTCTCTGACACGGCCATCGTGAACCCACTGAGAGAGAGACACCCAGACCCAGGGCTCGAACCCAGCCTCTCAGTGTCTCCGACACGGCCATCGTGAGCCCACTGAGAGAGAGACACCCAGACCCAGGGCTCGAACCCAGCTCTCAGTGTCTCTGACACGGCCATCGTGAACCCACTGAGAGAGAGACACCCAGACCCAGGGCTCGAACCAAGCCTCTCAGTGTCTCCGACACGGCCATCGTGAACCCACTGAGAGAGAGACACCCAGACCCAGGGCTCGAACCCATCCTCTCGGTGTCTCCGACACGGCCATCGTGAACCCACTGAGAGAGAGACACCCAGACCCAGGGCTCGAACCAAGCCTCTCAGTGTCTCTGACACGGCCATCGTGAACCCACTGAGAGAGAGACACCCAGACCCAGGGCTCGAACCCAGCCTCTCAGTGCCTCCGACACGGCCATCGTGAACCCACTGAGAGAGAGACACCCAGACCCAGGGCTCGAACCCAGCCTCTCAGTGCCTCCGACACGGCCATCGTGAACCCACTGAGAGAGAGACACCCAGACCCAGGGCTCGAACCCAGCCTCTCAGTGTCTCTGACACGGCCATCGTGAACCCACTGAGAGAGAGACACCCAGACCCAGGGCTCGAACCAAGCCTCTCAGTGTCTCCGACACGGCCATCGTGAACCCACTGAGAGAGAGACACCCAGACCCAGGGCTCGAACCAAGCCTCTCAGTGTCTCCGACACGGCCATCGTGAACCCACTGAGAGAGAGACACCCAGACCCAGGGCTCGAACCAGCCTCTCAGTGTCTCTGACACGGCCATCGTGAACCCACTGAGAGAGAGACACCCAGACCCCAGGGCTCGAACCAAGCCTCTCAGTGTCTCCGACACGGCCATCGTGAACCCACTGAGAGAGAGACACCCAGACCCAGGGCTCGAACCAAGCATCTCAGTGTCTCCGACACGGCCATCGTGAACCCACTAAGAGAGAGACACCCAGACCCAGGGCTCGAACCCAGCCTGTCAGTGTCTCCGACACGGCCATCGTGAACCCCCTCTGAGAGAGAGACACCCAGACCCAGAGCTCGAACCCAGCCTCTCGGTGTCTCCAACACGGCCATCGTGAACCCACTGAGAGAAAGACACCCAGACCCAGGGCTCGAACCAAGCCTCTCAGTGTCTCCGACATGGCCATCGTGAACCCCCTCTGAGAGAGAGACACCCAGACCCAGGACTCGAACCCAGCCTCTCAGTGTCTCTGACACGGCCATCGTGAACCCACTGAGAGAGAGACACCCAGACCCAGGGCTCGAACCCAGCCTCTCGGTGTCTCCGACACGGCCATCGTGAACCCACTGAGAGAGAGAAACACAGAGCTCCTGAATCACAGAGCTCTGTGCGAAAGAAGCTCAACACGTGCGCGCACTCAAAAACCAACAAGACCTCTCCCCAACCCATCCACTTGGCTTGCTGTAAATTGGAGGGGGGAGGTGGAAAATGTATGACCGGGTTTTTGTTTTTTCTCTCTCGTCCTCTCTCTCTTCTCCCCGCTCCTTCCACCCCCCACCCCCGCCGTCGATCACAATCAGTAACTTAAACTATATATATAAAGTATAAATATTATTGTGTAAATAATTGTTCGGTTCGAGAAAACCCAGCGGGGGCGGCGGTTGTACAATTTGCGACGGCGTGGTGACACGCGGATTTTGGTGAGGGGGGGGAGGTGTAGTGGGGGGGGGCGAGATTTGGTGAGGGGGGGGAGGTGTAGTGGGGGGGGGCGAGATTTGGTGAGGGGGGGAGGTGTAGTGGGGGGGGCGAGATTTGGTGAGGGGGGGAGGTGTAGTGGGGGGGGGGCGAGATTTGGTGAGGGGGGGGAGGTGTAGTGGGGGGGCGAGATTTGGTGAGGGGGGGGAGGTGTAGTGGGGGGGCGAGATTTGGTGGGGGAGTTGGGATGAGGGGTGGGGTTTGGTGGGTGGGGGTTGCGAGGTTTGGTGGGTGGGGGGTGGGGGGCGAGGGTGGGTGGGGGGGGGTGAGGGGCGAGGGTGGGGGGTGGGCGGGGGGCAGCTACTCTTTAATAGACTCAGCAGAGTCGAGGGAAGGGGGGGCCCAAATGCTTCATTGTACGGGGTGGGGGGGGGTCACGTCCCTCCCTGCCGTGTTGGCCTTGCCACTATGGTGGCGGCGGTTTGGCCTAACCCTCTTGTGTTCGAATAAAAGTTTTGGTTTTGATTTCACATTCTTTAAGCCGAGATTGACCTTTTTTCCCCCCTCCGTGTTGTGTGTGTGCGCGCGTGCGTATAGGTGCTACTCGCCAACAGCACTTGCCCAAACAGTTTATAAAGGCTACACAGGGGATCTTTGTCTTTGTTTGTGTGTGGGGGGGGGGGGTGGCAGAGCGGTGGTGTAGTGGTTAGCGCTGCGCTACGAACCTGGTCACCCGAGTTTGATTCCCTTAGGGGAGGGGAAAAACTCCGCTTGTAAAAACATCGCTGGGGCAAAGTGGGGATGACCCTGCTGAGGCTGCGGTGCCTCAAATATTGGCAGTAGTTACCCCTTTACACCATTGGAACCTCATTTGCAGTAAAAAATATAATTGGTTTTTTTACCCTTCTATCTGGCAACAAAACTGACACCTGAGTCATGTTTGCATAGACCACAATACCTGCAGCCATAATGCAAACAAAAAACACAACTCTGATAATGTATGCACTGTCCTTGAAGTTGATTGGTCCACACCCGAGACAGCTTTCCTTAGAGCCTAGTCTCACATGGGTTGGACCAGATGACGCCAAAAGGCGCACAACTCAAAGACAATGCACCATCAGAGTATGAGAGCTCGGGGTAAGCATTTACACCATTGGAAACTGTTCGGGTGTAGACCAATCAATTTCAAGGACAGTGCATATATTATCAGAGTTATGTTTTTTGTTTGCATTATGGCTGCAGGTATTGTGGTCTATGCAAACATGACTCCTTGTAAAAAAGGTGTCAGTTTTGTTGCCAGATAGAAGGGTAAAAAAACTATTATCAAGTCACCCCTTGTGGTGGCTAGCTGAGGTGCCCATCTGTTGAGGAAGAACATGGTGCAAAAAACCCACGATCGGCAACCACAAGCATCCACCCATATGCCGAGCGCATGCCAATGTTGCAACAGACTGAAGTTACGTGGAGGACCGTAGCAGTTGGTAGTGCAGCCGTAGCCTTACACGCCAGGGTCGCAAACGGGGTTTGATTCCTTACCCGTACCCAGCCACACCAGGGTCGCAAATGGGTACCCGTACCCGTACCCGGCCGGGTGCGGGTCCCGGCCGGGTACGGGTAGCCGGGTATCGGGTAGGGTACGGGTATCGGGTACCCGGTTGCGACCTCTGTTACACGCCAATCAAAGGCCCCGCAGGCTCTCGTTAGCCACCAATGATGGAAGACTGAAAGTGCCTCGTTGATGACACTGGTCCACAGCCATCACGCTGCCGAAATCAATGTACAGTAAAACCTCGGAGATGGAACACCCCAGAACTTGAACAATTCGGTGATCGAACACGATTTTGGAACGAATTAAGTTCGATCTCCGAGGTACCACTGTAGTCCAGAGGTCGCAACCGGGTACCCGATACCCGTACCCTACCCGATACCCGGCTACCCGTACCCGGCCGGGTACCCGCACCCGGCCGGGTACGGGTACCCGTTTGCGACCCTGGTGCGGCTGGGTACGGGTACGGGTACAGGTAGGCCGTGAGTCACTGGTGAGTAACCGTTTGTCACTCATTTCCAACGTCTTGTCTCTTCTCACAATTCAAGTTCCTAGAATCAACCCACCCGCGCCTGCAACATGGCTTCATCCCAGAGGTCGCAATCAGGTACCTGATACCCGTACCCTACCCGTACCCGGCCGGGTATGGGTAGGGTACGGGTACGGCCGGGTACGGGTACCCGTTTGCGATCCCGGTGCGGCCGGTACGGGTAAGGAATCAAAACCCGTTTGCGACCTCTGCTGTAGTCCAATTTTACAAATTCTGGGTCTTGCTTTCAAGCTATGCTACTGGGTCATTATGTACGAAGCTTGACTTTGGAATGGCGGAGGATAAGCGAGTTATAAAGGAAAGGCATCTCAATTTAAACCAGAAATGACTAAAATACATCTTTGACTGGATCTATGAATAATAATCTATGGCTGGGTTTGGACAGTACTTGCTTTTTGAGAAAAACAATGAATGATGCAATCTGAACCTAGTATTGCGTCATGCATGCTATGAATTGCATCGTGTTATTCTTAGGACTCACGGATGATGCAATCATAACGAGGCGTACATCCCTCTGCTGAACAAATTGCCCGAAATTAGCTCTAGAAATCATGCAGTGTCGTGCTCTCTTTTTAGTAAGTGATTGATTTTGCAGAGGGACGCATTTCTGTTGAGCCAAAGTGAGCACAGATGCCTCGTACTCGTGTGAACAAAGCAGTTCACTTCTGCCGTGTTTGTGGTGAAGTGACTTTTGCATCACAAAAGTGCAGCATAACCACTTATGATCAAGAAAGCCCATCACACCACCATTGGAACCTCATTTGCCAGTAAAAATATGATATTTGTTTTTTTACCCTTTTATCTGTCAACAAAACTGACACCTTTTTTTTTACAAGGAGTCCCATCACTTCAAGATTTGAAGCTTTCGTGACTGCAAGGATTCATATTCTTAGGTTTTTTCGGTAAAGTCACGTAGGTAAAACATAAAAATTAATAAAAGTAAAATAAAATAAAAATCACGACGTTTCGGAGGCAACACAAGTCTCCGTCATCAGGTGGGACCGTAGCCAGATTTGCTGCATCAAAGGCAAGGATTCAAATGTAATGATGAGCTCCCTCTCCTCCCCCTCAATTGCTTTTAAGGATTATGAATCCTTGATGATGACAATGGCTGTGACGGTCCCACCTGATGCAGAGACTTGTGTGTCACGTCGGATTTTTATATTTTACTTTTATTAATTTTTGTTTTACCTACGTGACCCAACAGAATTGAGTCCATCACCTTTATTTTGGCGTGAAGAGATCAATTCCACCACATCACAGCTAACGTCTTAGTTTACGCGAAAAAAATCCATTTTGGGTGCCAAATTTGGACAACAATCATGGGAAAGTGTCAAGAAGAAATAGGGACTGTGCATTATTAACTTCCTCAGCTATCGCCCAGTAGCCCACGGAGAAGACTGCCAGTCCCTGATGCATCAGAATCATTCTCACTTAGTCTCAAAATCGATTGCCATGTCACTAAAGATACTTCGATTTAAAGCTTTCGTTACTGCAGGGATTCATCTTCTTGGTTCTTTCGGTAAAGTCACGTGGAAGGGAAATAATAAAATAATAAAAAAAAACATAATAAAATATTATGCAGGGATTCATCTTCTTGGTTCTTTCGTAAAGTCACGTAGAAGGGAAATTAAAATAATAAAAATAAAACATAATAAAATAATTTCGTCGTAAAAATTATTTTATTATGTTTATTATTTTATTATTTCCCTTCTACGTGACTTTACCGAAAGAACCAAGAAGATACATTTTTTTGCACTCTGATCATCTAGATTTTTTCTCCCCACCGAACTGCGAAGCGGTGAGGGCATTGCGACAATGGAGAAACGCGATCGGGGCAAATGGAGCCCATCAATGCTTGCAGACTATTGCTGGACAGTGATAAGAGATGCTCCATTTGATGAATATGTAATAAAGGTCGTTGAGACGACTTCTGGAATCCGGTCTTTATTTGTCTTTCTTTACAATACTTCCTTCACGCTGCTGACAGACAGCGTGAGAGGGAGAGAGAGACACACACCGCCACGTGGCAGCCTGGACCACGTGGGCAGCCTGGACCACGTGGGCAGCCTGGACCACGTGGGCAGCCTGGACCACGTGGGCAGCCTGGACCACGTGGGCAGCCTGGACCACGTGGGCAGCCTGGACCACGTGGGCAGCCTGGACCACGTGGCAGCCTGGACCACGTGGCAGCCTGGACCCCCGCTCTCGCGTGGCCTCTCCCCTTCGTTCGTTCCAGTTCTGACCATGTGTTGTTCGTCTCCACCCCTATTTAATACCCGGGTCACGTGGTGCGTTTCCACCAATCCTGGTTAGCCTCTATGGAATCTTCCAGACTCCACCGTAGGCTCCCGGGACCACGCCCTTGACTCGTCTCCCCATTGGCTGTGGCCAAAGCCAGCAGAACCAATCATCTACTTGCAGCTGTCACCTTGCATGACGTCAGGGCCACGCCCTGACTCGTCTCTCCATTGGCTGTGGCCAAAGCCAGCAGAACCAATCATCTACTTGCAGCTGTCACCTTTCCATGACGTCATGGCCACGCCCCTAGGCTTCTCCCCATTGGCTGTGGACCAGGACCGGCAGAGCCAATCATCGTGACGAGTTGTAATCCGTCAACGACCCGGATATAACCTCACATTACAAACATGTAGTAGGTTCCAGGAGACTTGGACGACGTAGTTGGAGGCACACTTATTTATTAAGCACAAAGTACATAACAGGCCGAGATGTACAACACTTGAAGGGGTATCGGCCCCTTCACCCGTCTAACTGGGAGATCAACACTATATGTCACGGCTAGCCTACTCCTAGGTCCTCCACTACCGGGCTAGGGGAGGCTAGCTAACCCAGCCCTGGCCAAGCTGGGATTACGGCACCCTGAGTCCCCAGACCGGCTCTGACAAGAGCATCGGCTCTGGGCTCTCGGGGCCACGCCACTGGCTTGCCCTGGTCGGTCCTGAGAAGGACTGCGAGCCAGGGGAGTCCCAGGGCCTATCTAGCCGCTCTTCTTGCTTCGCTGGTTAAGGCTGAACACTGAACCCCGAGCCCTCCGGCTCACCGCCTTGTATAGCAACTCCCCCACTGAGGGGTGGGGCCGCGGGGGATCCCAGCTCCGTGTCAGCCCCCAGGCTGAACGGTGCGGACGTGGATGTAAGCACCTCTCGGCGTACGGGCATTACCACGCCCAGTGTGTTTGTTAAGCCCTCCGTAACACCTCTACAAATACAAGAGGCAAGCCAAGATGCGCCGAGTAGACACTGAACGAGGACTAAACTATGTACTTATGTATCATAGTTAGTTGCCTTTTGTTTCGTAATAAATGTTATTTGTATAATCCTTTTGCTGATTTTTTAAAGTGTTACATGAACAGGGCAGGTGACGTGGTATCATGTAAAGAAACCATGAACGCATGAAAAGACCCAGGTTTACAATTTATGAGTAAAACTCCTCTCGCTTGATAAAACAGTCGTGCTGTGACGGTTCCACCTGAAGACGGAGGCTTGTGTTGCCTCCGAAACGTCGTGATTTTTATTTTATTTTTTATTTTACTTTCATTAATTTTAAATTTTTACCTACGTGACTTTACCGAAAAAACTAAGAATATGAATCATTGCAGTCACGAAAGCTTCAAATCGAGAATTAAAACTCTACTCTCTACATAATATGCATAGACATCAAATGTAAAAACTTAAACATCTTGGGAACAGTTTGCCAATCAATCAATTCTCACGACGTTTCGGCCACAACACAAGCAGCCGTCCTCAGGTGAAGAACAGGGCTGTCGGAAAGACAGCGTCCTAATGAAACGCCGCTAAGCTTGGCAGCGTATTTTAAGCTGGGTGGGAGGAGCAGAGCGCCTTGACAAAAGTAGTTTATCTTCTTGGTTCTTTCGGTAAAGTCACGCAGAAGGGAAGTAATAAAATAATTAAAACACAATAAAATAATTCTCACGACGTTTCGGCCACAACGCAAGCAGCCGTCCTCAGGTGTGTTTTTAAAATTATTTTGTTACTTCCCTTCTGCGTGACTTTACCGAAAGAACCAAGAAGATGAATCCCTGCAGTCACGAAAGCTTTAAATCGAAAGGAGTTTACAAATCAACAGAGGAGTTTAGCATATTGATGCTAAAGAACTGCTTCTACCCGACTACCATACAATAATCCGATGTGAAAAAACTTCGTATAAACTACATCAACATACTATAGGAACCTCATTTGCCAGTAAAAATATGTAAAGTGTTTTTTACCCTTCTATCTGGCAACAAAACTGACACCTTTTTACAAGGAGTCATGTTTCTATAGACCGCAATACCTGCAGTCATAATACAAACAAAAGACATAACTCTGATAATGTATGCACTGTCCTTGAAGTTTATTGGTCCACACCCGAGACAGCTTTCCTTAGAGCCTAGTCTCACATGGGTTGGACCAGATGATGCCAAAAGGCGTCAGTTTTGTTGCCAGATATAGTCTCCAAAAAGCTGAGCTATTAACATTAAGTAACTGGGTATACACTACACTATATAATGACTACCATATAGTGAACCGATAAAAAAACTAAAATATAAACCACATCAATATAATCAATATACTCAATATACTCTCCAATAAGCTGAGCTATTAACATTAAGTAACTGGGTATACACTACACTATATAATGACTACCATATAGTGAACCGATAAAAAAAACTAAAATATAAACCACATCAATATAATCAATATACTCAATATACTCTCCAAAAAGCTGAGCTATTAACATTAACTAACAGGGTATACACTACACTATATAATGACTACCATATAGTGAACCGATAAAAACAAACTAAAATATAAACCACATCAATATAATCAATATACTCAATATACTCTCCAAAAAGCTGAGCTATTAACATTAACTAACAGGGTATACACTACACTATATAATGACTACCATATAGTGAACCGATAAAACAAACTAAAATATAAACCACATCAATATAATCAATGTACTCAATATACCCTCCAAAAAGCTGAGCTATTAGCATTAAGTAACTGAGTATACACTACACTATATAATGACTACCATATAGTGAACAAGCACAGCAAAAAAAATGTGCCCATTACAGTAAAACAAATTCTGCTGTGGTTGTCCCACCTGATGACGGAAGCTTGTGTTGCCTCCGAAACGTCGTGATGTAGTTATTTTTATTTTCATCTACGTGACTTTACCGAAAAAACAAAGAGTTTAGGCAGTTAGGCAATTACTTTCTAAGATTTTTCGATTTAAAGCTTTCGTGACTGCAGCATGGATTCATCTTCTTGGTTCTTTCGGTAAAGTCACGTAGAATGGAAATAATAAAATAATAAAAATAAAACATCATAAAATAATTCTCACGACGTTTCAGCCACAATGCAAGCAGCCGTCCTCAGGTGGAGAGCAGGTCTGTCGAGAAGACAGAGTCTGAATGACACACCCCAGGCTTGGAGCGACTATTTAAGCTGGGATGGAGGGGGAAGAGCGCCTTGACAAAAGAATTTGCATATCAAGAGGAATTTAGCATATTTATAGGAAATGTAACTTCGATTCTAAGCGTGGGGTGGGGTGGAAATCGCAGGACCCGAAGAAACAATCCACACGACCACGGAGAGAGAGAGACACGCAAAAACTCCAAATATACAGCAGCAGCAGGCGTCGTGAGGGTCGAGATAGAACCCACGACCTCCTGTACACCAGGCGAGGTAGTCAACATCTCCTACCCACCGTGATGATGATGATGATGAGAGAGAGACACGCAGACTCCAAATGTACAGCAGCAGGCGTCGTCAGGGTCGGGATCGAACCCACGACCTCCTGTACACCAGGCGAGGTAGTTAACATCTCCTAGCCACCGTGATGATGATGAGAGAGATGCAAACGCAAACATATGCAACAGCAGGCGTCAGGGTCGAGATCGAACCCACAACCTCCTGTATACCAGGCGAGGTAGTTAACATCTTCTAGCCACTGTGATGATGATGAGAGAAAGAGACGCAAACTCCACATATACAGCAGCAGGCGTCGTCAGGGTCGGGATCGAACCCACGACCTCCTGCATACCAGGCGAGGTAGTCGACATCTCGGCATTCTCCACTAAGTGGTGGTGATGTCACCACGGTGCCTGTGCCAAGCTAGGTGCACTTTTGATGTCATGCGAAGTGTTAAAAATTTTCTGCTAGCAGGAGGTCACGGGACAGGCGCCATGGGTTGACTGCGGTACCAGGCTAGGTGCAGGAGAACATGGGACAGACCCAGGTGCCACGGGTTGACTGACTGAGATGACTGCCAGATGCACCACAACCGTCATCACCATCACATCACCATCACATCACCATCATCATCATCTCGCTCATGACCAACAGCATCACCGCCATCATAATCATCATCATTTATCATCGTCGTAGGAGGGAGGGAGAGATAGCGTTGAGAAGGTTGGCAAGTAATGGCGGACCCCCCACCTGTGTGGGACAGACACGTGGAAGAAGAAGACGACATTTTACGATAACAAATAGAGGAATTACAATATCCCCTCCCCTCCGCCGCCTCCTCCTCTCGCCTCTGACAGAGGTCGCAAACGGGTTTTGATTCCTTACCCGTACCCGGCCGCACCAGGGTCGCAAACGGGTACCCGTACCCTACCCGATACCCGGCCGTACCCGTACCCTACCCGATACCCGGCTGTACCCGTACCCTACCCGTACCCTACCCGTACCCGGCCGTACCCGTACCCTACCCGTACCCGGCCGTACCCGTACCCGGCCGTACCCTACCCTACCCTACCCGTACCCGGCCGTACCCTACCCTACCCTACCCTACCCGTACCCGTACCNTACCCGTACCCGTACCCTACCCGGCCGGAAGTCCTGCCTATCCAGGACCTATTCTCCCCTCACCACTGGTCACTCTGAGCCTCAGCCCTGAGAAGGGCTGGGAGGCTGGGACTGACCCTGGGTCCTGCCTATCCAGGACCTATTCTCTCCCGACCACTGGTAACTCTGAGCCTCAGCCCTTAGAAGGGCTGGAAGGCTTGGAGCCAGAGTCCTAGATTTGAAGCTTTCGTGACTGCAAGGATTCATACTGTTAGGTTTTTTCGGTAAAATCACGTAGGTAAAAAATAAAATTAAAAAATAAAAGTAATAATGGAAATAAAATTAATTATTATTTTATTTCCATTATTACTTTTATTAACTTTTAATAATATTTTTTACCTACGTGACTTTACCGAAAAAACCTAACAGTATCCAGGACCTATTCTCTCCCGACTACTGGTAACTCTGAGCCTCATTCCTTAGAAGGGCTGGAAAGGCTGGGACCCAGGGCCCTATCGGTCTTCAGCCCGGGCGTCGGTCTTCATGCTCTCAGCGCTCGCCCTTTTATAACCGGGTTGTGCCTGGCTCCGTCCAATCCCAGGCTCCATCGTGGAATCCTCTGATTGGTCCTTCCCAATCTGTGATTTCGATCCTCTTTCACCTCGTCTGACTCCTGGGCGTTTGTCTGGCGGGAATCTGTGATTTCGATTCGGCTTTCACCTTTCGATTTAAAGCTTTCGTGACTGCAGGGATTCATCTTCTTGGTTCTTTCGGTAAAGTCATCACGTAGAAGGGAAATAATAAAATAATAAAAGTAATAAAATATTATGCAGGGATTCATCTTCTTGGTTCTTTCGGTAAAGTCATCACGTAGAAGGGAAGTAATAAAATAATAAAAATAAAACATAATAAGTATTTTATGTATGCATATGTAGTACTAATCACATTCCTGCATTTCCCAAAAATATGCTAAATTCCTCTTGATATGCAAATTCCTTTGTCAAGGCGCCCAGCTTATATATATGCTCCAAGCTCGTGTGCTGTTTCATTCAGACTCTGTCGCCTCGACGGACCTGGTTTTCACCTGAGGACGGCTGCTTGCGTTGTGGCCGAAACGTCGTGAGAATTATTTTATTGTGTTTTATTTTTATTATTTTATTACTTCCCTTCTACGTGACGACTTTACCGAAAGAACCAAGAAGATGAATCCCTGCATAATATTTTATTATGTTTTATTTTTATTATTTTATTACTTCCCTTCTACGTGACGACTTTACCGAAAGAACCAAGAAGACGGCTCTCACATCTCCTTGACCCCCGGGCCGTTATTCACAGAGAGGTAACAGCCGCATCGCCCCTTTGATAACAGAGTGGCACTGCAGGTTACCGAGTAGTGGAGTAGCTATCATCTCTACAGGTGTAGCGTTATTCCCCTCCCCCTCCACCCCCATAGTTGTGACGTCATTCCCCTCCCCCTCCACCCCCCACCCACCCCCATAGGTTTAACGTTATTCCCCTACCCCCCACAACCCCCTCCCCCTCCACCCCCCCACCCACCCCATAGGTGCAACGTCATTCCCCTACCCCCTCCCCCTCCTCACCCCCACCCCCATAGGTGTGACGTCATTCCCCTCCCCCCTCCTCCACCCCCCCACCCCACCCACCCCCATAGGTTTAACGTTATTCTCCTCCCCCCTCCTCACCCCACCCCCCATAGTTGTGACGTCATTCCCCTCCCCCACCCCCCCTCCTCACCCCATAGGTGTGACGTCATTCCCCTCCCCCCACCCCCATAATTGTAACGTTATCCCCCCCTCCACTCACCCCCCTACCCCCACCCCCATAGGTGTGACGTCATTCCCCCCCTCCACCCCCACCCCACCCACCCCATAGGTTTAACGTTATTCTCCTCCCCCCCTCCTCACCCCCACCCCCCATAGTTGTGACGTCAACTCTCCCCCCCCCGCCCCCCGCGGTGACGTCGGCGCGCG
This sequence comes from Lethenteron camtschaticum, assembly GCA_018977245.1. Taxonomy (NCBI): domain Eukaryota; kingdom Metazoa; phylum Chordata; class Hyperoartia; order Petromyzontiformes; family Petromyzontidae; genus Lethenteron; species Lethenteron camtschaticum. The sequence goes on along the minus strand of WFAB01001143.1, from coordinate 302,057 downwards.
CGTTTGGCGGGAACGTGCGGTGCGCGAGGCGGGGCCTCTCTGCGTCTCCACGGCAACGCGGCGCCTTTAAAACTCCACAACAACTCGGGGCCGCCACCGCTACGCATCGACGTGAGGTGAAACGACTAATTATACAATTTTACTCCTTAACGCTTATATCGGTGTTAATTGCAAAGATGGTTTAAGCTCAGGAAGGCAAGCCGACGTGTGTTGAACAAAAAATATATTAAAAAAGACCGATAATTAGTTGTAAACTTTGCCGTTGCTACGCCGATGCGAGAGTGTGTTGATGTGTAAATGATCTCTCTGAGGTAAAAATTGTGCGGATTTAATTTTTTTTTGGTTTATAACAAACGACGTAATGTATATTCTTTGTGCTGCGTACGTTTAAACGATAACTGTTGCGTTATTAAAGGGTTTAAATCCTCACGGATATTTAATTTTGTACCGGGGGATAGTTCCAGATGTCTTGTAAAATAACCCACCCCAACTACCCCATTTAAGAGTAATCTTTATTATAAAACATTAATTTAAGTGCAAAGGAAGACAAATGTTTATTTTCAATTTAATTTGGAGTGGGTCACAAGACATCTGGACCACACCACGGATCCATACTTCACCATTCTGGTCATTGCGGTTTGATTGGCGATAATCAATACTGATGTTGGACGTGTTCAATAGCATACGGTGCGCTAACCATTGCACCACCACTCCCCACTCACACACAGTGTGCTAACCACTGCACCACCGCTCACTACTCACACACAGTGCGCTAACCACTGCACCACCGCTTCCCACTCACAGTGTGCTAACCACTGCACCACCGCTCCCCACTCACGCAGTGCGCTAACCATTGCACCACTACTCCCCACTCACACAGTGTGCTAACCACTGCACCACCGCTCCCCACTCACAGTGTGATAACCACTGCACCACCGCTCACCACTCACACAATGTGCTAACCACTGCACCACCACTCCCCACTCACGCAGTGTGCTAACCACTGCACCACCGCTCCCCACTCACACACAGTGTGCTAACCACTGCGTCACCGCTCCCCACTCACACAGTGTGCTAAGCATTGCACCACCACTCCCCACTCACACACAGTGTGCTAACCACTGAACCACCGCTCCCACTCACACGCAGTGTGCTAACCACTGCGTCACCGCTCCCCATTCACACAGTGTGCTAAGCTTTGCACCACCACTCCCCACTCACACACAGTGTGCTAACCACTGAACCACCACTCCCACTCACACACAGTGCGCTAACCACTGCACCACCGCTCCCCACTCACAGTGTGCTAACCACTGCACCACCACTCCCCACTCACACAGTGCACTAACCATTGCACCACCACTCCCCACTTACACACAGTGTGCTAACCACTGCACCACCGCTCCCCACTCACAGTGTGATAACCACTGCACCACCGCTCCCCACTCACACACAGTGTGCTAACCACTGCACCACCGCTCCCCACTCACAGTGTGATAACCACTGCACCACCGCTCCCCACTCACAGTGTGATAACCACTGCACCACCGCTCCCTACTCACACACAGTGTGCTAACCACTGCACCACCACTCCCCACTCACACAGTGTGCTAACCACTGCACCACCGCTCCCCACTTACACACACAGTGTGCTAAGCGCTGCACCACCACTCCCCACTCACACAGTGCGCTAACCACTGCACCACCGCTCCCCACTCACACACACAGTGTGTTAACCACTGCACCACCACTCTCTACTCACACACAGTGTGCTAACCACTGCACCACCACTCCCTACTCACAGACAGTGTGCTAACCACTGCACCACCACTCCCCACTCACACAGTGCACTAACCACTGCACCACCGCTCCCCACTCACACGATGTGCTAACCACTGCACCACCACTCCCCACTCACACACACAGTGTGCTAACCACTGCACCACCACTCTCTACTCACAGACAGTGTGCTAACCACTGCACCACCGCTCCCCACTCACACACAGTGTGCTAACCACTGCACGACCGCTCCCCACTCACACACACAGTGTGCTAACCACTGCACCACCACTCTCTACTCACAGACAGTGTGCTAACCACTGCACCACCGCTCCCCACTCACACACAGTGTGCTAACCACTGCACCACCACTCCCCACTCACATATAGCACGCTAACCGCTGCACCACCGCTCACCACTCACACACACAGTGTGCTAACCACTGCGTCACCGCTCCCCACACACACAGTGCGCTAACCACTGCACCACCGCTCACTACTCACACACACAGTGTGCTAACCACTGCACCACCACTCCCCACTCACACACAGTGTGCTAACCACTGCACCACCGCCCCCACTCATACACAGTGTGCTAACCACTGCACCACCGCTCCCCGCTGTGACACACATCGCGCTAACCACTGCACCACCGCTCTCCACTCACACACAGTGTGCTAACCGCTGCACCACCGCTCACCACTCACACACAGTGTGCTAACCACTGCACCACCGCTCCCCGCTGTGACACACATCGCGCTAACCACTGCACCACCGCTCTCCACTCACACACAGTGTGCTAACCGCTGCACCACCATTCCCTACTCACAGACAGTGTGCTAACCACTGCACCACCGCTCTCCATTCACATCACACAGTGTGCTAACCACTGCACCACCGCTCCCAATCAGAATCTAATGATTCTGATTCTGATCACTTCAGGAGCAGCATTGCCCCCTCGTACTGCGAGAAAGAAAACGTTATCAGTCTTGAGACTTGACGAAGAGCAAATTCCCAGGTAAGCAAGTGGAATGATAACAACGACGACGCTACTGCTACACCGTCACCTTTTGCACCTGTGGTTGACAATTGTGTTGTTTGCGCGCATGTGTGAGTGTGTACACATAGCGTGGGGAGCGGTAGCGTAGCAGTTAGCGCCACGCTGCGCTAGGAACCAGAGGTCGCAAACGGGTTTTGATTCCTTACCCGTACCCGGCCGCACCAGGGTCGCAAACGGGTACCCGTACCCGGCTGGGTACGGGTAGGGTAGGGTATCGGGTACCCGATTGCGACCTCTGGGATGAAGCCATGTTGCAGGCGCGGGTGGGTTGATTCTAGGAACTTGAATTGTGAGAAGAGACAAGACGTTGGGAAATGAGTGACAAACGGTGACTCACCAGTGACTCACGGCCTACCCGTACCCGTACCCGGCTGCACCAAGGTCGCAAACGGGTACCCGTAACCGACCGTACCCGTACCCTACCCGTACCCGACTGGGTACGGGTATCGGGTACCTGATTGCGACCTCTGGGATGAAGCCACGTTGCAGGCGCGGGTGGGTTGATTCTAGGAACTTGAATTGTGAGAAGAGACAAGACGTTAGGAAATGAATGACAAACGGTGACTCACCAGTGACTCACGGCCTACCCGTACCCGGCCGCACCAGGGTCGCAAACGGTACCCGTACCCGGCCGGGTACGGGTAGCCGGGTATCGGGTAGGGTACGGGTATCGGGTACCCGGTTGCGACCTCTGCTAGGAACCCGGCGACCCCAGTTGGATTCCCGCTCACGGGCCGACAACACCGGTTGACGATTATCTGGACCGGTCCACAGGCCTCCCCCTAGGTCGACTCAGCCTCAAATGAGTTACCTGGTGCGGTGTGTGGCAAACATCGCCACTGGGGAGACAAAGGCGGCCGGGGGTGGTGTTGGCCACCCACCCCCTCGTGTGTCACTGGGTTCGTCCATAAATGACGTCACACACCTAGGGGGGGTGGGGGGGGTCAGACATTTGTGACGATGTGTGACGAGGGGGGGGGTTTGAGAAATGTGACGTCACATCAAAATGCGCAACTTTGAATAAATATAGACAACACGTTCTACTTAATTAAATAGACTTTTTAATAAATGTTTTCTCCTACAACATCAGAGTGCAGCGCCACATTAAATACGCACTACAATGACAATAGTTGAAAGCGATTTGATCTTTGTCTTTGACGTACGGCAGTGGGGAGCGGTGGCACAGTAGTCAGCGCACACGCACGGCTACCACCGGTGACGACCACCCGAACCGCTCCCGGGCATCCCCTAGGTCGACTCAGCCCTCAAAATGAGCATCCAGCGCGTCGTGGCATTCGTAGGCTCCGCTACTCGCCCTGAGAGCACCCGCCCCAACAACGGTCTGTTGAAGGCTACACGGGGGATCTTTGTCTTCTGTGCACACGTCTGCAATGTCTGTTTACATGAAACAAAATGCACGAAAGAAAAAAAAAGTATACACCATTGGAACCTCATTTGCCAGTAAAAAATAATGATAATTGTTTTTTACCCTTCTATCTGGCAACAAAACTGACACCTTTTTTTACAAGGAGTCATGTTTGCATTGACCACAATACCTGCACCTTTTGGCTTCATCTGGTCCAACCCATGTGAGACTAGGCTCTAAGGAAAGCTGTCTCGGGTGTGGACCAATCAACTTCAAGGACAGTGCATACATTATCAGAGTTATGTTTTTTCTTCTTGGTTTTTTGGGTAAAGTCACGTAGAAGGGAAATAATAAAATAATAAAAATAAAACATAATAAAATAATTCTCACGACGTTTCGGCCACACGTCCTCAGGTGAAGAACAGGTCTGTCGGGAAGACTTTACCGAAAGAACCAAGAAGATGAATCCCTGCAGTCACGAAAGCTTTAAATCGAAATAGAGTTGTGTTTTTTGTTTGCATTATGGCTGCAGGTATTGTGGTCTATGCAAACATGACTCCTTGTGAAAAAAAAGGTGTCAGTTTTGTTGCCAGATAGAAGGGTATGAAAACAATTATCAAAAAAAAGTTGTTATATTTTGTTGCTTCTTCATCTTCTTGCACTTTGCCTCTAAACCCTCCCTAATTTTTTTTTTGACCAAAAAGTCAAAACAGCAATGCAGACCTTGTGACAGGATCGCAACAAGAAAAAAAAAACCCAACTACACGACGTGGCCTCTAACTAACGGCACCCCTGTGGGGTTTTTGTTTTTTGATATTTCCATCCCCGGTTGGCACGTTCCCCAATTAATGTACGCGAGCGTCAGTGACACATTAATGCAGTCAAGCGGTGGTGGCGGTGGCAGCGTTTCGGCTGTTATTCGTGAGCGGCAATCACTTTTCCCCGCCTCTCGCGTCTTTCTTTTTCTCTCTGTCTTCGTCAACTCGCAATCAGCGGCGTTGCGCCCCCCCCAAACCCCCTCTTGAGCGATGATTAATTGATTCGGATGCTTGGATCAAAAAAACAAAGGTTTCGCTTGGATAAATGCATCAAACGTCGAGGGTGGGTGGGAGGGGTGGTGGTGGTGATGCCGATGGTGAACAGCATCCGTCGCATTCTTCATCAAAGACTGAAATCTAAACTTATCATCGTCACGTGGGCATTCATAGCGGTAGTCAAATACTGTGAATGTTTAAGGAAGAGAACCGTTCCAGACGGCCGCGTGAAAGCGCCGCGCGACCGTCTTTGTTTTTCTGCCGCCACCGCCGCTGCTGCTGCTGCTGCTGTTGTCGCTGTCGCCACCGCTGCTGCTGCTGTCACCACCACTGCTGCTGCTCCTGCTGTTGTCGCCGTCGCTGCTACTGCTGCCACTGCTGTCACCGCTGCTGTCACCGCTGCTACTGCCACCGCTGCCGCCGCCACCACTATCACCGCCGCCGCCGCCGCTGTCACCGCCACTGCTGCTGCTGCTGTCGCCGCTGCTGCTACGAGGACGACCCCGGAGTTGTCGCGACGACGGTTATACGCCCCACCTGGACGAGGCGGGGCGAGGCTTCGCGGCGTCGTTTGCGGCACCGTGATGACGAGGTCGCGTCGGGGTGTTCCTCCGCAGGCCGCGTTCCGACAGCGACCCCGATTTTGCGACTCCGTGGACGATGTCCGAGCCTGGCGAGCCGAGGGGACAGGCGGAGATGGCGCTCACCGTACCTGGAGCGCAACTCGCCGGCCACGCAGCCGCCGGAGCGAACGGCGTCAAAGGCAAGTGTCGCACGATAAGCCCGCTTGGGGCGCCACGGTGGCTGGGAGATGTTGACTACCTCGCCTGGTATGCAGGAGGTCGTGGGTTCGATCCCTGACCCTGACGATGCCTGCTGCTGAATATTTGGAGTTTGTGGTGTCTCTCTCGCTCTCTCTCTCATCATCACGGTGGCTGGGAGATGTTGACTACCTCGCCTGGTATGCAGGAGGTTCGTGGGTTCGATCCTGACCCTGACGCCTGCTGCTGTATATTTGGAGTTTGTGGTGTCTCTCTCTCTCATCATCATCATCACGGTGGCTGGGAAATGTTAACCACCTCGCATGGTATGCAGGAAGGTCGTGGGTTCGATCCCGACCTTGAAGACGCCTGTTGTATAATTGGGGTCTGCGTGTGTCTCTCTTTCCCCGTGGTGAGATGTTAACGACCTCTCCTGGTATACAGGAGGTTCGTGGGTTCTATCCCGACCCTGACGATGCCTGTTGTATATTTGGAGTTTGCGTGTTCAATCTCTCTCTCTCTGCCCGTGGTGTCGCGTGGATTGTTCTCAGGGTCCTCCGGTATTTCCCTGTATATGTATAATCAAAATCCGTTGATTCTAAATGTCCACGTGATAAGCCACTTCGTTGGGTTATCATTTGCCATGGCGAGGTGGCTTCTGAAAATGAGCTACACAGTAGTGGGCCTTACTTAGTAAAAATAAAATTATTTTCGTTTTAGGCCCAAAGCAGCCAGCGATAAACAGCCACGATTGTGAAGGCGCAATCGATAAGAGATCATGCCCCTTTTATTTTAAACCGCAAAGATCGCCCGGCCAGCCTTAAGCAACAATGGAGGCGAGTGCTGTCGGTAAGTAGCAGCACCATGTTTACACACCGCACCAGGTACTCATTTGAGGCTGAGTCGATCTAAGGGAGGCCCAGGACCGGTTCAGATAATCGTCACCGGTGTTGGCCGTGAGCGGGAATTGAACCCGTGTAGCCTGTAACAGACTCATCTTCTTGGTTCTCTCGGTAAAGTCACGTAGAAGGGAAGTAATAAAATAATAAAAATAAAACATAATAAAAGAATTCTCACGACGTTTCGGCCACAACGCAAGCAGCCGTCCTCAGGCGAGACCAGGTCTGTCGAGGCGACAGCGTCTGAATGAAACAGCACACGTGCTTGGAGCATATATATAAGCTGGGTTGGAAGGGGGGGGGGAAGGGGGCGTCTTGACAGACTGTTGGGGCAAGTGCTGTTAGCGAGCAGCACCTATGAAGGCCGGCACGGCAAACTCGGGGCGGGCGGCCAACGCCACTTTCTCTCTCTGGCTTCATCCCAGTGCTGAGATGTTGACACAGACACACCGGGTCCTCGTTTTCAAGACAAGAATCAACCGAGTGGAGAGCGGAACGCCGGTGTAACAGGCCGTAGTAACCCCAGGCCGTAGTATACCGGGGTTAAAACGACCTAGGCTAGATTATACCCGGGTATATTATGCCAGGGTCAAATTATACCCCTCTAGGCCAAATCATCATACCCCTATGATAGTAATGTGTTGAACGATATACACGTGAATTACTAAATTTTTCCAACATTTATTTAAAACTGTAAACACATAGACTTTGATTGCTTCGACCAGAAAAACTTTAATAATAACCCTAACCCTATGCCTAACCATATCCCTAACCCTAACCCTATCCCTAACCCTATCCCTATCCCTAACCCTATCCCTAACCCTCAATTGATCAAATTGAGATTCTTATTTATACGCTTTTTCGATATCGATTGAAGTTCGTTTGAACTTTCACATGGGGCATATTCTGGCCTGGAGGAGGGGTATGGTCTGGCCCAGTCTGGTTTAAACCCCCGGGGGTATAGTTTAGCCTTGGACATTTCATCCCCCACAGGTATATACTCTGGCCTGCGCCAAACTATACCCGGGTTTAATCGGGGCAGCGGTTATTTTAGCCTGTTTACACCGGGACCGTCTCAGACACATTCGTCGTCAACGTTGGGCCTTAAGGAGCGAATAATACAAAATTCGCGTCGCCTGATTCGCACCGTGCATGCGTACGTACACACCTCCGATTAACACGGCTGGCTACGTACGGTGCGAAAGAAGTTCGAGGTACACACGTGGGCTGACGTTTTTTGTCTCGTCCATGAGGTGTTTAACCAACAACACAAAGACAAAAAGATCCCCCGTGTAGCCTTGACATACGATTGTGGCGAGTGTCTTCAGCGAGTAACAGCAGCACCTACGACAGCCGGCCGGAAACTGCGGCACACGCGGGGGTGGGTGTCCGGCACCACGCCCGACCGCCTTTGTCTCCCCGGTGGCGTCGTTTTTTTTTTTTTTACACCGCACCAGGTACTCATTTGAGGCTGAGTCGACCTAGGGGAGGCCCCAGATACCGATCCAGATAATATTTCTATCTCGGTGGTTGGCACATTTCCCAACGAATGTACGCGAGCGTCAATAATACATTGATGTAGTCCAGGGGTCGGGAACCTTTTTGACTGGGAGAGCCATAAAAGCCAAATATTTCTAAATATATTTCATTGAGAGCCATATAGTATTTTTAACGTATAATAAATTAAATGTCTTACTTTTAATGCGACTTCTGGTGCTGCATGGTTGTGCTGATGGCCTTGTAGTCTGGTTCGTACGTGGTGAGGTTGAGCTTCGTGCAGGCGTGACCCGTGAAATGTATCTTCAAAACTAATTTCTGTTTACTTTAAAATGACACGGTATTATTAAACAATATCACAAGTATTTTAAAATCAGTTCCAAACTGATTTTTTTTTTATTATTTTTTCCAACTCAAAATTGTCTGGGAGCCATATGCCGTCACCGGAAGAGCCATATATGGCTCGCGAGCCATAGGTTCCCGACCGCTGATGTAGTCAAACGGCGGTGGCGGCGGTGGTCGCGTTTGGCTGTTATTCATGATTCTTAGTTTTTTTCGGTAAAGTCACGTAGGTAAAAAATTTAAATGAATAAAAGTAAAATAAAAATAAAATAAAAATGACGACGTTTCGGAGGCAACACAAGCTTCCGTGGTCAGGTGGAACCGTCACAGCACGATTGCTGTATCAAGTGATGTTCACGAGCCGTGAGCGGGAATCGAACTCGGTGGCCGGCGTTGTCCGTAGCGCGGCGTAGCGCTAACCTAGGGGATGCCCCAGATACCGATCCAGATAATATTTCTATCTCGCTTTTAAGGGATTACATCTTGAATCATTGCCTCACTTGATGCAGCTAATCTGGCTGTGACGGTCCCACCTGATGACGGAGACTTGTGTTGCCTCCGAAACGTCGTGATCTTTATTTTATTTTTATTAATTTTGATGTTTTACCTACGTACTTTACCGAAAAAAACCTAAGAATATGAATCCTTGCAGTCACGAAAGCTTCAAATCTAGAATTAACGCTAACCTACCAGCGCCACCGCTCCCACACACACATGCGCACGCTGCGTGCACACACGCGCACACACGCTCACTCACACACGCTCACTCACGCGGGGATCTAATGGGGCGAGGTTAACTCGCCGCGGTCAGGGCACGGAGCAGTACAAACAGACGAGAGCAAGCGAACGTAGAAAGCAGCCGCGCAGAGGCCCTTGAAACGATTAATGTAATTCCTTTTGACTCGTCGGTAAGACTCAATGGCAGCGTTAAGGGGGAGCCATGGGAGCCGTACCTCCCCTCCCGCCGCCCCCACACACCCCCTCTCCACCCAACCCCTCGCTCAGTGATTTCCAACTCAAAGCGACTAATTACTGGGCCAGATAAATTTTTAAACTCAACTATTTAATTTATTTTACAAGGTAAGGAAGACTTCACCCCGAGCTGCGATGTAGCTCTTTTTACAGAAGCGACCCCGGCCATCGCAGATGATGGTTCGGCCAGGTGGCTTATCATCATTTTATAGCAGGAGCAAAATACTCTAAACGCGTGATGTTTGTTCTAAATGTGGAGGGAAAACGCAGAGGACGCAGAGAAAAATCCACGCGACAACGGGGAGAGACAGAGAGAGACACTGCAAATTTCAAATATGCAGCAGCAGGCGTCAGGTTCGGTGATCGAACCCACGACCTCCTGCATACCTGGCGAGGTAGTTAACATCTCCTAGCTACCATCATGATGACGATGATGAGAGAGAGAGACACACCGCAGACTTAAAATATACAGCAGCAGGCATCGTCGGGGGGGGGGGGGATCAAACGCACGACCTTCTGTATACCAGGCGAGGTAGTTAACATCTCCTAGCCACCGTGATGATGAGAGCGAGACACCGCAGACTTCAAATATACAGCAGCAGGCATCGTCGGGGGGGAGATCAAACGCACGACCTTCTGTATACCAGGCGAGGTAGTTAACATCGCCTAGCCACCGTGATGATGAGAGCGAGACACCGCAGACTCCAAATATACAGCAGCAGGCATCGTCAGGGGGTGATCAAACGCACGACCTCCTGCATACCAGGCGAGGTAGTTAACATCTCCTAGCCACCGTGATGATGAGAGAGAGACACCGCAGACTCCAAATATACAGCAGCAGGCATCGTCAGGGGGGGATCAAACGCACGACCTCCTGCATACCAGGCGAGGTAGTTAACATCTCCTAGCCACCGTGATGATGATGAGAGCGAGACACCGCAGACTCCAAATATACAGCAGCAGGCATCGTCAGGGGGGGCATAAAACGCACGACCTCCTGCATACCAGGTGAGGTAGTTAACATCTCCTAGCCACTGCTGGTGGACGTATCTTCCCTGGAGGGAGGCTTTCGGTTAGAGAGTCCTGTGTCAACCTTTGTTGGCTGTTAACCCCCTTGTTGAATTTCATTTCAACCGAGTACTCCCCTTTTGCACGACCCAACGTGGTTTTGAGAGTTAATTGTATGAAAAATTAACCCGTAAAAACAAAGTTTTTCACTATAAATCCTTTATATGCGTGGCATCGGGGCGGCTAGAGTCCTCTCGTCCTCTGGCTTGAGATGGCTGCCACCTATGGGTCAGATGATTGTCTGCCACCATTAAGCAATTTGTAGTTAAATATTTAAAAAAATTCCCTAAACAGTGTAAAATTTGGGAATTTTTTTTTNCACGAAAATTAATTGTCACGCACAACGAGTCTGTGTGCAAAATGCCAGCTCGATTGGATCACGGGAAGTGGGTTAAAAAAAGACCGAAATATTTGCACGGTCGTAAGCAAGCAAGCACGCAAGCAAGTGAACTTAATATAAAGGATAAAAAATAGCTTGACTACCTGGCTTCACCCGGGACTTGGATTCACCACGCCCGGCCGCCTTTGTCTCCCCAGTGGCAATGTTCACACACACACACTAATTACTCGACTAGGGGAGTCCAGGACCGGTTAAAATAATGTCACCGGTGGTGGCCGTGAGCGGGAATCGAACTCGGGTTCGTAGCGCGGCGCGCTAACCACTACACTACAACGCGTTACGCTTCCACATGCGCGGGTCACGTGACAGATGTGACGTCACAGCTCACTTGCCGTGCAAAAATCTGCATTATTGAGCTCACCCCCCCCCCCCAAAAAGTGTATTTTTATAATTGTTGCAGGGTGTACGGTCTGGAAAGTACCCACATGGCAAATTTCAAGTTTGTTGCATGTCGGGAAGTACGCTAAACATTTTGAACAGACACACATAATCACAACCTTGCCTTTTATAAATATGGAGATGAACGTAAATATTTTAAGCAATTGGCCATTCTGTGAGGTCTCCTAACTCTCCCCGTTAACTGCGGGCAAATAAAAATCATAATAATTGGACATCGTGGGACCTTACCTTTGCCAGTATATGAAAATATAAAAATAGGTTTAACCCTTTCTGGCAATAAAATAGGTGTTAAGATTTCGATTTGAAGCTTTCGTGACTGCAGGGATTCATCTTCTTGCTTCTTTCGGTAAAGTCACGTAGAAGGGAAATAAATATGCTAAATTCCTCTTGATATGCAAATTATTTTGTCAAGGCGCTCTTCTCCCTCCAACCCAGCTTAAATATACGCTGCAAGCTTGGTGGTGTTTCATTCTTCACCTGAGGACGGCTGCTTGCGTTGTAGCCGAAACGTCGTGAGAATTATTTTATTATGTTTATTTTTATTATTTTATTATTTCCCTTCTACGTGACTTTACCGAAAGAACCAAGAAGAGGTGTAAGATGTTCAAACACAAAACAGAAACCTTTTGCAAGGAGTTAAGTCGCTGCATTAACCGCGCACGGTGCACGCAACAAAAACATTCTCTAATAACAATATACGATGCGTTGACTTTGAAATTGATTGGCCTTGACCAGAGACACCAGCAACAGCCTCTTTGATGGCCCAAGTCTCATTAGCAGTGTCAGACGTCAAAAAACGAACAGCACAAAGATGATGCACTATCAGGACATTGAGAGCTCGGGGTGAGCAGCTAAATCATGGGACCTCCCTTGCTCTAAAGAAAGCTGTCTCTGGTCTGGACCAATCAGCTTCAAAGACAATGCATATAATACCAGAGCATGTTTTTTCGTTTGCATGTTCACGTGTGGTTAATGCAGACATGATTCCTTGCCAAAGGTTTCTATTTGGTGTTTTAACATCTGAACGCAACTAATGTTTCGCACTGCACGCGTGACGCAGTTTATCTTCTTGGTTCTTTCGGTAAAGTCGCGTAGAATGGAAATAATAAAATAATGAAAATAAAACATTAAATAATTCTCACCAAGTCACAAGACTTCTTGTGACTTGGTGAGAATTATGTTATTATGTTGTATTTTTATTATTTTATTATTTCCATTCTACGCGACTTTACCGAAAGAACCAAGAAGATGAATCCCTGCAGTTACGAAAGCTTTAAATTGAAATAATTTATTGTTGTATTTTCATTATTTTATTATTTCCCTTCTACGTGACTTTACCGAAAGAACCAAGAAGATGAATCCCTGCAGTCACGAAAGAAGCTTTAAATCGAAAAGTGACGCAGTTTGTTTGCGCGTCCGCTGGTTGCTCTTGGAAACCGCATTGTTTACGATCGATAAGTTTAGAAAGGTTCTTTTATATCGTTCTAGCTCACCGTATGGATTAACATTTCATCGTGGTCGATTTCTATCGGCAGATTCACACGTGATTGTTCAGCAATGACTCGCGTACGATATAATTTCACACACTTCAAATCCCCTTCACCGTACGTGCCTGCCCCCCCACCCCCGCCTGAGGGATTGCCACGTAACCCACAGGGCGTTCCGCATACCCGCCCTCCCCGGATGAGAACCACTGGTCTAGAGGGTGTATTTGGCCTACTCTTTCATCCTGGCCAGACGTCGTGGAAAAGATGGGAGTAGCCGCTACTACCGCACGGAACGCCTCTAATATTTCCGCGCCGGGGAGATGAGAACCACTGGTCTAGAGGGTGTATTTGGCCTACTCTTTCATCGTGGCCAGACGTCGTGGAAAAGATGGGAGTAGCCGCTACTACCGCACGGGACGCCTCTAATATTTCCAGACGGCCGGGAGATGAGGACCCGCGACACGGGCGGACCCCCGTTGCCCATTTCAGCCGCCCCGTTGTGTTTTTTTTATATCATCCTTCCCTCTCTCTTTCTCTCTCCCCCCTCTCCCTCCCCCTCCAAAACGGGACCCTTTTTTAAAGTTGCCCCCTTTGTTGAGCCGCGGCATGAAAGCAGCCGCGCGGGTGGTGGTGGGCGGGTGGGCGTCCGCTAACTCATCAATTAAACATCTTGCTTTCTGTGTACCCGTTGTTAAAAAAGGGCCCACTCGGGCCACCGGCTGCTCGTTACGATTTATTTTTCTCTCTTTCTCTCTCTCTCCGAGGCTTTCTCTACCCCCCCTCCGCCCGCAACGGCGCCAATCTGCCATGGCGGCGTGCCTCACCGCAGCCGCGCGACCTTCTGCGGCACCTTTTGAAGTCTGCCACCACTGCCCCCCGCCCCCCGCCCGCCTGCCCTCCTGCCCGCCCTCCTTTCCTCATTAGCTGGACGGGCAGTGGAGATAATCGAGACTTGGTGTCAATCCACCTGGCAGTCTCGTTGGCCCCAAGTCCGCTGTCTCGCAAACGGACACGTGGGGTGTACGGGGACTCCTCACAAACGAGCCAGGTTCCAGGGGTCTTTAGTTCGTAAGTCGATTTGTTCGTGAGGACAACTTTACTCACGTCGATTCCAGACGTGATGTACGACGTGTACACTAAACACGGGGAATGGATTTAAAAGTTGTGTAATCTCCTGCAGATGTAGATGCCACCGGTTCTTAATGTTCTCCAGATGTAGATGCCACTGGTTCTTCAAGTTTTGCACATGTAGATGCCACTGGTTCTTCAAGTTTTGCAGATGTAGATGTCACTGGTTCTTCACGTTCTGCAGATGTACATACCACTGGTTCTTCACATTCTGTAGATATAGATGCCACTGGTTCTTCACGTTCTGCAGATGTAGATGCCACTGGTTCTTCACGCTCTGCAGATGTAGATGTCACTGGTTCTCCACGCTCTGCAGATGTAGATGCCACTGGTTCTTAACTTCTGCAGATGTAGATGCCACTGGTTCTTAACTTCTGCAGATGTAGATGCCACTGGTTCTTAACTTTCTGCAGATGTAGATGCCACTGGTTCTTAACTTTCTGCAGATGTAGATGCCACTGGTTCTTCACGCTCTGTAGATGTAGATGCCACCGCCTCCATCTATTGCGTGGCCTACTCCCATAATATCATTATCAATCATCATCAATAAATCAATCATCGTGATATTTGTAACGTGTGTGTGTGTGTATGTCCACTAATCCACATGCTCCGTCAGTGTGATCACCATCACCATGGTCAATCCACTGCTGGGTGAGAATCAGTGTGATGATGGTGTCCTCTGACTTGTATGTGTGTGTCCGTCCTATAATCTGTTTTTTATTTTACTAAGTAAGGCCCACTACCAGAGGTCGCAAACGGGTTTTGATTCCTTACCCGTACCCGTACCCGGCCGCACCAGGGTCGCAAACGGATACCCGGCTACCCGTACCCGGTCGGGTACGGGTAGCCGGGTATCGGGTAAGGTACGGGTATCGGGTACCCGATTGCGACCTCTGGGATGAAGCCATGTTGCAGACGCGGTGGGTTGATTCTAGGAACTTGAATTGTGAGAAGAGACAAGACGTTGGGAAATGAGTGACAAACGGTGACTCACCAGTGACTCACGGCCTACCCGTACCCGCACCAGGGTCGCAAACGGATACCCGTACCCGGCCGGGTACGGGTAGCCGGGTATCGGGTAGGGTACGGGTATCGGGTACCCAGTTGCGACCTCTGCCCACTACCGAGCTGCTTTGTCGCTCGTTTTCAAAAGCGACCTTGGCCATCACAAATGACAGCTCAACGCACCTGGGGGGGGGGGGGCGGTCAGACATTTGTGACGATGTGTGACGAGGGGGGGGGGAAGGTGAGAAATGTGACGTCACATCAAAATGCGCAACTTTAAATAAATATAGAATTGTTATAACAACACTAATTGTTAGAACAACACTCGTACAACATCAGAGTGCAGCGCCACATTGAACACGCACTACAATGACAACAGTTTAAAGCGATTTGAAGCATGTTTTATTTTCAAAATGGAAATATGGTTTTGGGGGGGGGGGGCAGAGCTTTGTGACGTGATATTTGAGGAGGGGGGGGTCTGACTTTTTGTGACGCCGTGTGACAAAGGGGGGGTGGGGAGGGTCAAAAATCGTCCAAAATCGCGTGACGTCATTTATGGACAACCCCTTAACATCGTCGTGTGGAAATGTATAGCAGTCGCCAAATACTCTAAATGCATGTTTCTAAATGTGGAGGGGAAAACCCACGTGACCACGGGGAGAGAGAGAGAGACACGCAAACTCCAAATATACAATAGGTGTCAGGGACGAGATCGAACCCACGACCTCCTGCATTGCACCGCGGTGGTGAAATGTTAACTACCTCGCCTGGTATGCAGGAGATCGTGGGTTCGATTCCAACCTTTGACGCCTGCTGCTGCTGTATATTTGGAGCTCTTTCTCTGGGTCCACCGGTTTGTCCCTCTGCATTTAGAATGGACATGCATTTAAGAGAGTTTGGCTGCTATGAATGTCCATGTGATGAGCCACTTAATTGGGCTATAATTTGTGATAGCCAGCTCGCTTCTGAAGAATATCTTCTTGGTTCTTTCGGTAAAGTCACGTGGAATGGAAATAATAAAATAATAAAAATAAAACATTAAATAATTCTCACGACGTTTCGGCCACAACGCAAGCAGCCGTCCTCAGGTGAAGAACAGGTCTGTCGATAAGACAGCGTCTTCAGACGCTGTCTTTCCGACAGACCTGTTCTTCACCTGAGACAGACGCTGTCTTTCCGACAGACCTGTTCTTCACCTGAGGACGGCTGCTTGCGTTGTGGCCGAAACGTCGTGAGAATTATTTAATGTTTTATTTTTATTATTTTATTATTTCCATTACGTGACTTTACCGAAAGAACCAAGAAGATGAATCCCTTCATACTATTTTATTATGTTTTATTTTTATTATGTTATTATTTCCCTTCTACGTGACTTTACCGAAAGAACCAAGAAGATGAATCCCTGCATACTATTTTATAATGTTTTATTTGTATGATTTTATTACTTCCCTTCTACGTGACTTTACGAAAGAACCAAGAAGATGAATCCTTGCATAATATTTTATTATGTTTTATTTGTATTATTTTATTATTTCCCTTCTACGTGTTGACTTTACCGAAAGCACCAAGAAGATGAATCCCTGCAGTCACGAAAGTTTTAAATCGAAATTTAGCGTTTAATAGTCATAGTATATCAGGCGAGGTAGTTAAACAGCTCGGCCGGTATGCAGGAGGCGCGCGGGTTTAGAAACAGACCTCCCAAAATATTACTGCCTTTCGGACGGTAATATTTTGTATTGCTGTCATCGCAAAGAATGGGGATTATTATTTTTTTGTACTTTTTTTTTCTCTGCACAAAATCCACGCTTCAAATGCGGCTCGTCTGAGACGGCCGCGGGGCGACTCCGTAAACCGGCTGTTTTTCAAGTCTGCCCTTCTTCCGCCCGCCCGGTCTCCATCGATCGCCGAAAGGTCAAACGACGATTGTGACATGTCGATGGTGAATGTTAGCGGTGGGACGTAACCGCCCCCGCAGCGTCGCCACCGCTCGCAAACCGCAGTCGCTGTGGAACTAGCGCGCATTTGCAGCGGCGGCAGTAGCGGCAGCCGCGAATACATAGCAGCAGCTAAGACAGAGATCGGCCCCACCCTGTGAGCCTTCGCGGACTGTCGGGGCAAGTGCTGTTAACGAGAAGCACCTATGAAGGCCGGCACTGTGGCACACGAGGGGGTGGGTGGCCAGCACCACGCCCGGCCGCCTTTGTCTCCCCCGGCGGCGATGTTCACACACCGCACCAGGTACTGATTTGAGGAGGCTGAGTCGACCTAGGGGAGGCCCAGGACCGGTTCAGATAATCGTCACTGGTGTTGGCCGTGAGTGGGAATTGAACCCGGGTCGCCGGGTTTATAGTACCTATTTCAGGGGTTCGTAAGTGTGGGGTGTTTACAGAGGACTGCCTGTCTTACTATAGGATGTTGATCCTGCTGCTGCTGCTGCTAGTGATAATGATGTTGACGATGGTGATGATGTTGATGTATATAAATTTCGATTTAAAGCTTTCGTGACTGCAGGGATTCATCTTCTTGGTTCTTTCGGTAAAGTCATCACGTAGAAGGGCAGTAATAAAATAATAAAATAATTAATAAAACAATTCTCACGACGTTTCGGCCACAACGCAAGCAGCCGTCCTCAGGTGAAAACCAGGTCCGTCCGGTAGTGTATGAGGACGGACCTGGTTTTCACCTGAGGACGGCTGCTTGCGTTGTGGCCGAAACGTCGTGAGAATTGTTTGATTTTTATTATTTTATTACTTCCCTTCTACGTGACTTTACCGAAAGAACCAAGAAGGTTGATGTATATATTTTGAACTTTTTTCGCAACGTACGTAGCCATCCGTGCTTATCGGTGGTGCGGGAGGGGTGTAAGGACAACAAACTAAACACGAAAAGCAGTTCTAAAGAAATGGGTTTGCCAATCTAGATGATGATGATGATTTAAAAGTGCATAGCTCCCAGTGGCTTCCTGGTATTGAAAAGAAGAGCGTTCCAGACGGCCACGGATCAGCGCATCTGAAATCGCCACACGATGCGATGACCCTGTTTGTTCGACGGCCAGCCAAAAGCCGCTGCTGATGCTGCTGATGCTGCTGCTGATGCTGCTGATGACGCTGATGCTGCTGCTGATGCTGCTGATGCGCTGATGCTGCTGCTGATGCTGCTGATGCTGCTGCTGATACTGCTGCTGAGGCTGCTGATGCTGATGCTGCTGCTGCTGATGCTGCTGATGCTGCTGCTGCTGATGCTGCTGCTGCTGATGCTGCTGATGCTGCTGCTGCTGCTGATGCTGCTGATGCGCTGATGCTGCTGCTGACGCTGCTGATGACGCTGATGCTGCTGCTGATGCTGCTGATGCTGCTGATGCTACTGCTGATGCTGCTGCTGATGCTGCTGACGCTGCTGATTGCTGCTGCTGATGCTGCTGCTGATGCTGCTGACGCTGCTGATGCTGCTGCTGATGCTGCTGATGCTGATGCTGCTGATGCTCCTGCTGATGCTGTGATGCTGATGCTGCTGCTGATGCTGCTGCTGATGCTGCTGATGCTGCTGCTGATGCTGCTGATGCTCCTGCTGATGCTGCTGATGCCGCTGATGCTGCTGATGCTGCTGATCAATCTGATGCTAACGAGCGTCATCATCAGCTGCGTAGCGATGGATGTGAGTGCAAGACGGCCTCCCCGTGTCGCCAGGCAGAACGGTGGCACGCCACATTTAGAGACGCGCATTGAGATGATTTCGATTATTTTTGCTGCTGTGAATGTCCAAATGATAAGACACTCTGCTTGACCTATCATTTGTGGCCAGGTCGCTTCTGAAAATAAGGTGGTGGGCTTTGTCCGGTAGAGTATGGTAGATGGTTTAGTGTTGTATGTTTGTATGTGTGTGTTTGTGCCGATGTGTTTACTTGCTTGTGTAGGGAGCGGTAGTGTAGTGGTTAGCGCGCTGCGCTACAGACCTGGCGACCCGGGTTCGATTCCCGCTCGTGGCCAACACCAGTGACGATTATCTGAGCCGGTCCTGGGCCTCCCCTAGGTCGATTCAGCCTCAAATGAGTACCTGGTGCGGTGTGTAAACATTGTCACTAGGGAGACAAAGGCGGTGGGCGTGGTGCTGGCCACCCACCCCCTCGTGTACCGTTCCCGCCTTCATAGGTGCTCGCTAACAGCACTTGCCCCTACAGTCTGTTAAGGCTATACGGGGGATCTTTGCTTGCTTGTGCTCTGCAACTGCTGTCGTGTTTGCGTGTATTGCGTTTGTTGTTCTAACCTTCTTACCGCGTGCCCCTACTGGATGAACACCTGTGCGAAAGAGCTTCGTGGCTCATCGGATTTCTCTCCCGCGCTGTGTGAATACATATTCTGATAATTCACCGAGTTCATTGTGCCCGATAATCGTCGTGAGCATTTTGCATCCACGGTTCCTTTGATGCCACTCTGGGCCCGCCGTCTTTGATTAACGTTTAGCCTCCTGCGATGTTGCCGATGTCTGAAGGCTTCGCGAGGATTAAAAATAGAACGGAAATCTATTTAGGTACACGTACGTGTATTTAGTACACAGACAATTACTCACCTCCCCCCCTCGCCACCTACCGTGTAACCTCAACAGTCTGTGGGGGCAAGTGCTTTTAGCGAGTAGCGGCACCTGTCAATTCTAGATTTGAAGCTTTCGTGACTGCAAGGATTCATATTCTTAGGTTTTTTCGGTAAAGTCACGTAGAAGGGAAGTAATAAATAATAAAAATAAAACATATATTATTAAATAAAACATAATATTATTATGTTTTATTTTTATTATTTTATTACTTCCCTTCTACGTGACTTTACCGAAAGAACCAAGAAGGAGAAATATCAACATATTCTTAGGTTTTTTCGGTAAAGTCACGTAGGTAAAAAATTTAAATTAATAAAAGTAAAATAAAAATAAAATAAAAATCACGACGTTTCAGAGGCAACACAAGCTTCCGTCTTCAGGTGGAACCGTCACAGCACGACAGCTGTATCAAGTAAATGAGAGATTACAAGAGATACCACTCCGTATATATAATGGTTGAGGGGGGGGGGGTTGGCACGGCACACGAGGAGGTGGGTGGGTGGCCAGCTCGCACGCATGCCCAGCCACCTTTGTCTCCCCAGTGGCGATGCTTACTACACACCGCACCAAGGTAACTCATTTGAGGCTGAGTCGACCTAGGGAGGCCCAGGAAGTGTTTCAGATGATCGTCAACGGTGTTGCTGGCCTAGAGCGGGAATCGAACTCGGGTCTCTGCCGGGTTCGTAGCGCAGCGTAGCGCTAACCGCTACGCTTACCGCTCACACTCCGCTATATATTTAAAATTTTTAAAAGATTTTTTGCTTTCTATTTACGTGACTTTAGCGAAAAAAACCAAGAGTACAAAGATCTCCCGTATAGCCTGAACAGACTGTTGGGCAAGTGCTGTTAGCGAGTAGCAGCAGCACCTATGAAGGCCGGAATGGCACACGGCGGGATGGGTGGCCAGCAGCACGCACGCCCGGCCGCCTTTGTCTCCCCAGTGGTGATGTTTACCTCACACAAGGTAGCACATTTTGAGGCTGAGTCGACCTAGGGGAGGTCCAGGATCTGGTTCAGATAATCGTCACCGGCGTTGATTGCTAACCGCGACGACACTAGCGCTCACACCCCCTATGTGCAGTGTGCTTCAAAAAATGTGAACACTTCTGAGAATTTGCCACAATACCACAAGCAATGTTGTGCCTCCGGGCTCTGCAGACTACCTGCAGAAGATTCCAGGCGTGCGTTGACAACGATGGCGAACAAGTGGAGGCTCTTTCGATTTAGAGCTTTCGTGACTGCAGGGATTCATCTTCTTGGTTCTTTTGGTAAAGTCACGTAGAAGGGAAATAATAAAATAATAAAAATAAAACATAATAAAATAATTCTCACGACGTTTCGGCCACAACGCAAGCAGCCGTCCTCAGGTGAAGAACAGGTCTGTCGGAAAGACAGCGTCTGAATTCAGGAAAGACAGCGTCTGAATTCAGACGCTGTCTCCCCGACAGACCTGTTCTTCACCTGAGGACGGCTGCTTGCGTTGTGACCTCAGGTGAAGAACGGGTCTGTCGGAAAGACAGCGTCTGAATGAACCCTTCATTCAGAATGAACCCTTAATTCAGACGCTGTTTTTCCGACAGCCCTTCATTCAGAATGAACCCTTCATTCAGACGCTGTCTTTCCGACAGCCCCGTTCTTCACCTGAGGACGGCTGCTTGCGTTGTGGCCGAAACGTCGTGAGAATTGTATTATTATGTTTTATTTTTATTATTTTATTATTCCCCTTCTACGTGATGACTTTACGGAAAGAACCAAGAAGAAGTGGAGGCTCTTTGACTTATTGAAGCGATTAACATTTACATTTGTTATCATGTTACAGTGTAGTTTTATCCGTTCTTTTTCCACACACACGCACGGTCAGCACACCGGATGATGCAACGCGCAAGAGGTTCGCCGGTCCGATTTGATCTTTGCCGAAGGTTGGCAACCTCTCCGAGCTTGACCCCTGCCATCGTGCGTGCCGGGTGACAGCAATTGATTCTCGTACTCAGCCGCGGCGCCGATATTGAGGTGAACTTTACTGCTCGAACGCTGCGCAGTTGTGACAACAGGCCGCTTGTGACCCTGACCGAGATGGATTGTCTCCAGTTTGTCTCTGTTCAAGAGGCGGCATTCTATTCCTTTTGGCGAGATGTTAACGACTTCGCCCGGTATGCGGAGGTCGCGCGTTCGATCCCGACCCTGCTGTATATTTGGAGTTTTGCTGTGTATCTCTCCCCGTGGGTCACGAATGATAGCTGAAAGAAAGTGGCTTATCGTGTTTGAAATGTGCAGCGTTAGCCAAATGCTATTGAGCGCATGGTGACGATGATTCTAAATGTGGAGGGGGGAAAAAAACACCGGAGCAATCCGGAGAAAAATCCACGCGACCACGGGAGAGAGAAAGGCGCGCAATGTCCAAAAGGTGTCGGGGTCGGGATCGAACCCACTGACCTCCTGCATGCCAGGCGAGGGAGTTCACATCTCGCAGCCACCGCGGGGAGATGTGAACGAGCGCGCAAATAATTGGACCACCACGCGGCAGCTTCCCGAGCGCGTGGTGGTGGTGGTGGTGTTGGTGGGCGGGGGGGGGTGTCGTTAATAACCGTGGCATTGCAGGGAAATGAATTTAACTTCACGCGGTTACATTATTGCGAACGCCGTGAAATACCGCAACGAATTAACGAGAAAATGCATTCAATATTCATGAAAATGTACAACAACAACAAATCCGCTCGCGTAAATGCAAGGCCACGGGCATGAGCAATTGAAGGCTCCGGCGTTTGCGCCGAAGTCAATTAAAACTTTAAACCAAACAATTTTTGTTATTCGACCGCGTGACGATCCCTCCGGGCGTGTCGCGTCAGCGCAACGGAATGGGGGCGGCTCGTCTTTGCCGCGTGACCTGACGCCAGAGGTCGCAACCGGGTACCCGATACCCGTACCCTACCCGATACCCGGCTACCCGTACCCGGCCGGGTATGGGTACGGGTAGGCCGTGAGTCACTGGTGAGTAACCGTTTGTCACTCATTTCCCAACGTCTTGTCTCTTCTCACAATTCAAGTTCCTAGAATCAACCCACCCGCGCCTGCAACATGGCTTCATCCCAGAAGTCGCAATCGGGTACCCGATACCCGTACCCTACCCTTACCCGGCCGGTACGGGTAGGGTACGGGGTACGGACGGGTACGGGTACCCGTTTGCGACCCTGGTGCGGCCGGGTACGGGTACGTTACGGGTAAGGAATCAAAACCCGTTTGCGACCTCTGCCTGACGCTCAGCGGTGCAAGGAGAGGGGTCTGGTGGATTTGAGAGCGCACTGAGGGTCGACGGCCTCGCACAGGCAGATTCAGAAGAGCGCGTGAATGGAGCTGAGGCGAGGAGAGGTGGTGGTGGGGGGGGGCGGTCGATGAATCTGCGTCTCTCCAAAGCCCCCACACACACACACCCCACCACGCGTCCCGTGCATTGCGGCTCTCCAAATATTGAGTTTGTTGTTGCTTTTTCGATTTAAAGCTTTCGTGACTGCAGGGATTCATCTTCTTGGTTCTTTTAGTAAAGTCACGTAGAAGGGAAAAAAATAAAAAATGTTTAAATTTATAATTAAATAAATCTCACGACGTTTCGGCCACAACGCAAGCAGCCGTCTTTCCGACAGACCTGTTCTTCACCTGAGGACGGCTGCTTGCGTTGTGGCCGAAACGTCGTGAGAATTATTTAGTTATGTTTATTTTTATTATTTTATTATTTACATTCTACGTGACTTTACCGAAAGAACCAAGAAGAGGTTTGTTGTTGCTGTTGCCGAATTTCGGAGATGGGTGGGTGGGAGTGTGGAAACAATCAAATGGGCTCTTCTTGACTTAAAGCTTTCGTGACTGCAGGAATTTCTATTCTTTGGGTCTTTCGGTAATGTCACATCGATAGGTTCAAAGAAAATAACGAAAAATCTGTGAGCTTTATAGCTCATTGAATTCCTCCAGTCTAAACACGTATACTGATTCTGGTTATCTGCCCGTGGTCACGTGGATTTTTCTTAGAGGTCCTTTGGTTTTTTCCCCCACCTCCGCGTTTAGAATCGACGCCTACACGTTTGGAGTATTTTTGCTACCGCTATTAAAATTCCTCGTGATGATGATCATAGCTACCTACCCTGGCCGCTCGCTGCTGTACATTTGGAGTTTGCGTGTCTCTCTCCCGTGGTCGCGTTGGATTTTTCTTAGAGGTCCTCCGTTTTTTCCTCCCACCTCCGCGTTTAGAATCGACGCCCACGCGTTTGGAGTATTTTGCTGCCGCTATTAAAATTCTTGTGATGATGATCATGGTTACCGACCCTGACGCCCGCTGCTGTACATTTGAAGTTTGCGTGTCTCTCTCCCCGTGGTCACGTTGGATTTTCTTAGAGGTCCTCTGGTTTTCCTCCCCTCCGCGTTTAGCATCGATGCCCACGCGTTTGGAGTATTTTTGCTACCTCTATTAAAATTCCTCGTGATGATGATCATGGTTACCGACCCTGACGCCCGCTGCTGTACATTTGGAGTTTGCGTGTCTCTCTCCCGTGGTCACGTGGATTTTTCTTAGAGGTCCTCCGGTTTTCCCCCTCCGCGTTTAGAATCGACGCCTACACGTTTGGAGTATTTTTGCTACCGCTATTAAAATTCCTCGTGATGATGATCATGGTTACCGACCCTGACGCCCGCTGCTGTACGTTTGGAGTTTGCGTGTCTCTCTCCCCGTGGTCACGTTGGATTTTTCTTAGAGGTCCTCTGGTTTTCCTCCCCTCGCGTTTAGCATCGATGCCCACGCGTTTGGAGTATTTTTGCTACCGCTATTAAAATTCCTCGTGATGATGATCATGGTTACCGACCCTGACGCCTGCTGCTGTACATTTGGAGTTTGCGTGTCTCTCTCCCCGTGGTCGCGTGGGATTTTCTTCGGGGTTTTCCCTCCACATTCAGAATCAACGTCACGCATTTAGAGTACTGGGCTACCCACATAATACATCTCGATTTGAAGCTTTCGTGACTGCAGGAATCCACACTCTTTGGTAAAGTCACGTGGGTAGACAAATAAAATAAATCACAACGTTTCGATTGCAACGCAAGCTGTCGTGATTTATTTTATACCTACATGACTTTACCGAAAGAACCAAAGAGTACCGATATAAAATGACGATAGGCCATCATTTGATTGAGCCATCACTTGTGATAGTGAGGTGCGCGTCTTGAAAAACAATAGCTACTTAGTAGCTCAGTGCGGCCTTAACTTGGTAAAATAAAAATAAAAATTGTAGTTTTATCCAGCAGTGGATTTAGCACTGCCTACTAAGGATTTGTACCGACTGTGCATGCCATTTGACACGTGTAGGCTTTCGCGACCAATATTATTCATAATAAATGTGTTTGGGTGAGATCGCGTTACTTATAAATGTGTCGTAACCCTCCACCACCCGACACGGCCAATCAGTAAAAAAAGTGTCACGTTGGTAAAAGACAAAATAGTTCACTGCTTTAGCCCACCACCGGTGTGTTGAAGAGTGAAACCACAACATTCGCCAGAATTGCCCGATGATGCTGGATGCAATTACCAGCGAAACGTCGTACTCAAAAAAATTGTAAATGTTGTGGTTTCACTCTTCAACACACCGGTGGTGGCTAAAGCAGCGAACGATTTTGTCTTTTGTCAACGTGACACTTTTTACTGATTGGCCGTGTCGGGTGGTGGAGGGTTACGACACATTTATAAATAACGCGATCTCACCCAAAAACGTTTATTACGCGCATGCCATGCATGCCCTTGTGTGAAAAGAGAGAGAAAATAAATAACTAAATATCCCTACCCCTCCCCCGTCTCCCTGCAGTTCCACCCAGGATCAAATAACAACAGAATTCTCTATGGCTCGCAGCCCTCTCGCTCTCTCTCTCTACTAATAGCCTGCCTCAAACCCAATTCTAAACAGCGTAGTAACCATAGGAACTATGACAATTTCTCCCGTACGCCGTGTGATCATATCGCGGGGAAGAGGAGAGAAAAAAACGGCTGCGGTGCCTTTGGATGTTTTAATACCGAAGAGAACGCGAAAAGCATCTCCGCTGTGTGTGTGTGTGAGGGGGAGTGGCCTGTGTGAGTGCGTGCGTGTGAGTGAGTGCGTGTGTGTGAGTGAGTGTGTGTGAGTGCGTGTGTGTGCGTGCGTGTGGTGTGAGTGCGTGTGTGTGCGTGCGTGTGTGTGTGTGTGTGTGTGCGTGTGTGTGAGTGCGTGTGTGTGAGTGCGTGTGTGTGAGTGCNTGTGTGTGAGTGCGTGTGTTTAGTGCGTGTGTGTGTGAGGCGTGTGTTGTGCGTGTGTGTGAGTGCCTGTGTGTGTGAGTGCGTGTGTGCGTGACTGTTGTTTGTGTGTGTGTGCACGTGTGTGTGCGTGTGTGTGTTAGTGCGTGTGTGTGAGTGCGTGTGTGTGTGCGTGTGTGTCTGTGTGGGAGCGATAGTGTGGTGGTTAGCGCGCTGCGCTACAAACCTGGCGACCCGGGTTCGATTCCCGCTCACGGCCAATACCGGTGACAATTATCTGAACCGGTCCTGGGCCTCTCCTAGGTCGACTCAGCCTCAAATGAGTACCTGGTGCGGTGTGTAAACATCGCCACTGGGGAGACAAAGGCGGCCGGGCGTGGTGCTGGCCACCCACCCCCTCGTGTGCCGTGCTGGCCTTCATAGGTGCTCGCTAACAGCACTTGCCCCGACAGTCTGTTAAGGCTATACGGGGGATTTTTGTCTTTTTGTGTGTGCGTGTGTGGTGGAGAGCGGTGGGTGTAGTGGTTAGCGCTACGCTGCGCGGCCAATACCCAGTGACGATTATTTGAACCGGTCATGGGCCTCCCCTAGGTCGACTCAGCCTCAAATGAATACCTGGTGCGGTGTGTAAACTCGGGCTGAACGAGTTGGGGAAAATATCTAATTGCGATTTTTCTGATTGCGATTTGATTTGCGATAAAAAAATTGAAGTCAAGCTTCAGTTCAATATTCACTGTGCTATAGATTTAAAACATGTGATGGAGCATACCACATGATGCCATCAAAATATGAACTGCAAATCAAATATATTCTAATGCAAGGATGTGAACTTAAAATAAATGGATTGCTTCCAACATGTATTTATTAATTTGTTTAATTGAAATAGAACAATCAACCATAGCACAACTGTTAAGTTAAATAAATTAAGTTATAATAATAAAAATAAAACAATTCCGATAAGCAAGTAATAGGACTTTTCAAATCGCAAATAAGTATAACCCGTCAAAACAAAGTTTTTCACTATAAATCCTTTATATGCGTGGCGGCTAGAGTCCTCTCGTCCTCTGGCTTGAGATGGCTGCCACCTATGGGTCAGATGATTGTCTGCCAGTATTAAGCAATTGGTAATTAAATATTTAATTTGTTTTCCCTAAACAGTGTAAAATTTTTGAATTTTTTTTAACGAACATTAATTGTCTCGCACAACGAGTCTGTGTGCAAAATGTCAGCTCGATTGGATCACGGGAAGTGGGTTAAAAAACGACCGAAAGATTTGCACGGTCCTAAGCAAGCACGCAAGCACGCAAGCAAGCAAGCGAACTTAATATAAAGGATTTAAAAATCGCAGCCTTTTCCATTTCATAATTGCATTGTTTCAAATTGCGATTAGGATTTGAAATCGATTAATCGTTCAGCGCTAGTGTAAACATCGCTGCTAGGGAGACAAAGGCGGCCGGGCGTGGTGCTGGCCACCCACCCCTCGTGTGCCGTGCCGGCCTTCATAGGTGCTACTCGCTAACAGCACTTGCCCCAACAGTCTGTTCAGGCTATACGGGGGATCTTTGTCTTTGTGTGTCGGGGAGCGGTGGTGTGCGGTGCTACGAACCTGACGACCCGAGTTCGATTCCTGCTCACGGACAACACCAGTGACGATTATCTGAATCGGTCGTGGGCCTCCACCAGGTCGACTCAGCCTCAAATGAGTCCCTGGTGCGGTGTGTAGACGTCGTCACTGGGGAGGCGAAGGCGTCATAAGGGGCCGTCCATAAATGACGTCACGCACCTAGGGGTGGGGGGGGGGGTCAGACATTTGTGACGATGTGTGACGAGGGGGGTGGGGTTTGAGAAATGTGACTTCACATCAAAATGCTCAACTTTAAATAGCTTAAATATACGCTCCAAGCTTGGTGGTGTTTCATTCTTCACCTGAGGACGGCTGCTTGCGTTGTGGCCGAAACGTCGTGAGAAATATTAAATTATTTTATTATTATTTTATTATTTCCCTTCTACGTGACTTTACCGAAAGAACCAAGAAGATATAGACAACACGTTCTACTTAATTAAATCGACTTTGTAATAAATGGTTTCTCCTACAACATCAGAGTGCAGCGCCACATTAAATACGCACTTCAATGACAATAGTTGAAAGCGATTTGAAGCATGTTTTATTTTTGGGGGCAGAGCTTTGTGGCGTCATATTTGAGGAGGGGGGTCTGACTTTTTGTGACGCCTTGTGACGAAGGGGGGGGGGGTAAAAAATCGTCCAAATCGCGTGACGTCATTTATGAACGGCCCTTAATCAACACAGAGGGGGGAGGTGGTGGTGGGGGGTGATCTTTGTCTTTCGCCTTTCCGGCCCATGATTGTTCCCCTCCGGCGAAAAAAATGCAGCTTTGCGAGGTCCAATTTCATCCCTAGTCGTTTCCAAAGGACGTCGGGTTTATTTTTTTTGAAGCGTTGCCAGCCCGAGCGGCTGGCAGTAATGTGCGCGCGTGGGCGTTGTTGTTGGTGCAATGTTTTTTTGTTTTAGCTCGAAAGCAAATAAGACGGACGGGTGAGGATTTGTGAGAAGGGGCTGGGTGCAGATGCAGCACTTGTCGTGAAAAAAAAATGATTGCAAATATTACATCGAAAACAGAGGGGGGACATAGACATGGCGTAGGGAGAGAGGGGTAGAGAGAGAGGAGGGGGGGGTAAGGAGAGCAGAGCGTGACATCTTTCATTTAAAAGAGGGCGGTGGGGGGTTACATGAAGCAAAGCGTTGAAAAAAANCAACGAAATGATGAACGAAGCAAAGTGCCGACTACAGCGAGCATCTTCTTGTTTCCTCTGAGCGTACAAAAAAGAAAAAGAGAGTGTGGGGGTAGAGAGGTAAGAGAGATTTAGAGAGAGTTAAAGAGAGAGAGTGGGGGAGAGAGGTTAGAGAGAGAGATAGAGAGATGAGAGTTAGAGAGTGAGCGAGAGAGTGAGCGAGAGAGCGAACGAGAGAGCGAACGAGAGAGCGAGCGAGAGAGAGCGAGAGAGTGAGCGAGAGAGTGAGCGAGAGAGTGAGCGAGAGAGTGAGCGAGAGAGTGAGCGAGAGAGTGAACGAGAGAGTGACGAGAGAGTGACGAGAGAGTGAGCAAGAGAGTGACCGAGAGAGTGAACGAGAGAGTGAGCGAGAGAGAGAGCGAGCGAGAGAGCGAGCGAGAGAGCGACGAGAGAGCGAGCGAGAGAGAGAGTGAACGAGAGAGTGAGCGAGAGAGCGAGCGAGAGAGCGAGCGAGAGAGTGACCGAGAGAGAGAGTGACCGAGAGAGTGAACGAGAGAGTGAACGAGAGAGAGAGCGAGCGAGAGAGCGAGCGAGAGAGCGAACGAGAGAGCGAACGAGAGAGCGAGCGAGAGAGAGCGAGAGAGTGAGCGAGAGAGTGAGCGAGAGAGTGAGCGAGAGAGTGAGCGAGAGAGTGAGCGAGAGAGTGAACGAGAGAGTGACCGAGAGAGTGACGAGAGAGTGAGCGAGAGTGAGCGAGAGAGTGACCGAGAGAGTGAACGAGAGAGTGAGCGAGAGAGAGAGCGAGCGAGAGAGCGAGCGAGAGAGCGAGCGAGAGAGCGAGCGAGAGAGCGAGCGAGAGAGCGAACGAGAGAGTGAACGAGAGAGTGAGCGAGAGAGAGCGAGAGAGCGAACGAGAGAGTGAACGAGAGAGTGAGAGAGCGAGAGAGTGAGCGAGAGAGTGAACGAGAGAGTGAGAGAGCGAGAGAGTGAGCGAGAGAGTGAGCGAGAGAGTGAGCGAGAGATTGACCGAGAGAGTGAGCGAGAGAGTGAGCGAGAGAGTGAGCGAGAGAGTGAGCGAGAGAGTGAGAGAGAGAGAGAGTGAGCGAGAGAGCGAGCGAGAGAGCGAGAGAGTGAGCGAGAGAGTGAGCGAGAGAGCGAGCGAGTGAGCGAGAGAGTGAGCGAGAGAGTGAGCGAGAGAGTGAGCGAGAGAGCGAGAGAGCGAGCGAGCGAGAGAGCGAGCGAGAGAGTGAGCGAGAGAGTGACGAGAGAGTGACCGAGAGAGTGAGCGAGAACGTGAGGGGTAGAGAGAGGGGTAGTAGAGAGAGAGGGAAGGGGTAAGGAGAGCAGAGCGTGACATCTTTTGTGAAATCTTTCATTTGAAAAAGGGGGGGGGGGGTAGGGTTTACATAAAGCAAAGCATTTAAAAGAGAGAGCGAGAGGGAGAGATACAGAGAGACAGAGAGAGGCACGGAGAAAGGGAGGTCACGGGTTTCGGCAAATAATGAGTGGTCACGGGACCCGCGTCGCATCTCTTTCGTGTACGGATTTGCGTGGACAAAATACAATGAGAAAAACAAAAAATGTGTCTACGATGTGTTTTTAGTTTTTTGTTCTGCCAAATTACGCAGCAGCAAAATAGAATTAACCCGTACAAATAACGTTTTTCACTATAAATCCTTTATATGCGTGTTCAATGGGCCACAACCCAGCCCACATTTGTCTTTGAAATGGGCGGCTAGAGTTCTCTCGTCCTCTGGCTTGAGATGGCTGCCACCTATGGGTCAGATGATTGCCTGCCACCATTAAGCAATTGGTAATTAAATATAATTTTTTTTCCTAAAAAGTGTAAAATTTAAATTTTTTTTCACGAAAATTAATTGTCACGCACAACGAGTCTGTGTGCAAAATGTCAGCTCGATTGGATCACGGGAAGTGGTTAAAAAACGACCGAAAGATTTGCACGGTCGTAAGCGCGCAAGCGCAAGCAAGTGAACTTAATATAAAGGATTTAAAAAAACAACACACCTCAGTTTGTGCGGGGTCCCGCCGAATGTATTTGCAATGCGTGATCAGGAGCGGCCTCGGTCGCTTCTCACTGCTCTCACTACATTCGGGATTTATCATGAGACCTCCTTTGCCACTACCAAAATATACTGATAGAGTTTTTCCCCTTTTTTCTGGCAACAAAACTGACACCTTTTGCAAGGAATCATGCTTACATTAACCACAATACTTGCAGTCAAATGCAAACTGATTGGTCCACACCAGAGACAGCTTTCTTGAGAGCCTAGTCTCATATTGGTGTTCGACCAGATGACGCCAAAAGGCGCACAGTTCAAAGACAACTCACTATCAGAGTAATGAAATTATCAGAGTATTGTTTTTTGTTTGCATTTGACTGCAAGTATTGTGGTTAATGTAAGCATGAGTCCTTGCAAAAGGTGTCAGTTTTGTTGCCACAAAAAAGGGGAAACCCCTATTAGTACATTTGGGATTGTTTACCCAGGAGGGCATCTGAATAATCGTTTTCAAGAGGGTGCACTGGCAAGGTTTTGTCGGCGGTGGTGGTTTGGGCCGTGTTGCTTGCTGCTGCTGTGTGTGATCCCAATTGAGTAATTTTCAGGTGATATTTATGCAGAATTGTGGGGATGTTTTGGCCCAATCCCAGTTACATTGTGTGTGTGTTGTTGTTGTTTTGAGCTACGGGCAGGAAACAGGGCTAGCCCTGACGAAACCCATGTAGAAGAGGGGGAGATCATACAAACTACACTGACATGCACACACACTCACACTGTGCAGAACAGGGGGAGATCATACAAACTCCACTCACACACACACTCACACTCTGCAGAACAGGGGGAGATCATACAAACTCCACTCACTCACACACTCACACTCTGCAGAACAGGGGGAGATCATACAAACTCCACTCACTCACACACTCACACTGTGCAGAACAGGGGAGATCATACAAACTCCACTCACTCACACACTCACACTGTGCAGAACAGGGGGAGATCATACAAACTCCACTCACTCACACACTCACACTCTGCAGAACAGGGGGAGATCATACAACTCCACTCACTCACACACTCACACTGTGCAGAACAGGGGGAGATCATACAAACTCCACTCACTCACACACTCACACTGTGCAGAACAGGGAGAGATCATACAAACTCGACTCACACACTCACACTGTGCAGAACAGGGGGAGATCATACAAACTCCACTCACTCACACACTCACACTCTGCAGAACAGGGGGAGATCATGCAAACTCGACTCACACACTCAGACTGTGCAGAACAGGGGGAGATCGTACAAACTCCACTCACTCACACACTCACACTGTGCAGAACAGGGGAGATCATACAAACTCCACTCACTCACACACTCACACTCTGCAGAACAGGGGGAGATCATACAAACTCCACTCACTCACACACTCACACTCTGCAGAACAGGGGAGATCATACAAACTCCACTCACTCACACACTCACACTGTGCAGAACAGGGGGAGATCATACAAACTCCACTCACTCACACACTCACACTGTGCAGAACAGGGGAGATCATACAAACTCACTCACTCACACACTCACACTCTGCAGAACAGGGGGAGATCATACAAACTCCACTCACTCACACACTCACACTGTGCAGAACAGGGAGAGATCATACAAACCCCACACACTCACACTCTGCAGAACAGGGGAGATCATACAAACTCCACTCACTCACTCAGTGCAGAACAGGGAGAGATCATACAAACCCTCACACACTCACACTCTGCAGAACAGGGGAGATCATACAAACTCCACACTCACACACTCAGTGCAGAACAGGGAGAGATCATACAAACTCCACTCACACACTCAGTGCAGAACAGGGAGAGATCATACAAACTCCACTCACACACTCACTGCAGAACAGGGGAGATCGTACAAACTCCACACACTCACACTCTGCAGAACAGAGGGAGATCATACAAACTCCACACTCACTCTGCAGAACAGGGGAGATCATACAAACCCCACACACTCACACTCTGCAGAACAGGGGGAGATCATACAAACTCCACTCACTCACTCACTGCAGAACAGGGGGAGATCATACAAACTCCACACACACTCACTGCAGAACAGGGGGAGATCATACAAACTCCACTCACTCACACACACTCACTGCAGAACAGGGAGAGATCAAACAAACCACCACACACTCACACTCTGCAGAACAGGGGGAGATCATACAAACTCCACACTCACTCACTGCAGAACAGGGGGAGATCATACAAACTCCACTCACTCACACACTCACACTGTGCAGAACAGGGGAGATCATACAAACTCCACTCACTCACACACTCACACTGTGCAGAACAGGGGGAGATCATACAAACTCCACTCACTCACACACTCACACTGTGCAGAACAGGGGGAGATCATACAAACTCCACTCACTCACACACTCACACTCTGCAGAACAGGGGGAGATCATACAAACTCCACTCACTCACACACTCACACTGTGCAGAACAGGGGGAGATCATACAAACTCCACTCACTCACACACTCACACTGTGCAGAACAGGGGGAGATCATACAAACTCCACTCACTCACTCTGCAGAACAGGGGGAGATCATACAAACTCCACTCACTCACACACTCGCACTCTGTAGAACAGGGGAGATCATACAAACTCCACTCACTCACACACTCACACTGTGCAGAACAGGGAGAGATCATACAAACTCGACTCACACACTCACACTGTGCAGAACAGGGGGAGATCATACAAACTCCACTCACTTACACACTCACACTCTGCAGAACAGGGGGAGATCATGCAAACTCGACTCACACACTCAGACTGTGCAGAACAGGGGAGATCATACAAACTCCACTCACTCACACACTCACACTGTGCAGAACAGGGAGAGATCATACAAACTACACTCACTCACACACTCACACTCTGCAGAACAGGGGGAGATCATACAAACTCCACTCACACACTCTGCAAAACAGGGAGAGATCATACAAACTCCACTCACACACTCACACTGTGCAGAACAGGGGGAGATCATACAAATTCCACTCACTCACACACTCACACTCTGCAGAACAGGGGGAGATCATACAAACTCCACTCACACACTCTGCAAAACAGGGAGAGATCATACAAACTCCACTCACTCACACTCTGCAGAACAGGGGGAGATCATACAAACTCCACTCACTCACACACTCACACTCTGCAGAACAGGGGGAGATCATACAAACTACACTCACTCACACTCACACTCTGCAGAACATGGGGAGATCATACAAACTACACTCACACTCTGCAGAACAAGATCATACAAACTACACTCACTCACACTCTGCAGAACAGGGGGAGATCATACAAACTACACTCACACACTCACACTCTGCAGAACAGGGGAGATCATACAAACTACACTCACACACTCACACTCTGCAGAACAGGGAGAGATCATACAAACTCCACTCACACACTCACACTGTGCAGAACAGGGGGAGATCGTACAAACTCCACACTCACTCACACTGTGCAGAACAGGGGGAGATCATACAAATTCCACTCACTCACTCTGCAGAACAGGGGGAGATCGTACAAACTACACACTCACTCACACTCTGCAGAACAGCGGGAGATCATACAAACTCCACTCACTCACTCTGCAGAACAGAGGGAGATCATACAAACTCCACTCACTCACACACTCACACTGTGCAGAACAGGGGGAGATCATACAAACTACACTCACTCACACACTCACACTGTGCAGAACAGGGAGAGATCATACAAACTCCACTCACACACACACTCACACTGTGCAGAACAGGGGAGATCATACAAACTACACTCACTCACACACTCACACTGTGCAGAACAGGGGAGATCATACAAACTCCACTCACTCACACACTCACACTCTGCAGAACAGGGGGAGATCATACAAACTACACTCACTCACACACTCACACTCTGCAGAACATGGGGAGATCATACAAACTCCACTCACTCACTCTGCAGAACAGGGGGAGATCATACAATCTACACTCACACACTCACTCACTCTGCAGAACAGGGAGAGATCACACAAACTCCACTCACTCACACACTCACACTCTGCCCTCTGTTATTGCTGGAGGGCGACTGCCTCGACTTGTCCAGTAACAGCATCCTTGGCAAGCCTCGTCCTCCTCCTCCACTCGCTCACTCGTGTGCACTCTCACTCGTACGCTTTCGTGGGGGAGGAGATAACGACTTAAGAAATTTGGTCCCCGTTCTCTTTGATTCTTTCGGTAAAGTCACGTAGGTAGAAATTAATAGATTGCGACGTTTCGATCGCAACACAAGCAATCGTCATCAGATGGGACAACCACAGCAAGAAAAAACTGGTGAAGTATTTTTTAAATCCTTTATATTAAGTTCGCTTGCTTGCTTGCTTACGACCGTCCAAATATTTCGGTCGTTTTTAACCCACTTCCCCGTGATCCAATCGAGCTGACATTTTGCACACAGACTCGTTGTGCGAGACAATTAATGTTTGTGAAAAAAATTTTCCTAAATTTTCCACTTTTTAGGAAATATTTTTTCAGATTTAATTTAAAATACCAATGTGATAAAAATGAAACTCTTCCTCAAGAAAAACAGAAATGAATAATAAAATAAAACCGATGCCACGCATATAAAGGATTTATAGTGAAAAACTTTGTTTTTACGGGTTATTTTTCTGCTGAAGTAGTTTTTCTTGCTGTGGTTGTCCCACCTGATGACGATTGCTTGAGTTGCAATCGAAACGTCGTGATTTATTTAATTTTCTACCTACGTGACTTTACCGAAAGAACCAAAGAGTATGGATTCCTGCAGTCACGAAAGCTTCAAATCAAGATTGGTCCCCGTTGTCTCAACTGCCCGCTCCGGGAGATATGGAAACGAACCTTGCGACCTCTGGATGGCGAAACAAAAAAANCATCTGATCGTTCCGCTGACCCATATACTTCACTTTCACGGCAACGGCAGCAACCCTGATCGCATTAGGGGTGAAAATGAAAAATCAACAACAAAAAAAAACACCCTCCCGTATAATTTGAATGTGAAATGCGTTGCGGTCTCTCCCCTCTCTCCCTCTCTCCCCTCTCTCCCTCTCTCCTCTCTCTCCTCTCCTGTGTTAAAAATGAATTTAAAACAAATGTCACGGCAAATTTTCAGACGGGAGCTGTTAAAATGCAATTGCGACTCTGGGAGCCCGAGGAGGCGTCGTCCATTTCAATTGCGCGCGAATCAATGACTTGCGCGTCTACATCTTTCGACCCGCCTCTCTCCGAAACAAATGAACTCGCTTGTTAAGGGGAGTGCGCCGACCGTGATGCCGCTTCTCCAGTGCAGCGGCAGCGGTGGGCTTGTGCTTGACAGGAAATCACTCGTGTGCGCCCTCCGGTTTTGCTGCCCTTCCACGTGTAATGGGCAGCACACTGAGCTCTGTCTGAGTCTACGGGTCCCTGCGTGAGTCTGCGTGTGTGTCTGTGTGTGAGGCTGCATGTGTCTGTGTGTGAGTCTGCGTGTGTATCTGTGTGTGAGTCTGCATGTGTCTGTGTGTGAGTCTGCGTGTGTCTGTGTGTGAGTCTATGGGTCCCTGCGTGAGTCTGCGTGTGTGTCTGTGTGTGAGTCTGCGTGTGTGTCTGTGTGTGAGGCTCCGTGTGTCTGTGTGTGAGTCTATGGGTCTCTGTGTGAGTTTGTGTGTGAGTCTGTGCGTCCTGCGTGAGTCTGTGGGTCTCTGTGTAAGTCTATGGGTCCCTGCGTGAGTCTGCGTGTGTGTCTGTGTGTGAATCTGTGCGTCGCTGCGTGAATCTGTGGGTCTCTGTGTGAGTCTATGGGTCTCTGCGTGAGTCTGTGGGTCTCTGTGTGAGTCTATGGATTTTTGCATAAGTCTCTGAGTCTCTGCGTGAGTCTGTGGGTCTCTGCGTGAGTCTATGGGTCTCTGCGTGAGTCTATGGGTCTCTGTGTGAGTCTATGGGTCTCTGCGTGAGTCTATGGGTCTCTGCGTGAGTCTATGGGTCTCTGCGTGAGTCTATGGGTCTCTGTGTGAGTCTGTGGGTCTCTGTGTGAGTCTATGGGTCTCTGTGTGAGTCTGTGGATCTCTGTGTGAGTCTATGGGTCTCTGCGTGAGTCTGCGTGTGTGTCTGTGTGTGAATCTGTGCGTCGCTGCGTGAATCTGTGGGTCTCTGTGTGAGTCTATGGGTCTCTGCGTGAGTCTGTGGGTCTCTGCGTGAGTCTATGGGTCTCTGTGTGAGTCTGTGGGTCTCTGTGTGAGTCTATGGGTCTCTGTGTGAGTCTGTGGATCTCTGTGTGAGTCTATGGGTCTCTGCGTGAATCTGTGTGTGTCTGTGTGAGTCTGTAGGTCTCTGCGTAAGTCTCTGTGTGTCTCTGCGTGAGTCTGTGGGTCTCTGTGTGAGTCTATGGGTCTCTGCGTGAGTCTGTGTGTGTCTGTGTGAGTCTGTGGGTCTCTGCGTAAGTCTCTGTGTCTCTGTGTGAGTCTGTGGATCTCTGTGTGAGTCTATGGGTCTCTGCGTGAGTCTGTGTGTGTTTGTGTGAGTCTGTGGGTCTCTGCGTAAGTCTCTGTGTGTCTCTGCGTGAGTCAATAGATCGAACCCACGACCTCCTGTATACCAGGCGAGGGAGTTAACATCTCCTACCCACCGTGATGATGATCAGAGAGAGAGACATGCACACTCCAAATATACAGCAGGCATCGTCAGGATCTGGATCGAACCCACAATCTCCTGCATACCAGGCGAGGTAGTTAACATCTACCCACCGTGGTGATGATGGGAGAGAGAGACACGCAAACTCCAAATTTACAGCAGGCGTCAGGGTCGGGATTGAACCCACGATCTCCTGTATACCAGGCGAGGTAGTTAACATCTCCTAGCCACCGTGATGATGATGAGAGAGTGAGAGAGACATGCAAACTCCAAATTTACAGCAGACATCGTCAGGGTCTGGATCGAACCCACAATCTCCTGCATGCCAGGCGAGGTAGTTAACATTTACCCACCGTGATGATGATGAGAGAGAGAGACATGCAAACTCCAAATATACAGCAGCAGCATCGTCAGGGTCTGGATCGAACCCACGATCTCCTGCATTCCAGGCGAGGTAGTTAACATCTCCTACCCACCGTGATGATTATGACAGAGAGAGAGGCAGTCAAACTCCAAATTTACAGCAGGCATCGTCAGTGTCTGGATCGAACCCACGACCTCCTGCATTCCAGGCGAGGTAGTTAACATTTCGTACCATGGGGGTGACCACCGCTCCTTTTGAGGGTCGCACTCGTCACTTCTAACATCGACCGCCGACCTTAGTGCCGCAGTTTTGCTGCAGGAGTTTGCTGCGTCGACACGGAGGGTAGCGACTCGCGTCCACAGATCGACACCATGGCCGTCGGAAGACGGACCGGTCGCGGACGCTGCGGCGGTGACACTTCTGACGGAAGTCGAACCTTCGGTCGTCTTTGGCATCGCGGTGTGTACGGAGGACCGCGGCCGATCCAAATCAAAGCCCGAAGCAAATGTCCAGGGCACCATGCACCACGCACCGCAACGAAATAACTGACACGACACATCACCGGCACACGATCAATTTGGTGCCCAGTACGGCACGAATGACATCTCCGATTGGCACGGCTGGCCACGTTCGGGATCGAAACTAGCTCAACGTATGCGCATATAAAACGAGAGTGTGGTTATTGTCGTTGTTGTTATCGTACGCCGATGGTGGGGGGGGGGGCGTCTTTGATATTACCGCCGTGATATTTCACACCTGGCGAAGGTGCGCAGGTGCATGCCGCTGATAAGTGGCCGACGTGGATAAATTGACGCCCGGTGTGGGGAAAGGAGGGGACGCGTTTACATAGGAGGGCTGCTGCGAACGCTCACAATACGTGCGCCAGGTCCTCCGCGCTTGTTACTGCACTGCGGTTTGTGTCGTTACAATCGTGGTCGGTCCGTGATAGCAAAATGCTCTTCATTTTCCATTGAAAGCTTCTTTCGTGACTGCAGGGATTCATCTTCTTGGTTCTTTCGGTAAAGTCACGTAGAAGGGAAGTAATAAAATAATAAAAATAAAACATAATAAAATATTATGCAGGGATTCATCTTCTTGGTTCTTTCGGTAAAGTCACGCTGTTAGGCTTCCAATCTACTCACGGGGAGCTACTTTCTCCATCATTTTTAGGCTCGGCAATAATCACACTGTGTACAACCACCACTAACAACACACGTCATCCGCCACTAAGTGACGGTGACGTCACCGCGGCGCCTGTGCCAGGCTAGGTGCACCACTTTGAGGCTATCACGTGAAGCGTCGAAGGCTCGCCGCTGGCAAGAGGAGGTCACGGGACAGACCCAGCAGGTTTATAGCTTCACAGTTTAAATGCATATTCACATTATGTACAGAAATACAACGATCCCACCCCATCCCCCCCCCCGTGTAACCTTTGACAGATTGTTTGCGGCAAGCGCTGCTAGCGAGTGGGAGCGCATATGAATGCGCGGGGCGGTACGTGAGGGAGTGGGGTTGGTAGCCACCACCACCACGCCTGGCCGCCTTTGTCTCTCCAGTGACGACACACGGCACAAGGTGCTCATTTGAGGCTGGGTCACCCGAGGGGTGGGAGGCCCAGAATTGGTTCAGATAATCGTCATCGGTGTTGGTGGCCGTGAGCGGGAATCGATCTCGGGCCGCCTGGTTTGTTTCGCAGCGCTACGCCGCTGCTCTGCACTGTACACGCACGTGGGTTAGAGAACACACACACACAGGTTCGAAACATTATCATCTATCGATCTTCATCCAGCAGTGGATTGATCGTGGTGGTAATATTAATTGCACTGAGAGACAGAGAGAGCTCTCATACTCTGATGGTGCATTGTCTTTGAGTTGTGCGCCTTTTGGCGTCATCTGGTCCAACCCATGTGAGACTAGGCTCTAAGAAAAGCTGTCTCGGGTGTGGACCAATCAACTTCAAGGACAGTGCATACATTATCAGAGTTGTGTTTTTGTTTGCATTATGGCTGCAGGTATTGTGGTCTATGCAAACATGACTCCTTGTAAAAAAGGTGTCAGTTTTGTTGCCAGATAAAAGGGTAAAAAAATCAATTATCAGAAAATAATAAATTAAATAATAGTATACGACGTTTCGATTGCAACACAAGCAATCATCATCAGGTATAAATGAAAGAGATAGCAAACCTAGTGAACTTAGAAATGTAATGCAATACAACACAGAGAGTCGGCTAACATAACAGTCAACACCCTACCTGGTTTATTACGTTCTTCCAGAGAATGCTAAATTTGAGAGAGAGATAAAACACAGAACCGGAGACATATAGACAGACATATTAGCAGAGAGAGATAACACAGAGACACATAGAGAGAGACACACACATAGTCTCCGGTTCTGTGTTTTATCTCTCTCTCAAATTTAGCATTCTCTGTAAGAACGTAATCAACCGGGTAGGGTGTTGACTGTTATGTTAGCCGACTTTCTGTGTTGTATTACATTTCTAAGTATGCTGTACTAGGTTTGTTTTCTCTTTCATTTATACCTGATGATGATGATTGTTTGTGTTGCAATGGAAACGTCGTATGCTATTATTTAATGTATTATTTTCTCTTTCTACGTCACCTTACCGAAAGAACCAAAGAGTAATTCCTGCAGTCACGAAAGCTCCAAATTAACAGTGAAAGTTGTTCGTGAAGAATGCGCCTCCTAGAAACTCTGTCTCTGAATCGTCGACACTACACCTGCATCAAAATAATGAGCAAATAAGAAACAGGGTTCATATTCTTAGGTTTTTTTCGGTAAAGTCACGTAGGTAAAACATTAAAATTAATAAAAGTAAAATAAATAAAAATCACGACGTTTCGGAGCAACACAAGCTTCCGTCTTCAGGTGGAACCGTCACAGCCACGACAGCTGCATCAAGTAAATGAGAGATTGCAAGAGCTACCACTCCGTTTATATAATGGTTGGAGAGGGGGAAGGGCCAAGTACAGCACACTTTTTATTCATATGGTAAGGTGAGGCTTAAGAGGGTGAGCGTTTGTTATGGAGAAGCTTCAAATCTGGAAAGAAACAGGGTTTATCCTTTCCGGCAAATATAACTGCGCACTCAACCCGAGCTATCGATGCGTTGACACTGGCGTTGTCTGTGTACTTTCGCCTTTCTGTCGCTGTTCTCTGGTCTACTAGCGCCGGTGGTGAGACGATGCCATGAAGAGAAGGCCTTCTCTCATGGAGGGCCAACCGGTTTCAAAGACAACGCATCACACATTATCGTCGGAGCACGTTCAGCATGCGCGTTTCGCCGCGAGTTACAACGCGCGGGCGAATGCAGACTTGACGATGAGCCTTTGCAATAGGTGGGCGTCGTGTTTTCTTATCTGCCGTTTGGACTTTTGGCTAAGTGAAATCGATTGAAGCCGTTAAGCAGCAAAGCGATTGAGTGAGGGGGATGCGGGGGGGGGGGCGTCACAAGGGATGACGATGGCTGATAGTGAAACAAAAAAACGAATTTTAGTTTAGATTCCAAGAACACAGGATGAGATGTTACTATCCTTTGTGCAAGAACTTCCAAGAGTTCATGAACAGTGAGCCTGGTGAAATTTGGGGAGCGCATCGTCAGTAGTGAACCTTTGGTTCCTAGGGTGTTTCGGCCTTTCATACTATACACACTCCCAAAGGCGGCCAGCGACAGGGTGATCAATCCTACGCTTGCGTCCCATTCCCAATTAGTCATAGGAGTTGCCTTGTTGTTGATAGCCAACATTCCATGGGACTATGCATGGCAGGGGCGTCCTCCTCCCTGAGTCAAGCATTGTTGACCGCATACCTTATATTTTAGTTGTTTACGTGGTGGTTTAGTTACTGCAGCTACATACTATTAACATTCCTTCCCTTTATTAATGCTACCCCTATCCCCTCCTTTGTTGCTGCTAATCCTGCACAATGCACGGGCATAATGACTTTAAACCCCCGCCAAACCTCCTACGCATTTCACAAGTAGTACTAATCGCATATCTGCATTTTCCATAAATATACTAAATCCCTCTTGATATGCAAATTATTTTGTCAAGGCGCCCTTCCCCCTCCATCCCAGCTTAAATAGTCGCTCCAAGCCTGGAGTGTGTCATTCAGACTCTGTCTACTCGACAGACCTGCTCTCCACCTGAGGACGGCTGCTTGCGTTGTGGCCGAAACGTCGTGAGAATAATTTTATAATAATTTATTTTTATTATTTTATTACTTCCCTTCTACGTGACTTTACCGAAAGAACCAAGAAGATGAATCCCTGCATAATATTTATTATGTTTTATTTTTATTATTTTATTATTTCCCTTCTACGTGACTTTACCGAAGGAACCAAGAAGATGAATCCATGCTGCAGTCACGAAAGCTTTAAATCGAAAATGTAACTAAAGATGTGTTTGTATTTTACCGGACGAGGACCCGCTGAGCTGGTGCATAGCTCTTTGGTCAGAGGCGGTCTGGCCACAACAAATTATAGCTCCAAGAAGTGGCTCATCATCATCATCATCGTCGTCGTCGTCGTCGCGTGGACATTTATAGCCGTAGCCAAATGCATCCAAAACGCGTGACGTCGTATTCGAAATGCGGAGGGGGGAAAAAGCGGAGGACCCGGAGAAAAATCCACGGGACCAGCATGCGGGGCGAGGCAGTTAACATCTCCTAGCCACCGTG
Source organism: Lethenteron camtschaticum (assembly GCA_018977245.1). Taxonomy (NCBI): domain Eukaryota; kingdom Metazoa; phylum Chordata; class Hyperoartia; order Petromyzontiformes; family Petromyzontidae; genus Lethenteron; species Lethenteron camtschaticum. The sequence continues at coordinate 259,456 of WFAB01001143.1, read as the reverse complement.
ATGATGATGACGAGAGAGAGAGACATCCAAACTCGTAAATATACAGCAGCAGGCGTTACCAGGGTCGGATCGAACGCACGACCTCCTGCATACCGGCGAGGTAGTTAACATCTCCTAGCCACCGTGATGATGATGATGATGATGAAAGAGAGAGAGACACGCAGACTCGTAAATATACAGCAGCAGGCGTCGCCAGGGTGGGGATTGAACGCACGACCTCCTGCATACCGAGCGAGGTAGTTAACATCTCCTAGCCACCGTGATGATGATGATGATGAGAGAGAGAGACACGCAAACTCGTAAATATACAGCAGCAGGCGTCGTCAGGGTCGGGATGAACGCACGACCTCCCGCATACCGGGCGAGGTAGTTAACATCTCCTGGCCATCGTGACGATGATGATGATGATGATGAGAGAGAGACGCAAACTCGTAAATATACAGCAGCAGGCGTTACCAGGGTCGGGATCGAACGCACGACCTCCTGCATACCGGGCGAGGTAGTTAACATCTCCTAGCCACCGTGATGATGATGATGATGAGAGAGAGAGAGACACGCAGACTCGTAAATATACAGCAGCAGGCGTCGCCAGGGTGGGGATTGAACGCACGACCTCCTGCATACCGAGCGAGGTAGTTAACATCTCCTAGCCACCGTGATGATGATGATGAGAGAGAGAGACACGCAAACTCGTAAATATACAGCAGCAGGCGTCGTCAGGGTCGGGATTGAACGCACGACCTCCCGCATACCGGGCGAGGTAGTTAACATCTCCTAGCCACCGTGATGATGATGATGATGAGAGAGAGAGACACGCAACTCGTAAATATACAGCAGCAGGCGTCGTCAGGGTCGGGATTGAACGCACGACCTCCCGCATACCGGGCGAGGTAGTTAACATCTCCTAGCCACCGTGACGATGATGATGATGACGAGAGAGAGAGAGACACGCAGACTCGTAAATATACAGCAGCAGGCGTCGTCAGGGTCGGGATTGAACGCACGACCTCCTGTACACCAGGCGAGGTAGTTAACATCTCCTAGCCACCGTGATGATGATGATGAGAGAGAGAGACGCAAACTCGTAAATATACAGCAGCAGGCGTTACCAGGGTCGGGATCGAACGCACGACCTCCTGCATACCGGGCGAGGTAGTTAACATCTCCTAGCCACCGTGATGATGATGATGATGAGAGAGAGAGACACGCAAACTCGTAAATATACAGCAGCAGGCGTTACCAGGGTCGGGATTGAACGCACGACCTCCTGCATACGGGGCGAGGCAGTTAACATCTCCTGGCCACAGGCTGTCACGGTCGAGAGACTGACTAATCCCCGCGGTTAAACAAAAAACAAACGGCGGGTTACAGTCACACCGCACCCGGGAGAGAGCGGCTGCGAGAGTGAACAAAAAACACGCCCCTCGCAATCGACGCGCTCCACCTACGGGAACGAACATTTCACATCAGAGGTCGCCAAACGGGTTTTGATTCCTTACCCGTACCCGGCCGCACCAGGGTCGCAAATGGGTACTCGTACCCGGCCGTACCCGTACCCTACCCGTACCCGTACCCGGCTGGGTACGGGTACGGGTATCGGGTACCTGATTGCGACCTCTGGGATGAAGCCATGTTGCAGGCGCGGGTGGGTTGATTCTAGGAACTTGAATTGTGAGAAGAGACAAGACGTTGGGAAATGAGTGACAAACGGTGACTCACCAGTGACTCACGGCCTACCCGTACCCGGCCGGGTATCGGGTAGGGTACGGGTAGCGTACGGGTATCGGGTACCTAATTGCGACCTCTGGGATGAAGTCATGTTGCAGGCGCGGGTGGGTTGATTCTAGGAACTTGAATTGTGAGAAGAGACAAGACGTTGAGAAATGAGTGACAAACGGTTACTCACCAGTGAATCACGGACCTACCCGTACCTGGCCGCATCAAGGTCGCAAACGGGTACCCGTACCTGGCCGGGTACGGGTAGCCGGGTATCGGGTAGGGTATGGGTATCGGGTACCGGTTGCGACATCTGTTTCACATTCGAGGTGAAAAGCTGAGATTTAACCGGGGAGGGCGGGGGGGGGGCTCTTAGTCAGCCGTGGCCACGACTGTCGGTGCCCTTCTATCGAGCGCCCTTCATCGATGGCGAGGCGGTCGGGCGGTCGGGTTCGTATTTTTTAAAATCCTTTATATTAAGTTCACTTGCTTGCTTGCTTGCTTAGGAGCGTGCAAATCTTTCGGTCGTTTTTTAACCCACTTCCCGTGATCCAATCGAGCTGACATTTAGCACACAGACTCGTTGTGCGTGACAATTTATTTTCGTGAAAATTTTTGTTCCAAAATGTTACACTTTTTAGGAATTTTTTAAAATATTTAATTACCAATTGCTTAATGGTGGCAGACAATCATCTGACCCATAGGTGGCAGCCATCTCAAGCCAGAGGACGAGAGGACTCTAGCCGTCACGCATATAAAGGATTTATAGTGAAAAACTTTGTTTTTGCGGCTTATTTTTTTCTCATTTTCATTTCGGTTTATTTTTGGTCGATTTTGTTTTCGCTGATCTTTTTCCGGGGCCCTATTCAAATGTCCGCGTTGCTTGCGGACGTAAATTCCAAGCACCGGCCGCGGATTTCGTTTTTATATTTACTATTCGGCGCGCGTGGTGCAGAGCGGACGGCTACCCTACGAAGCCGGCGACCCGAGTTCGATTCCCGCTCACGGCTAACACCGGTGACGATTGTCTGAACCAGGTCTGGGCCTCCCCTAGGTCGACTCAGCCTCAAATGAGCACCTGGTGTGTGGTAAATATCGCCACTGGAGAGACAAAGGCGGGGGGGGCGTGGTGCTGGCCACCCATCCCCTCGTGTGCCACAGTGCCGGCCTTCAAAGATCCTCACCAGCAGCACTTGCCCCAACAGCTGCTAGAGTTATACGGGGATCTTTGTCTTTGTGTGTGTGTGCGGAGTGGTGGGTGTAGTGGTTAGCGCTATGCTGCGCTACGAACCCGGAGACCCGAGTTTCATTCCCGCTCACGGCCAACGCCGGTGACGGTCATCTGAACCGGGTCCTGGGGCTCCCCCTAGGTCGACTCGGCCTCAAATGGGTACCTGGTGCGATGTGTAGTAAACATCGCCACGGGGGAGACAAAGGCGGTCGGGCGTGGTGCTGGCCACCCACCCCCTCGTGTGCCACAGTGCCGGTAGTCACAACACCACCACGTGACCCTGGCCACAACACCCACCACGTGACCCTGACCACAACACCCACCACGTGACCCTGGCTACAACACTCACCACGTGACCCTGGCCACAACACCCACACGTGACCCTGGCTACAATACTCACCACGTGACCCTGACCACAACACCCACCACGTGACCCTGACCACAACACCCACCACGTGACCCTGACCACAACACCACCACGTGACCCTGACCACAACACCCACCACGTGACCCTGACCACAACACCCACCACGTGGTTCTGGCCACGCGACCCACCACGACCCCTCAAAGGCCTTTCATAGGTGCTGCTGCTGCTGCGACTCGCTCCACAGCACTTGCCCCAAGAGTCCGTGTAGGCTACACGGGTGGCCTTTGTTGCTTTTGTTGTTGTACGTCAAAGGCGCTGAGTGGACCGAGATCCCAAGCGACCAGCGACAAATGGAACCATCTCAGGTGTGAGTAAGAGTTCCGTACATTTCTTAAGCCTTGTTAAGGCGATGAAAAGGAATTCCGTTGGGGCGAGTGCTGTTCAGTGAGCTTGACAACTGGCACGTCCGCATCAGTGTGTTGCCCTTCCCCGCACCTCTGATTGGCTACGATTGGCTGTGTACGGTGTAAAAGAAGTTTAACATGCGTACACGTACGTAGACTGGCAGAGAGTGAGCCACAGACTCACACAGGGAGCTGAGAGCCACAGACTCACACAGAGTCCGACAGACTCACACCGAGAGAGCCACAGACTCACACAGAGACCCACAGACTCACACATAGAGAGCCACAGACTCACACAAAGAGACCCACAGACTCACACAGAGAGACCCACAGACTCACACAGAGACCCACAGGTTCATACAGAGACCCACAGGTTCATACAGAGACCCACAAACTCACAGACAGACCCACAGACTCACACACAGAGACCCACAGACTCACACAGAGACCCACAGATTCACACACAGAGACCCACAGACTCACACAGAGACCCACAGACTCACGCAGAGACCCACAGACTCACGCAGAGACCCACAGACTCACACACAGAGAGCCACAGACTCACACAGGGAGCCACAGACTCACACAGAGACCCACAGACACACACAGAGAGCCACAGACTCACACACAGAGCCAGACTCACACAGAGACCCACAGACTCACACAGAGACCCACATACTCACACAGAGACCCACAGACTCACACAGAGACCCATAGACTCACACACAGAGAGCCACAGACTCACACACAGAGACCCACAGACTCACACAGAGACCCACATACTCACACAGAGACCCACAGACTCACACACAGAGACCCATAGACCCACACAGAGACCCGCAGACTCACACAGAGACCCACAGACTCACACAGAGACGCACAGACTCATACAGAGACACAAAGACTCACACAGAGACCCACAGACTCACACACAGAGACCCACAGACTCACACACAGAGACCCACAGACTCACACAAAGAGACCCACAGACTCACACAGAGACCAACAGGCTCACACAGACCCACAGACTTACAGCAACCCACACACTCACACAGAGACCCACAGACTCACACAGAGACCCACAGACTCACCCAGAGACCCACATACTCACACAGAGACCCACAGACTCACACAGAGACCCACAGACTCACACACAGAGACCCACAGACTCATACAAAGAGACCCACAGACTCACACAGAGAGACCCACAGACTCACACAGAGACCCACAGGTTCATACAGAGACCCACAGGTTCATACAGAGACCCACAAACTCACAGACAGACCCACAGACTCACACACAGAGACCCACAGACTCACACAGAGACCCACAGACTCACACACAGAGACCCACAGACTCACACAGACCCACAGACTCACACAGAGACCCACAGATTCACACACAGAGACCACAGACTCACCCAGAGACCCACACACTCACACAGAGACCACAGACTCACACAGAGACCCACAGACTCACCCAGAGATCCACAGACTCACCCAGGCACCCACAGACTCACACAGAGACCCACAGACTCACCCAGAGACCCACAGACTCACACACAGAGACCCACAGACTCGCACACAGAGACCCACAGACTCACACAAAGAGACCACAGACTCACACAGAGACCAACAGGCTCACACAGAGACCCACAGACTTACAGCAACCCACACACTCACACAGAGACCCACAGACTCACACAGAGACCCACAGAGACCCACAGACTCACCAGAGACCCACATACTCACCCAGAGACCCACATACTCACACACTCACACAGAGACGCACAGACTCATACAGAGACACAAAGACTCACACAGAGACCCACAGACTCACACACAGAGACCCACAGACTCACACACAGAGACCCACAGACTCACACAAAGAGACCCACAGACTCACACAGAGACCAACAGGCTCACACAGACCCACAGACTTACAGCAACCCACACACTCACACAGAGACCCACAGACTCACACAGAGACCCACAGACTCACCCAGAGACCCACATACTCACACAGAGACCCACAGACTCACACAGAGACCCACAGACTCACACACAGAGACCCACAGACTCATACAAAGAGACCCACAGACTCACACAGAGAGACCCACAGACTCACACAGAGACCCACAGGTTCATACAGAGACCCACAGGTTCATACAGAGACCCACAAACTCACAGACAGACCCACAGACTCACACACAGAGACCCACAGACTCACACAAAGAGACCCACAGACTCACACAGAGACCAACAGGCTCACACAGAGACCCACAGACTTACAGCAACCCACACACTCACACAGAGACCCACAGACTCACACAGAGACCCACAGACTCACCCAGAGACCCACATACTCACCCAGAGACCCACATACTCACACACTCACACAGAGACCCACAGACTCACACACAGACACACAGACCCACAGACTCACACAGAGACCCACAGACTCACACAGACCCAGAGACTCACACAGAGACCCACAGACTCACCCAGAGACCCACATACTCACCCAGAGACCCACATACTCACACACTCACACAGAGACCCACAGACTCACACACGNGACCCACAGACTCACACAGACCCACAGACTCACACAGAGACCCACAGACTCACACACTCACACAGACCCACAGACTCACACAGACCCACACACTCACACAGAGACCCACACACTCACACAGAGACCCACACACTCACACAGAGACCCACAGACTCACAGAGACCCACACACTCACACAGAGACCCACAGCTCACACAGAGACCCACAGACTCACACGGAGACCCACAGACTCACACAGAGACCCACACACTCACACAGAGACCCACAGACACACACAGAGAGCCACAGACTCACACACAGAGCCACAGACTCACACAGAGACCCACAGACTCACACAGAGACCCACATACTCACACAGAGACCCACAGACTCACACAGAGACCCATAGACTCACACACAGAGAGCCACAGACTCACACACAGAGACCCACAGACTCACACAGAGACCCACATACTCACACAGAGACCCACAGACTCACACACAGAGACCCATAGACCCACACAGAGACCCGCAGACTCACACAGAGACCCACAGACTCACACAGAGACGCACAGACTCATACAGAGACACAAAGACTCACACAGAGACCCACAGACTCACACAGAGACCCACAGACTCACACACAGAGACCCACAGACTCACACAAAGAGACCCACAGACTCACACAGAGACCAACAGGCTCACACAGACCCACAGACTTACACAACCCACACACTCACACAGAGACCCACAGACTCACACAGAGACCCACAGACTCACCCAGAGACCCACATACTCACACAGAGACCCACAGACTCACACAGAGACCCACAGACTCACACACAGAGACCCACAGACTCATACAAAGAGACCCACAGACTCACACAGAGACCCACAGACTCACACAGAGACCCACAGGTTCATACAGAGACCCACAGGTTCATACAGAGACCCACAAACTCACAGACAGACCCACAGACTCACACACAGAGACCCACAGACTCACACAGAGACCCACAGACTCACACACAGAGACCCACAGACTCACACAGACCCACAGACTCACACAGAGACCCACAGATTCACACACAGAGACCCACAGACTCACCCAGAGACCCACACACTCACACAGAGACCCACAGACTCACACAGAGACCCACAGACTCACCCAGAGATCCACAGACTCACCCAGGCACCCACAGACTCACACAGAGACCCACAGACTCACCCAGAGACCCACAGACTCACACACAGAGACCCACAGACTCGCACACAGAGACCCACAGACTCACACAAAGAGACCCACAGACTCACACAGAGACCAACAGGCTCACACAGAGACCCACAGACTTACAGCAACCCACACACTCACACAGAGACCCACAGACTCACACAGAGACCCACAGAGACCCACAGACTCACCCAGAGACCCACATACTCACCCAGAGACCCACATACTCACACACTCACACAGAGACGCACAGACTCATACAGAGACACAAAGACTCACACAGAGACCCACAGACTCACACAGAGACCCACAGACTCACACACAGAGACCCACAGACTCACACAAAGAGACCACAGACTCACACAGAGACCAACAGCTCACACAGACCCACAGACTTACAGCAACCCACACACTCACACAGAGACCCACAGACTCACACAGAGACCCACAGACTCACCCAGAGACCCACATACTCACACAGAGACCCACAGACTCACACAGAGACCCACAGACTCACACACAGAGACCCACAGACTCATACAGAGACCCACAGACTCACACAGAGAGACCCACAGACTCACACAGAGACCCACAGGTTCATACAGAGACCCACAGGTTCATACAGAGACCCACAAACTCACAGACAGACCCACAGACTCACACACAGAGACCCACAGACTCACACAGAGACCCACAGACTCACACAGAGACCAACAGGCTCACACAGAGACCCACAGACTTACACAACCCACACACTCACACAGAGACCCACAGACTCACACAGAGACCCACAGACTCACCCAGAGACCCACATACTCACCCAGAGACCCACATACTCACACACTCACACAGAGACCCACAGACTCACACACAGAGACCCACAGACTCACACAGACCCACAGACTCACACAGAGACCCACAGACTCACACAGACCCAGAGACTCACACAGAGACCCACAGACTCACCCAGAGACCCACATACTCACCCAGAGACCCACATACTCACACACTCACACAGAGACCCACAGACTCACACACAGAGACCCACAGACTCACACAGACCCACAGACTCACACAGAGACCCACAGACTCACACAGACCCACAGACTCACACAGAGACCCACAGACTCACAGACCCACCACTCACACAGAGACCCACACACTCACACAGAGACCCACACACTCCACAGAGACCCACAGACTCACACAGAGACCCACACACTCACACAGAGACCCACAGACTCACACAGAGACCCACAGACTCACACGGAGACCCACAGACTCACACAGAGACCCACACACTCACACAGAGACCCACAGACTCACACAGACCCACACACTCACACAGACCCACACACTCACACAGAGACCCACACTCACACAGAGACCCACACACACTCACACAGAGACCCACACTCACACAGAGACCCACACACTCACACAGAGACCCACACACTCACACAGAGACCCACACACTCACACAGAGACCCACATACTCACACAGAGACCCACACACTCACACAGAGACCCACATACTCACACAGAGACCCACACACTCACACAGAGACCACACACTCACCCAGAGACCCACAGACTCACACAGAGACCCACAGACTCACACAGAGACCCACACACTCACACAGAGACCCACAGACTCACAAGAGACCCACAGACTCACACAGACACCCACAGACTCACCCAGAGACCCACACACTCACACAGAGACCCACACACTCACACAGAGACCCACAGACTCACACAGAGACCCACAGACTCACCCAGAGACCCAGAGACCCACAGACTCACACAGAGACCCACAGACTCACACACAGAGACCCACAGACTCATACAAAGAGACACAGACTCACACAGAGAGACCCACAGACTCACACAGAGACCCACAGGTTCATACAGAGACCCACAGGTTCATACAGAGACCCACAAACTCACAGACAGACCCACAGACTCACACACAGAGACCCACAGACTCACACAGAGACCCACAGACTCACACAGAGACCAACAGGCTCACACAGAGACCCACAGACTTACACAACCCACACACTCACACAGAGACCCACAGACTCACACAGAGACCCACAGACTCACCAGAGACCCACATACTCACCCAGAGACCCACATACTCACACACTCACACAGAGACCCACAGACTCACACACAGACACACAGACACAGACTCACACAGAGACCCACAGACTCACACAGACCCAGAGACTCACACAGAGACCCACAGACTCACCCAGAGACCCACATACTCACCCAGAGACCCACATACTCACACACTCACACAGAGACCCACAGACTCACACACAGAGACCCACAGACTCACACAGACCCACAGACTCACACAGACCCACAGACTCACACAGACCCACAGNCTCACACAGACCCACAGACTCACACAGACCCACACACTCACACAGAGACCCACACACTCACACAGACCCACACACTCACACAGAGACCCACACTCACACAGAGACCCACACACTCACACAGAGACCCACAGACTCACACAGAGACCCACGACTCACACGGAGACCCACAGACTCACACAGAGACCCACACACTCACACAGAGACCCACAGACTCACACAGAGACCCACACTNAACAGAGACCCACACACTCACACAGAGACCCACACACTCACCACCACACACAGAGACCCACACACTCACCACCACACACACACAGAGACCCACACACTCACACAGAGACCCACACACTCACACAGAGACCCACAACTCACACAGAGACCCACACACACAGAGACCCACACACTCACACAGAGACCCACACACTCACAGAGACCCACAGACTCACACACAGAGACCCACAGACTCACACAGAGACCCACACACTCACACAGAGACCCACAGACTCACAAAGAGACCCACAGACTCACACAGACACCCACAGACTCACCCAGAGACCCACACACTCACACAGAGACCCACACACTCACACAGAGACCCACAGACTCACACAGACCCACACACTCACACAGACCCACACACTCACACAGAGACCCACACACTCACACAGAGACCACACACACAGAGACCCACACACTCACACAGAGANCCAGACTCACACAGAGACCACACACTCACACACCTCACACAGAGACCCACACACTCACACAGAGACCCACACACTCACACAGAGACCCACACACTCACACAGAGACCCACAGACTCACACAGAGACCCACACACTCACACAGAGACCCACAGACTCACACAGAGACCCACAGACTCACACAGAGACCCACACACTCACACAGAGATCCCACAGACTCACACAAGAGACCCACAGACTCACACAGAGACCCACACTCACACAGACCCACACACTCACACAGAGACCACAGACTCACACAGAGACCCACAGACTCACACAGAGAGACCCACACACTCACACAGAGACCCACACACTCACACAGAGACCCACAGACTCACACNGAGACACAGACTCACACAGAGACCCAGTGCACTCACACAGAGACCCACAGACTCACACAGAGACCCACNGACAAAGAGACCCACACTCAACAGACCCACACACACAGAGACCCACACACTCACACAGAGACCCACAGACTCACACAGAGACCCACACACTCACACAGAGACCCACAGACTCACACAGAGACCCACAGACTCACACAGAGACCCACAGACTCACACAGAGACTCACAGACTCACACAGAGACCCACAGACTCACACCCCACACACTCACCCAGAGACCCACACACTCACACAGAGACCCACAGACTCACACAGAGACCCACACACTCACACAGAGACCCACAGACTCACACAGAGACCCACACACTCACACAGAGACCCACAGACTCACACAGAGACCCACAGACTCACACAGAGACCCACAGACTCACACAGAGACTCACAGACTCACACAGAGACCCACAGACNCACACAGAGACCCACAGACTCACACACACACAGAGACCCACACACTCACACACAGAGACCCACACACACAGAGACCCACACTCACACAGAGACCCACACACACAGAGACCCACACACTCACACAGAGACCCACAGACTCACACAGAGACCCACACACTCACACAGAGACCCACAGACTCACACAGAGACCCACAGACTCACACAGAGACCCACAGACTCACACAGAGACTCACAGACTCACACAGAGACCCACAGACTCACACAGAGACCCACACACTCACCCAGAGACCCACACACTCACACAGAGACCCACAGACTCACACACACAGAGACCCACACACTCACACAGAGACCCACAGACTCACACAGAGACCCACACACTCACCACAGAGACCCACAGACTCACACAGAGACCCACAGACTCACACAGAGACCCACAGACTCACACAGAGACTCACAGACTCACACAGAGACCCACAGACTCACACAGAGACCCACACACTCACCCAGAGACCCACACACTCACACAGAGACCCACTCACACAGAGACCCACAGACTCACACAGAGACCCACAGACTCACAAAGAGACCCACAGACTCACACACAGAGACCCACAGACTCACACAGAGACCCACAGACTCACTAACTGCTCTTGTTGAGCAGGCCCCCNACCCGCCTGGAAGTTTTGGCGGTGAGGTCATGTAAGGCTCGGGGATTTTTTGTGTAAACTATCGACAAATATCGTCCCCCCTCCCCGTGTAGCCTGTAACAGGCTGCTGGGGCAAGTGCTGTTGTTGGCACACAAAGACAAAGATCCCCCGTATAGCCTGTAACAGGCTGCTGGGCAAGTGCTGTTGTTGGCACACAAAGACAAAGATCCCCCGTATAGCCTGTAACAGGCTGCTGGGGCAAGTGTTGTTGTTGGCACACAAAGACAAAGATCCCCCGTATAGCCTGTAACAGACTGTAGGGCAAGTGCTGTTGTTGGCACACAAAGACAAAGATCCCCCGTATAGCATGTAACAGGCTGCTGGGGCAAGTGCTGTTGTTGGCACACAAAGACAAAGATCCCCCGTATAGCATGTAACAGGCTGCTGGGCAAGTGCTGTTGTTGACACACAAAGACAAAGATCCCCCGTATAGCCTGTAACAGGCTGTTGGGGCAAGTGCTGTTGTTGGCACACAAAGACAAAGATCCCCCGTATAGCCTGTAACAGGCTGTTGGGGCAAGTGCTGTTGTTGGCACACAAAGACAAAGATCCCCCGTATAGCCTGTAACAGGCTGCTGGGGCAAGTGCTGTTGTTGGCACACAAAGACAAAGATCCCCCGTATAGCCTGTAACAGGCTGTTGGGGCAAGTGCTGTTGTTGGCACACAAAGACAAAGATCCCCCGTATAGCCTGTAACAGGCTGCTGGGGCAAGTGCTGTTGTTGGCACACAAAGACAAAGATCCCCGTATAGCCTGTAACAGGCTGTTGGGGCAAGTGTTGTTGTTGGCACACAAAGACAAAGATCCCCCGTATAGCCTGTAACAGACTGTTGGGGCAAGTGTTGTTGTTGGCACACAAAGACAAAGATCCCCCGTATAGCCTGTAACAGACTGTAGGGGCAAGTGCTGTTGTTGGCACACAAAGACAAAGATCCCCCGTATAGCCTGTAACAGGCTGCGGGGGCAAGTGCTGTTGTTGGCACACAAAGACAAAGATCCCCCGTATAGCCTGTAACAGACTGCTGGGGCAAGTGCTGTTGTTGGCACACAAAGACAAAGATCCCCGTATAGCCTGTAACAGGCTGTTGGGGCAAGTGCTGTTGTTGGCACACAAAGACAAAGATCCCCCGTATAGCCTGTAACAGGCTGCTGGGGCAAGTGCTGTTGTTGGCACACAAAGACAAAGATCCCCGCGTAGCCTGTAACAGGCTGCTGGGGCAAGTGCTGTTGTTGGCACACAAAGACAAAGATCCCCCGCGTAGCCTGTAACAGACTGTAGGGGCAAGTGCTGTTAGCGAGCACCTATGAAGGCCGCAACGGCACACGAGGGGGTGGGTGGCCAGCACCACGCCCGACCGCCTTTGTCTCCCCAGTGGCGATGTTTACTACACACCGCACCAGGTACTCATTTGAGGTCGAGTGGACCTAGAGAGGAGGCCCAGGACCGGTTCAGATCATCGCCGTGAGCGGGAATCACCGTGGTCCTAGCGCAGCGCGCTAACCGCTGCGCCACCACTCCCCACACAAAGATAAAGATCCCCCATATAGCCTTAACAGACTGTAGGGGCAAGTGCTTTTAGCGAGCACCTATGAAGGCCGCAACGGTACACGAGGGGGTGGGTGGCCAGCACCACGCCCGACCGCCTTTGTCTCCCCAGTGGCGATGTTTGCTACCCACCGCACAAGGCACTCATTTCAGGCTGAGTCGACCTAGGGGAGGCGCAGGACCGGTTCAGATAATCGTCACTGGTGTTGGCCGTGAGCGGGAATGGAACCCGGGTCGCTAGGTTCTTAGCCCAGCGCACTAACCACTGCGCCACCACTCCCCACACACACGCACATTCACACACACACAACACGAGGAGCGGAGTGTGCGTGCGTGTCCCGGCTGGCTCTTGGCTGGCCCAGTCACGTTCAAACAAACACCAGCTAGACGAGTGTGTTAGTTTATCTTAATAATTGTGGCTGATTTGGCGTCCTGTGAGGTGAGGTGTAGGCGTGTGTGTGTCCGTGTGTGTGCAGTGGAATGAAAGGGGGGTGTAGCTGTTGATATGTGCTACTCGCTAACAGCACTTGCCCCAACAATCTGTTCAGGCTATACGGGGGGGGCGGTGCTTTGTCTTTAGATTTTGTGTCTTTGCGGGGAGCGGTGGTGTGGCTGTTAGCGCTACATATTCTTAGGTTTTTTTCGGTAAAGTCACGTAGATAAAAATTTTTAATTAATAAAAGTTAAATAAAAATAAAATAAAAATCACGACGTTTCGGAGGCAACACAAGCTTCCGTCTTCAGGTGGAACCGTCACAGCCACGACAGCTGTATCAAGTGATGTTGCCCCGAAACGTCGTGATTTTTGTTTGATTTTTATGTTACTTTTATTAATTTTAATTTTTTACCTACGTGACTTTACCGAAAAAACCTAAGAATATGAATCATTGCAGTCACGAAAGCTTCAAATCTAGAATGTTAGCGCTACGCTACGCTGCGCTACGAACCCGGCAACTCGATTCCCGCTCACGGCCACCACCACCGGCGACGAATATTTGACCTGGTCCCGAGCCTCCTCTAGGTCGACTCAGCCTCAAATGAGTACTTGGTGCGGTGTGTAAAACCACGAGCACTGATGGAGACAAATGAGGCCATTCCGCTAGTCCCTCACGGCACTTGCCCCAAAAGCCTGTCGAGGCTATGTCGGGGCAGGATCTTTATCTGTGTGGTGCGTATCTCTGCTGATCCACGCAGCCGCTTGTGAAATGATGATCCTCCAGCACTCCTGCACGTCTCCTGTGGCCGAGGCGACACAGCCACAGATCATCAACACAGCCCAGAGGTCGCAAACGGGTTTTGATTCCTTACCCGTACCCGTACCCGGCCGCACCAGGGTCGCAAATGGATACCCGTACATGTACCCGGTACCCGTACCCTACCCGTACCCGGCCGGGTACGGGTAGGGTACGGGTACCTGATTGCGACCTCTGGGATGAAGCCATGTTGCAGGCGCGGTGGGTTGATTCTAGGAACTTGAATTGTGAGAAGAGACAAGACGTTGGGAAATGAGTGACAAACGGTGACTCACCAGTGACTCACGGCCTACCCGTACCCGTACGCACCAGGGTCGCAAACGGGTACCCGTACCCTACCCGTACCCGGCCGGGTACGGGTAGGGTACGGGTATCGGGTACCCGATTGCGACCTCTGGGATGAAGCCATGTTGCAGGCGCAGGTGGGTTGATTCTAGGAACTTGAATTGTGAGAAGAGACAAGACGTTAGGAAATGAATGACAAACGGTGACTCACCAGTGACTCACGGCCTACCCGTACCCGTACCCGGCCGCACCAGGGTCGCAAATGGGTACCCGTACCCGGTCGGGTACGGGTAGCTGGGTATTGGGTAGGGTATGGGTATCGGGTACCCGGTTGCGACCTCTGGCAGCGGGTGAGGATCGAAGCTACGAAGAATCACGCTTGCGAAGATGTGACCGCTGATCCCAGCGCTAATCTTCCACTTCAGGATGTTATTCTTGTTTAAATGCCATGTAGCCTCCGGTGGCTTACTAATATTGGACGGGAGAGCGTTGTGTTGGTGGCTGCGAGCGGGATTCCATCTCGGGTCACCAGCTTCGTAGCTCGCCGCTGCCAAAGCGCGCCTGAAGGCGTCGCGCGAAGATGCGACGGCCGCCGTCTTTGTTGTGCGACGGTTAGCCAAAAGCGTAGTGTATAGAAGTGTATTGTGTAGTGTATTTTGGGTATAGTGTAGTGTATAGTATAGATAATGGTATATAGTGTAGTATATAGTGTGGTGTGTGGTTTAGTGTATAGTGCAGTGTATAATCGTGTATAGTGTAGTGTATATAAGTGTGTAGTGTAATGTATAGTCGTGTATAGTGTAGTGTATAGTGTAGTGTATAGTAGTGTATAGTAGTGTATAGTGTCGTGTATAGTAGTGTATAGTCATGTATAGTCGTGTATAGTAGTGTATAGTGTAGTGTATAGTGTAGTGTATAGTGTAGTGTATAGTGTAATGTATAGTCGTGTATAGTGTAGTGTATAGAAGTGTATAGTATAGTGTATAGTGTAGTATATAGTAGTGTATAGTAGTGTAGTGTATACTGTAGTGTATAATATAGTGTATAGTGTAGTGTATAGTGTAGTGTATAGTAGTGCGTAGTGTATAGTGTAGTGTATAGAAGTGTATAGTATAGTGTATAGTGTAGTATATAGTAGTGTATAGTAGTGTAGTGTATAGTGTAGTGTATAGTAGTGTATAGTGTAATGTATAGTAGTGTATAGTAGTGTATAGTGTAGTGTATAGAAGTGTGTAGTGTAGTGTATAGTGTAGTGTGTAGTGTAGTGTATAGTGTAGTGTATACAGCATCTGAAAGCGCGCGATGCGGTGACCGCCGTTGTTTCGTTGGCCAGCCAAAAGCCACCGTTGTCAGCGTGACCGATGACGATTCACGCTCCTTGACGCTCGCCGCTGCACATTGCTTGCACGTCGCGCGCCGTCGAGGAGACAAAGCGTTGCAAGGGGAAGTTATTTATTTTGCTATTCACATTCTCTCCTCGGCGACGATGAATCGCGCCGCGCCGTGCAATTAGTTGCGCGTCGAAACAGGATCCATCTCTGACAGAAAGGTGGGTGCGTTCTTGCCGATTAACATCTGGCAGTCCGCTGGCAATTTGGTTGCGAGCGAGTTTGACTTTCGGACGAGATGCTCGGACGTTGGTGGCACTGGTCAACGTCGGGAACCACCACCACCACCTCCGCTGCATGTCCAAGGAGGCCGTTCGGCTGATGGGATGTCATCTTCTTGGTTCTTTCGGGAAAGTCACGTAGAAGGGAAGTAATAAAATAATAAAAATAAATATAAAATAATAAAATAAATATGTTTTATTTTATAAAATAAAAATAAAAATAAAACATAATAAAATATTTTATTATGTTTAATAAATATTATTTTATTACTTCCCTTCTACGTGACTTTACCGAAAGAACCAAGAAGATGAATCCCTGCAGTCACGAAAGCTTTAAATCGAAATTTAACGAGGGATGTGTTTAAAAAAAAAGAATGCAACATTTTGCTATATATATATTTATACTCTTGCGTTTTTTTCAGGTAAAGTCACGTAGGTCAAAAAATTTATACTAAAATAAAATAATAATAAATGAAAATAACTCAATTAAATCACGACGTTTTGGAGGCAACACAAGCCTCCGTCATCACGTGGCTTCGGAGAGCTCATGCGCAAGGTTAGTCAGTCACGACGTTTTTCCTGAGCCACTGGGAGCTACGCAGTTTGAAATCACCTAGGTTTTTTAAGAACTGCTTTTTGCGCCTAGGTTGTTGTCCTTCTTCCCCCCCCGCACCTCCGATCAGCGCGGTTGCTACGTACGATGGTGCGAAATTAGTGCAACGTACACGCACACATAGACTCACAGACCCATAGACTAACAGAGTGGTCGTGGTGGTGGTTTGGGGAGGCCTAAAACCAGCAGTGGATTGACTCAGGCTGATGATGGTAGTGGTGGTTAAGGGAGGCTTCCATTCATTAGTGGATTGACCCTGGGTGATGGTGGTGGTGGTGGCTAGGGGATGCCTCCATTCATTAGTAGATCGACTCAGGCTGATGATGGTAGTGGTGGTTAAGGGAGGCCTCCATTCAGCAGTGGATCGACCCTGGCTGATGATGGTGGTGGTGTTGGCGGCTAGGGAGGCCATTCAGCAGTGGATCGACTCAGGCTGATGATGGTAGTGGTGGTTAAGGGAGGCTTCCAATCAGCAGTGGATTGACCCTGGGTGATGATGATGGTAGTGGTGGCTAGGGCTGGCCTCCATTCAGTAGTGGATTGACCCTGGCTGATGATGATGGTAGTGGTGGTTAAGGGAGGCTTCCATTCAGTAGTGGATTGACCCTGGGTGATGATGGTGGTGGTGGTTAGGGCTGGCTTCCATTCAGTAGTGGATTGACCCTGGCTGATGATGATGGTAGTGGTGGTTAAGGGAGGCTTCCATTCAGTAGTGGATTGACCCTGGTTGATGATGATGGTAGTGGTGGCTAGGGCTGGCCTCCATTCAGTAGTGGATTGACCCTGGCTGATGATGATGGTAGTGGTGGTTAAGGGAGGCTTCCATTCAGTAGTGGATTGACCCTGGGTGATGATGATGGTAGTGGTGGCTAGGGCTGGCCTCCATTCAGTAGTGGATTGACCCTGGGTGATGATGGTAGTGGTGGCTAGGGGATGCCTCCATTCATTAGTAGACCGACTCAGGCTCATGGTGGTGGTGGTGGCTAGGGGTGGTCTCCATCTGCAGTGGATTGGCCCTGGGTGATGATGGTAGTGGTGGCTAGGAGGGGCTTCCATCTACCAGTGGGTAGAAGATGATGATTATGATGAATAGTCCAACGGCTCAGTTACTTTCACTCGGACCTCACGGCGCATTCCTTGTGGCGTGGGCCGCAGCCATTAACCGGTGTTTTGGTTTGAGATGAAGATTAATGAGGTATTTGTGTACATTGAACTTCTTTCGCACCGTACGCAGCCAACCGTGCTAACAAACTAAACACAAAAAGCAGTTCTCAAGAAATGAGTGAGTCTAGGGGTCTCTGTGTGAGTCTGTGGTCTCTGTCAGTCTGTTGGTCTCTGTGTGAGTCTGTGGGTCTCTGTGTGTGTATGTGGGTCTCTGTGTGAGTGTGTGGCTGTCTGTGTGAGTCTGTGAGTCTCTGTGTGAGTCTATGGGTCTCTGTGTGAGTCTATGGGTTTCTGTGTGAGTCTGTGGGTCTCTGTGTGAGTCTGGGGCTCTGTGTGAGTCTGGGTCTCTGTGTGAGTCTGTGGGTCTCTGTGTGAGTCTGTGGGCCTCTGTGTGAGTCTCTGTGTGAGTCTATGGGTCTCTGTGTGAGTCTGTGGGTCTCTGTGTGAGTCTGTGGCTCTCTGTGTGAGTCTTTGGATCTCTGTGTGAGTCTATGGGTCTCTGTGTGAGTCTTTGGATCTGTGTGAGTCTTTGGGTCTCTGTGTGAGTCTGTGGGTCTCTGTGTGAGTCTGTGGCTCTCTGTGTAAGTCTTTGGATCTCTGTGTGAGTCTATGGGTCTCTGTGTGAGTCTTTGGATCTCTGTGTGAGTCTTTGGGTCTCTGTGTGAGTCTATGGGTCTCTGTGTGAGTCTTTGGATCTCTGTGTGAGTCTTTGGGTCTCTGTGTGAGTCTATGGGTCTCTGTGTGAGTCTTTGGCTCTCTGTGTGAGTCTTTGGATCTCTGTGTGAGTCTATGGGTCTCTGTGTGAGTCTTTGGATCTCTGTGCGAGTCTTTGGGTCTCTGTGTGAGTCTTTGGGTCTCTGTGTGAGTCTATGGCTCTCTCTGCGAGTCTATGTATGCGTGTTGAACTTATTTTGCAGCGTACGCAGCCAACCGTTCTGATCGGAGGTGCAGGGGAAGGACAACAAACTAATCACAAAAAGCAGTTATATAGAAATGAGTGAGTCTATGGGCCTCTGTGTGAGTCTCTGTGTGAGTCTATGGGTCTCTGTGGGAGTCTATGGGTCTCTGTGCGAGTTTATGGGTCTCTGTGTGAGTCTATGGGTGTCTGTGTGAGTCTACGAGTCTATGTGAGTTTATCTAACCCAAAAAAACCCTGTTTCGTGGATAATATTGCCTGCTGGGTGTTAGACTTGCTAATGGCGACAGCACGGAACCTCACGTCGGATTCGCTTGACGGGAATTACGATGATCCACCCCCGACCCCCGACCCCTGACCCCGTTGGTGACGGCCGCGGGGTCAACGTGGCACGGGCGTTGACCCCGTAGACAATTCGCGTGAGCCACGTTTCGCTTCGGGGTGTCTCGCGCACGGCCCCCCAATTAAATTTGCCCGCCGCGGCGAAATCTCGCGACGGCGCGCGAAACGGTACGTCGGACGTCGTGCGGAACAACAACAACAACAACAAACTCGCAACAACAACAACAACAACCACAACAACAAAAACCGGAGCGGTTTATTAGAGCAGAAACGTCCAGAGAGGTGAAATGACATTTGATTGATCAGCGGCGGCGTCAAACGGAGCAGAAATGATTCTCGGCAGAGGCCAAAATAATCCTGCGGTGAGTCCGAGAGAGAGTGAGAGAGTGAGTCTGGAGAATTGGCACGGTTATCGATTGACAGTTTCGGTCCGCAGTTGGAGTGGAAGTGATCTGTCGGTGTAAACACAGGGTACATAAGCAGGCTTCCATTAATCAAGATTTTGATTTTAATTGTGGGTTAGAGGGCGTAAATACAAATGTGTCCATATTCTTAGGTTTTTTCGGTAAAGTCACGTAGGTAAAACATCAAAATTAATAAAAAAAATAAAAATCACGACGTCTCGGAGGCAACACAAGTCTCCGTCATCAGGTGGGACCGTCACTTGCATTTAAGGATCATCTTGAATCATTGCCTCACTTGATGCAGCTAATCTGGCTGTGACGGTCCCACCTGATGACGGAGACTTGTGTTGCCTCCGAAACGTCGTGATTTTTATTTTATTTTAATTAATTTTGATGTTTTACCTACGTGACTTTACCGAAAAAACCTAAGCATATGAATCCTTGCAGTCACGAAAGCTTCAAATTTAGAATACAAATGTCATTAAACCCTCTCCACCACCACCATCGCCGCCCGACACACAGTCAATTAGTAAGGTTTGTCACGTAAACAAAACGTGCTATTTTAGTTACTGGTTCAGCACTAACCGGTTGTGTGTGTTGGAGAGTAAACCCACAGCGACATTTACAATGTGAGGAGTGCTGTGACGTTTCGTTGATGATTATCACAACTTGCAGTTTCATCGGGGCGATTTTGGCAGAATTGCTGTGCCAACGGTTGGCTGTGCCGGGTGATGGGTGGTGGGTGGCGGGTTTTAACGACGCATTTATATTCACACCCATTTAACGCAAGGAAATATAACGACCCTCTTTTACGGATAGCCTGTGACAGGTTTTGGGGTCGTAGGCCTGATCGTAGCTGGGGACAAGGGTAGTGGTAGGTAGCAGCATGGGCTAGGGGAGTCGATATGGGGGTTCATATTCTTAGTTTTTTTCGGTAAAGTCACGCAGGTAAAAAATTAAAATTAATAAAAGTTAAATAAAAATAAAATAAAAATCACGACGTTTCGGAGGCAACGCAAGCTTCCGTCTTCAGGTGGAACCGTTACAGCACGATAGCTGCATCAAGTGAGAGAAATTCCAAGAAAACAGTATTTGTATATATACTGGTTGAAGGTGGGAGAGGCCAAGGTAGGCACCTGGATATTATTATTGTGAGGTTCGGTGCGGCTGAAGCACGCTGTTAAGAATCAGGCTACAGTCTACATTATAGACAGCCAGTACACTCACTCAGTTTAATAACCATTGCTACAGTCTACATTATAGACTGCCAGTATACTCACCGAGGTTAAGAACCAGGCTACAGTCTACACTATAGACTGCCAGTACACTCACCCAGCTGAATAACCATTGCTACAGTCTACATTATAGACTGCCAGTACACTCACTTTGATTAAGAACCAGGCTACAGTCTACATTATAGACTGCCAGTACGCTCACTCAGGTTAAGAACCAGGCTACAGTCTACATCATAGACTGCCAATACGCTCACCACACTTAAGAACCAGGCTACAGTCTACATTATAGACAGCCAGTACACTCACCAAACTTAATAACCAGGCTACAGTCTACATTATAGACAGCCAGTACACTCACCACACTTAATAACCAGGCTACAGTCTACATTATAGACTGCCAGTCCAGTCACCAAACTTAAAAACCAGGCTACAGTCTACATAATTTTTTCTTCATTTTATTTTATTATTATTATTTTTCTATACGTGACTTTACCGAAATAACATTATAGACTGCCAGTACACTCACCAAACTTAATAACCAGGCTACTGTCTTTCCGACAGCCCTGTTCTTCATCTGAGGACGGCTGCTTGCGTTGTGGCCGAAACGTCGTGAGAATTATTTTATAATGTTTTATTTTTTTATGTTATTATTTCCCTTCTACGTGACTTTACCGAAAGAACCAAGAAGATCACCAAACTTAATAACCAGGCTACAGTCTACATTATAGACTGCCAGTACACTCACTCCGATTAAGAACCAGGCTACAGTCTACGTAATTTTTTCTTCATTTCATTTTATTATTATTTTTCTATACGTGACTTTACCGAAAGAACCAAACAATATAAATGTATGTCGAGTCGCATTTTTCATACGCAATTTTATTGAGGGATCGTGCTGTTGCGGTCTGGGACTGTTTTTTTGCTGCTGTTGTTTTACTGCCCCATCCCCATCATCTTCCAAGCTCTGGAATTGATGATGCAATCCGAACTTACATTCGTTATTTATTTATTAAATGGGCACCACGGTGGTATGATGTTATCTTACTCGCCTGGTATGCAGGAGATCGGGGGATGGGTGGGGAGTTCGTTCTCCGACCCTGACGCCTGCTGTATGTTTGGAGTTTGCGTGTCTCTCTCTCTCATAATCATCACGGTGGCTAGGAGATGTTAACTACCTCGCCTGGTATACAGGAGGTCGTGGGTTCGATCCAGACCCTGACGACGCCTGCTGTATGTTTGGAGTTAGCGTGTCTCTCTCTCTCATAATCATCACGGTGGCTAGGAGATGTTAACTACCTCGCCTGGTACACAGGAGGTCGTGGGTTCGATCCAGACCCTGACGACGCCTGCTGTATGTTTGGAGTTTGCGTGTCTCTCTCATTATCATCACGGTGGCTAGGATATGTTAACTACCTCGCCTGATATGCAGAAGGTCATGGGTTCGATCCCGACCCTAATGATGCATGCTGTATATTTGGAGTTTGCTCTCTCTCTCATCATCATCACGGTGGCTAGAAGATGTTAACTCCCTCGTCTGGTACACAGGAGGTCGTGGGTTCGATCCAGACCCTGACGACGCCTGCTGTATACTTGGAGTTTGCTCTCTCTCATCATCATCACGGTGGCCAGGAGATGTTAACTACCTCGCCTGGTACACAGGAGGTCGTGGGTTCGATCCAGACCCTGACGACGCCTGCTGTATACTTGGTGTTTGCGTCTCTCTCTCATCATTATCACGGTGGCTAGGAGATGTTAACTCCCTCGCCTGGTACACAGGAGGTCGTGGGTTCGATCCAGACCTCGACGACGACTGCTGTATACTTGGAGTTTGCGTGTCTCTCTCATCATCATCACGGTGGCTAGGAGATGTTAACTCTCTCGCCTGTTATACAGGAGGTCGTGGGTTCGATCCAGACCTGACGACGCCTGCTGCTGCTGTATATTTGGAGTTTGCGTGTCTCTCTCTCCCCGTGTTGTCGTGGATTTCTTTTCTCCGGGTCCTCCAGTTTTCCCCTCCACATTCAGGAGCATGCATTACATCACGCACGTAGTCCCCCCCCCCCCCCACTTCTGGAATGCGCGATTCCATCAATTGATCAATTGTTTACACACCGCAAACCAGCTGCAGGTCTCTGTCAAGGACGGGTCGACCGAGTAGGAAGGCCCCAGAATCAGTTCAAGGACAGGCAATAAACGGTTTTGTGGGCCCTTTTTTTTNGGCAGTGCCAAAGTGTGAGCTATCACTTGATGCCTTGCAATAAGATAGCCAGGTTGCTTGTGAAAAAGAGCTGAAAAGCAGATCACTGGGCCTTAGCCTGGTCAAATAAAACTAGTTTAGTTTCGAGACTCTTTAACGTGGTTACCTATGGGACCTTATACTGGTAGGAACCTCCTGGTTACACCAGCCCACAGGGGATTATTGTGTCCGTCCGTCCGTCGTGCAGGGAGGGGCTGGGTGGGGAGGGAGCGGCTGGGTGGGGAGAGTGTGGCTGGATGAGGAGGGGAGGGAATGGTGGGGAGGTTGGGGAGGGCTGGGTGGGAGGGTGAGAAGGGGCTGGGTGGGAGGGTGGGGCTGGGTAGGGGGTTGGAGGGTGGGGCTGGGTGGGAGGGTGGGGAGGGGCTGGGTGGGGAGGGGTTGGGTGGGGAGGGGCTGGGTGGGGAGGGGCTGGGTGGGAGGGTGGGGATGGGTGGGAGGGCTGGGTGGGGAGGGTGGGGGTGAGGGTGGGGCTGGGTGGGGAGGGGCTGGTCACCCCGTGGTGCCCTTATAAAACTCAACGTTTCACCTACTCACGCCGGCTTGTGCCCGCCCTCACAGTCGGGCATATTTGCGGAATACACCACGCCGCCGTTGACCCTGCAGGCCATTGACCGAGCAACCCAACGTTCCTACCAGCTCCCTCCGCAGGAATGTGTTATTTGCCAGTATCAAAAGCTAAGAACAGATGTTTACCCTTTATGGCAATAAAACAAGAGTTGTGTTCAGATGTTCAAACAACAGACAGCTACTGCATTAACCACACACAACACTCGTGGCAAAACACGCTCTGGTAATAAGATTTATGCCGTGAGCGGGAATCGAACTTGGGTTTCCTGGGTTCGTAGCGTGGCGTGCTCACACACTGCATTGACCACACACACAACGCACACTTGTGTTGAACATGCACACACACATGCTCTGATAACTGGTCAACAAAAAAAAACCTTTTTTTTCTGGCCTGGACTTTTGCAGCTGTTCTAGACTAATTTCAGGGTGCTGATTCCAAATCTGATCTCAGATTTCTCTATGACATCTAATTTTTATGCTATCGGCATACCCCATTTTCATTGATTTTACCCGAAATTAACTCTGTCACTTATGATTGCAAGTTGTTGCGAGTCAGTGACTGCTTTAGTGTTAAATAGGTGCTGTATTTTTAGGATAGTGTGTTTATAATATCATTTTATGTAGATATCCGCATTTATTTAATATTTTTCTTCTGCAGTTTTATTGAAAATGCAATATTTGATATCTCAAAAACCTGACGTGATAGACAAAAACTGATGCCAGATTTGGAATCAGCACTCCAAAATTACATTAAAACCTTATGCCAGAAAAAGTGTGTTGACCAGTGTAATTACATGTGATGCATTGTCTTTGAAACGGATTGGCCCACGCGAATCACCGATGAGACCGTGCCATAAAGAAGACTGTCTCTAATGCACATCAAAAGACAAAGGTCCCCGTATAGCCTGTAGCATACCGTAGGGGCAAGTGCTGTTAGCGAGTATAGTAGCAGCACCTATGAAGGCTACCGGCACTGTGGCACATGAGGGGGTGGGTGGCCAGCGCCGTGCCCGGCCGCCTTTGTCTCCCCAGTGGCGATGTTTACTACACACCGCTACACCAGGTACTCATTTGAGGCTGAGTCGACCTAGGGGATGACCAGGACCGGTTCAGATAATCGTCACCGGTGTTGGCTGTGAGGGGAATCGAACCCGGGTTGCCAAATTCGTAGCGCAGCGCGCTAACCACTACACTACCGCTCCCACATGCACTCACGCGCATACTAATACAAACTAATACAAACGCACGTACACACACACACGCACTCACGTACACACACACACGCACTCACGTACACACACGCACGCACTCACGCACATACTAACACACTCACGCACATACTAACACACTCACGCACATACTAACACACGCACGCACATGCTAACACACGCACATACTAACACATACGTACATACTAACACGCACATACTAACACACGCGCATACTAGCACACGCACGCACATACGTATGCATACGCACGCACTTACGCAGACACGAACACACACATACACACGTACATACTAACACGCACATACTAACACACACATAAACACGTACACACACTCACGCACATGCTAACACACGCACGCACATGCTAACACACTCATATACTAACACGCACATACTAACACACACATACACACACACACGCACACACTCTCACGCACATGCGAACACACGCACATACTAACACACACATCACATACTAACACACTCACATACTAACACACGCACATACTAACACACGCACATACTAACACACGCACATACTAACATACACACACATGCACTTACACACGCGCGCACACACAGACGCACACGCGCACGCACTCACGTAGACCGACCGCACGCCCGCTCGCCTTATTACTTTTAGATATCGCTCGTAATCTTTCACAGTTGTGCGTAATGCATTTCCGCTTAACTATTCATGCGCGACCTGAAATATTTACCAGCAAATGCGCACAGCGACTCTGGGGGGGGGGNTGGGTGGGTTTCGTGGGGCAGGGGGCCTTGTGTCGAGGGGGGGGGGTGCAACATCTAGGGGCGTATTGGTTGACCACGACCTGAGCTAAGGTCATAGGAGATGTTAACTACCTCGCCTGGGTATACAGGAGGTCGTGGGTTCGACCCAGACCCTGACGAGCCTGTTGTATATTTGTGTGTGGCTAGGAGATGTTAACTACCTCGCCTGGGTATACAGGAGGTCGTGGGTTTGACCCAGACCTGACGATGCCTGTTGTATATTTGTGTGTGGCTAGGAGATGTTAACTATCTCGCCTGGGTATACAGGAGGTCGGGGTTCGACCCAGACCTGACGATGCCTGTTGGTGTGGCTGGAGATGTTAACCACCTCGCCTGGGTATACAGGAGGTCGGGGTTCGACCCAGACCCTGACGATGCCTCTTGTATATTTGTGTGTGGCTAGGAGATGTTAACTACTCGCCTGGGTATACAGGAGGTCGTGGGTTCGACCCAGACACTGACGATGCCTGTTGTATATTTGTGTGTGGATAGGAGATGTTAACACCTCGCCTGGGTATACAGGAGGTCGGGGTTTGACCAGACCCTGACGATGCCTGTTGTATATTTGTGTGTGGCTAGGAGATGTTAACTATCTCGCCTGGGTATACAGGGGTCGTGGGTTCGACCCAGACCCTGACGATGCCTCTTGTATATTTGCGTGTGGCTTGGAGATGTTAACCACCTCGCCTGGGTATACAGGAGGTCGGGAGTTCGACCCAGACACTGACGATGCCTGTTGTATATTTGTGGTGGCTAGGAGATGTTAACTACCTCGCCTGGGTATACAGGAGGTCAGGGGTTTGATCCCTGACCCTGATGATTCGTTTGAGGTATATTTCTGTGTCGCGTGGATTTTTCTCCTCTTTCCCCTCCACATTTAGAAACGCGCGTTCGAGTGTGGCTCTGCTATAAATCTTGTATATCTGCGTATCGGTTGAGCTGCCTGTCATTCGTGTGGGTCTACAAGAGTTCAGCAGCTCTGCGCGGCCACTGACAATAAATGTTTAATTTTAGTGTGTTCTTGGTTCTGTAAAGTACGTAGAATGGAAATAATCAAATAATAAAAAGAAAACATATTATATTTTTATTATTATACGTTGTTATGTTTATTTTAATTATTTTATTATTTTCATTCTACATTTAGAAAGAACCAAGAAGATGAATCCCTGCAGTCACAAAGCTTTAAATCGAAATTTTATGTGGTCTGTGGGTCTCCATGTATTCTATGGGTTTCTATTCATTTCTCTGCATCTCTGCGCGGCCTTGCCTGGTCCTATAGAATAGTATACCTCACCTGGGTTACAGGTCTGGGGTTATTATAGTTAGCATGCTGCTAGGCACAATCTACTCACGGGGGGGTGGGGGGGGCTACTTTCTCTATACTATTTAGGCTCTGTAATCATCACACTGTGGACAACCACCACCACTAACAACACCCGCCACTAAGTGACGGTGACGTCACCGCAGCGCCTGTGCCATGCTAGATGCACCACTTTGAGGAAATCACGTGAAGTGTCGATCCCGACCCTGACGACGCCTGCTGTATATATCTTCTTCAGCAGTTTTTGTTTTATTTTATTTTATTTCTGCCCTACGTGACTTTACCGGAAGAACCAAAGAGTATGGATTCGTGCAGTCGCGAAAGCTTGAAATCAAGATGGAAACGTCTTGCAATGAATCAAGGCTGCATTAATGACACGTACTTGTGGTGAATATGCAACAAAAACATGGCTCTGATATTCTTAGGTTTTTTCGGTAAAGTCACGTAGGTAAACACATTAAAATTAATAAAAGTAAAATAAAATAAAAATCACGACGTTTCGGAGGCAACACAAGCTGCGTCTTCAGGTGGAACCGTCACAGCCACGACAGCTGTATCAAGTAAATGAGAGATTGCAGAGCTGCCACTCCGTTTATATAATGGTTGGAGAGGGGGAAGGGCCAAGTACAGCACACTTTTTATTCATTGGTAAGGTGAGGCTTAAGAGGGTGAGCCTGTGTTATGGTTTTGGACAACTAGACATGGTGACATGGTAAACATGGTAAACCTGTAATAGTTGTCTGTCAAATAATAAATAAGATTGGTCAAATAAGTGTAGTTAAATCTTTTTTGCATGGTAATCACATCTTTCAATGATTACTCAGTTTGTAACCATCATCACGGTTGAAATTATGTCTGTGTTGTATATTTGTATGCTTCGTGTACAAACCTTTGATGGTAGCCAGGAGGTTTGCAGAGAACCTTGGTCTCGGAAAAGACAATTTCATGAGAGCCCACCGAGTTGTAGCAATGATCGGCAACGGCCGAAGAATCAGTTCTGCCGTGTTTCAGATCTGGCTTGATATTACATGAAGCATAGTCCTTGAGGCCTACCCAGGGACAGCATCCTTCTTGAGGGCCTAGTCTCAAGTCGAACGGTACAAGGCAATGCCACATCAGGGCATTCATAGCTCGGAGTGAGCAGCTACAAAATGGGGCTTTTGTTTTTTTGCCAGTATCAAAGTGTGGAAAAATATAATAGGTGTGTACCCTTTTCCAGATGTTCAAACAGCAAAGATAAAAGAAATAGCAACAAAAATCTAACATTTAAGGCCTCGCCACAGAGACGATCTCCCTCTCTGTGCCTATGTGTTACTCTCTCTCTCTCTATGTATCTTGGTGATATCTGTCTGCTTATATGTCTGTCTATAGGTTTCTGGTTAGATTTTGTTGCTATTTCATTTATACCTGATGATGATTGCTTGTGTTGCAATCGAAACGTCGTATGCAATTTTTAATTTATTATTTATCTTTATACGTGACTTTACCGAAAGAACCAAAGAGTAATTCCTGCAGTCACGAAAGCTCCAATTTTAAGAGCAAAGATAAACCTTTGGCAAGGAATCAAGTCTGTCTATGATGCTCTGATGTGTGGCATTGTCATTTTGCTGTTCGGCTTTTTGGCGTTGTGCTCTGCTCTGACACTGGTGGTGAGACTGATGCTGATGTATCTGGTGTAGGCCAATCAGTTTCAAAGACTAACGCATCGTACATGATCAGAGGCATGCTCCTAAGAACATTAGGTGTGTACCCTTTCTGGCAGTAAAACAGTAGGTGTGTTCAGATCAGAGGTAGCAAACGGGTTTTGATTCCTTACCCGTACCCGTACCCGGCCGCACCAGGGTCGCAAACGGGTACCCGTACCCGTACCCGGCCGGGTACTGGTAGGGTACGGGTATCGGGTACTGATTGCGACCTCTGGGATGAAGCCATGTTGCAGGCGTGGGTGGGTTGATTCTAGGAACTTGAATTGTGGGAAGAGACAAGACGTTGGGAAATGAGTGACAAACGGTGACTCACCAGTGACTCACGGCCNTACCCGTACCCGGCCGCACCAGGGTGCAAACGGTACCCGTACCCGGCCGGTACGGGTAGCCGGGTATCGGGTAGGGTACGGGTATCGGGTACCCGGTTGCGACTCTGGTCAGATGTTCAAACACCGAACAGAACCTTTTGCAATGAATCAAGAAGGTATAAGATAAATGATTAATCACGACGTTTCGAGCGCAACACAAGCGTCCATCATCAGGTGGGCAAGCAGAGTCTGCGGCTGAGGCAAACTGTTTTAATTTTGTCTCCTACGTGACTTTGCCGAAAGAGTATTGGATTCCTGCAGCCACGAAAGCTGCAAATCAAGATAGGAATCAAGTGACTACTGCATTAAGCGCACACGGTACATGTGGCGAACACGCAACCAAAACATCTCTAATAATTATATATTACGATGCGCTGACTTCTAAACTGATTGGCATAGACCAGGGAGACAACAGCAGAAGCAGCAGCAGTCTTCTTCATGGCCTAAGTCTCATTAGCAATGTCGGAATGCCAAAAAAATTAACCCGTAAAACAAGTTTTTCACTATAAATCCTCTATATGCGTGGCATCGGTTTTATTTATTATTCATTTGTGTTTTCTTGAGTAAGAGTTTCATTTTTATCACATTGGTATTTTAAATTAAATATAAGGAAAGTCGTATTAAGGATTATAAGGGTTTCAGTTTTTGTATGATGTTTATATTGTACATTTTTGTTGTTTTCTTGAATAATTTTCTGTGTTTAGGAAAATATATGATTGTGTTAGTGAAAAAANTTTTCCTAAAAAGTGAAAATTTTGGAACTTTTTTTCACGAAATTGTCACGCACAACGAGTCTGTGTGCACAATGTCAGCTCGATTGGATCACGGGAAGTGGGTTAAAAAACGACCGAAATATTTGCACGGTCGTAAGCGCGCAAGCAAGCAAGCAAGTTAACTTAATATAAAGGATTAAAAAAAACCGAACAGCGTAAAGACAATGCAGTATCAGGGCATTTATAGCTCGGGGCGAGCGAGCAGCAGCAGCTACACTCCTGCACCGTATCTGGCGCAGCAGCAGCAGCAAAGCAAAGCAAGCACGCACGCACGCACTCGCGCTCAAATACAAGCTCCTCCTGCACCGCATTCATCGCCTAAAAACCTCCCCCGCCGCCGCCGCTGCCGCATTACCCGAGCCTCGTATTGTTCGACTTGGATGCTGCCCCGCTGAAGCAAGGCCAAATGCAGAGAAAAGGAATTAACGGAATTTATCTGCCCGTCGCATCGTATCACGTCGCGCCTTTAACAATGGATCCACCCACCCCACCCTTCTCTCTGTGGCGCCACGGTTTTATTTGCAAGCCTCATTTTCTGGAGTGGTGGTGGTGGTGGCGGCGGCGGTGGTGGGCGGTGGTGGTGGTGTGATGGTGGCGGTGGTGGCGTGGTGCTGGTGGAGGCGGTGGTGGTGGCGGTGGTGGTGGTGGAGGCGGTGGTGGTGGTGATGGTGGTGACGGCGGTGGTGGTGGCAGTGGGTGGTGATGGTGGTGGCATCGGTGGTGGTGGTGGCGGCGTGGTGGTGCGGTGGTGGTGGTGGAGGCGGTGGTGGTGGTGATGGTGGTGACGGCGGTGGTGGTGGCAGTGGGTGGTGATGGTGGTGGCGTCGGTGGTGGTGGTGGCGGCGGTGATGGTGGCGGCGTGGCGGTGGTGGCGGTGGTGGTGGCGGTGGTGGCAACGGTGGTGGTGATGGTGGCGGCGGTGGTGGCGGTGGTGGTGGTGATGGTGAAGGTGGTGGTGGTGGCGGTGGTGGTGGTGGCGGCAGTGGTGGTGGCGGCGGTGTGGTGGTGGTGGCGGTGGTGGTGGTGGTGGCGGTGGTGGCGGTGGTGGTGGTGGTGGCGGTGGTGGTGGTGGCAGTGGCGGTGGTGGTGATGGTGGTGCGTCGGTGGTGGTGGCGGTGGTGGCAGTGGCGGTGGTGGTGATGGTGGTGTCGGCGGTAGTGGTGGTGCGGTGGTGGTGGCAGTGGGTGGTGATGGTGGTGGCGTCGGTGGTGGTGGCGGCGCTGGTGCTGGTGGAGGCAGTGGTGGTGGTGGCGGCGGTGGTGGCGGCGGTGGCGGTGGTGGCGTGGTGGCGGTGGTGGCGTGATGGTGGCGGTTGTGGTGAAGGTGGTGGCGGCGGTGGTGGCGGCGGCGGCGGTGGTGCCAATGGTTTGTGCGCCAGGCCTGCCGATCCTAGAGGTTGCCGGCTCCCACCCAAAGAAACCAAACCAACACCGGGGTGTATCCACCATCAGCCGAATAGGAACGAGCACCAACGGGCTCACCCTCACACCAACGCCGCACAAATGAAAGGAAAAAGCCACGGCGGTCGTTCGACATCGGCACATGCAAGCCAAACGGGGGCGGCCGTCTGGAACGCTCTTCGTTCCGATATTTTGGGACAGCCGTGATGCGCTTTTGAATCATCATCCTCATCACCATCTACAGTGAGGGAAAAAGTATTTGATCTCCCTGCTGATTTTGTACGTTTGCCCACTGACAAAGAAATGATCAGTCTATAATTTTAATGGTAGGTTCATTTGAACAGTGAGAGACAGAATAACAACAACAAAATCCAGAAAAACGCATGTCAAAATGTTACAAATTGATTTGCATTTTAATGAGGGAAATAAGTATTTGACCCCCTCTCAATAAGAAAGATTTCTGGCTCCCAGGTGTCTTTTATACAGGTAACGAGCTGAGATTAGGAGCACACTCTTAAAGGGAGTGCTCCTAATCTCAGCTTGTTACCTGTATAAAAGACACCTGTTCACAAAAGAAATCAATCAATCAGATTCCAAACTCTCCACCATGGCCAAGACCAAAGAGCTCTCCAAGGATGTCAGGGACAAGATTGTAGACCTACACAAGGCTGGAATGGGCTACAAGACCATCGCCAAGCAGCTTGGTGAGAAGGTGACAACAGTTTCTTTAGAACTGCTGCTTGGGTTGTACCAAAAGGCGTCATCTGGTCCAACCCATGTGAGACTAGGCTCTAAGGAAAGCTGTCTCGGGTGTGGACCAATCAACTTCAAGGATAGTGCATACATTATCAGAGTTTGTTTTTTTTGTATTATGACTGCAGCTATTGCGGTCTATGCAAACATGACTCCTTGTAAAAAGGTGTCAGTTTTGTTGCCAGATAGAAGGGTAAAGACAATATCATATTTTTACTGGCAAATGAGGTTCCCATAGTGAAGAAATTCAACGTTCATCCTTACAAACAAGCATATGTACACACACAAAGACAAAGGTCCTCCCGTGTAGCCTGTTAGGGGCATTCAGACGCTGTCTCCCGACAGACCTGGTCTTCACCTGAGGACGGCTGCTTGCGTTGTGGCCGAAACGTCGTGAGAATTATTTTATTATGTTTTATTTTTATTATTTTGTTATTTCCCTTCTACGTGATGACTTTACGAAGGAACCAAGAAGATGAAAGTAACGATAGTAATTCTAAATGAGTAACGAGCTGATGACTTATTCGTGGTTTTACGAATTGAAACAACAGCCACAGTTAATAACCTTAATAGGGTTATTTTGCCCGCCTTGCTAACGATGCATCCTATATACATGCCGCAGTTAATTACAATAACGGTACGAAGACAAAGATCCCCCGTGTAGCCTTAACAGACTGTAGGGGCAAGTGCTGTTAGCGAGCACCTATGAAGGCCGGCACGGTACACGAGGGGGTGAGTTGCCAGCACCACGCCCGGCCGCCTTTTCCCCATTGGCGATGTTTACTACACACCGCACCAGGTACTCATTGAGGCTGAGTCGACCTAGGGAGGCCGGCCCAGGACCGGTTCAGATAATCGTAGCTGGTGTTGGCCGTCAGCCTGAATTGAACCCGGGTTCGTAGTGCAGCGCGCTAACCGCTGCACCACCGCTCACACACACATGCAGGCAGGTGTAGCATTGCACAGACAATCTCGCACGGTTTTTTTNCGTTTCGTTTCGGCTACAAACCTCGTTCGTGCCACTACGAACATTTAACCTCCCCCACCCACCCACCCACCCACCCACCCACCCTACCCACGACGTATGCGCGCAACGGAAGGAAGCCGCCGGCAAATATTTACGATACCCCGCCGTTCGTTTTCCTAATGGGACAACGCCGCGTCAGCTGTTACCGGGGTACGCTCCGTGCCTCTGTGCGTGTACGTAGATCAACGCGTGCGGGTTTAACGCTCTCCCGACTCGGGTGGGGGTGGAGGTCTCTCTAAGCCAGGGTCGGAAACCTTTTTGACTGGGAGAGCCATAAAGCCAAATATTTCTAAATATATTTCATTGACAGCCATATAGTATTTTTAACGTATAATAAATTAAATGTCTTACTTTTAATGCGACTTCTGGTCACGGGACCCGTTACCCGAGAAATGTTAACTTCAAAACTAATTTCTGTTTACTTTAAAATGACACAGTAGTATTAAGCAATATCACAAGTATTTTAAAATCAGTTCCAAACTGATTTTTTTATTATTATTTTTTNCAACTCAAAATTGTCTGGGAGCCATATGCCGTCACCGGAAGAGCCATATATGGCTCGCGAGCCATAGGTTCCCGACCGCTGCTCTAAGAGCACAAACGCATTCATCCGCCGACCCCCCTCCCCCACCTTTGCCTGTGTGTGCACGCGCGTATCCATACACAAGCCGTACAATATACAAACACAGACATAATTTCAACCGTGATGATGGTTACAAACTGAGTAATCATTGGAAAGATGTGATTTAACCATGCAAAAAAGATTTTGACTACACTTATTTGGCCAATCTTATTTGACAGACAACTATTACAGGTTATTGATAGACAGCCAGGCTTGTTTGACCATGTTTAGTAGTTTTCTGCTTTTCACACTATTGTTATGTAGGCCAGGTTTAGTCACAAACCGTACCTCTCATAACAACGCTCACCCTCTTAAGCCTCACCTTACCATATGAATAAAAAGTGTACCGTACTTGGCCCTTCCCCCCCCCCTCTCCAACCATTATATAAACGGAGTGGTAGCTCTTGCAATCTCTCATTTACTTGATACAGCTGTCGTGGCTGTGACGGTTCCACCTGAAGTGTTGCCTCCGAAACGTCGTGATTTTTATTTTTATTTTATTTTACTTTTATTAATTTTAATGTTTTACCTACGTGACTTTACCGAAAAAACCTAAGAATACGTATCCCTCTTGTCCGTGTGTTTTCTGGCAAATCGCCCGATGATGCCGGGTGATGTGATTAACTGGAAACTTCGTGCTACTCAGATTGTGAATGTTGTGGATTTTGACGCTCCCAACACACCGGTGGGCTGAAGTAGTATACGACACTACTATACACTACTCCATACTATACAATGATATACATTACACTGCTATACAATATACTATACACTACACTATACACTACACTGCTAAACACTACAATATACACGACTATACACTACACTGCTATACACTACACTGCTATACACTACACCATACTGTACACTGCTATACACTACACTTGCTTAACACTACACTATACACTACACTATACACTACACTGCTAAACACTACAATATACACGACTATACACTACACTATACACTACTATACACTACACTGCTATACACTACACTATACACTACACTGCTATACACTACACTATACACTACACTGCTATACACTACACATACACTATACACTACACTACACACTACACTACACACTACACTATACACTACACTATACACTACACTACACATACACTACTATACACTACACTATACACTACACTGTTATACACTACACATACACTACACACTACACTACACTACACACTACACTATACACTATACTAGTAACTATTTGGCGTTTTGTTTAGGTGACAAATCGCTTACTGATTAGCTGTGTCGGGCGGTGGAGGGTTTTGACACACATTTATACACTTACGCGATCAAACCCAAAAACCTTTACTATGAATAACATTGGTCGCGAAGGCCTGCTACGTGTTAAGTTTCAAGTTTTATTTATTAGGTATAGCGCTGTGAGCCATGCGGCTCTTGAGTCGGGTGCAACCGCAACAAACAGAATAAGAACAGAGAACATCTTAAAGCGAGGACGCGCAACAGAAATATTCCTGGGATAAACCAGCAAATCTTCCAGAAAAAAAACCCCACCGTATTGCAACGCTGTGTGCAAAAATCCGAGTGTGATGCAGTCAAACAATAACACCATAAGACAATTTAGTGAAAGTTATCAGGCCAACTTTATTGTTTTTTTTACCCTTCTATCTGGCAAACTGTTAAAGGAGTCATGTTTGCATAGACCAAATGCAGCCATAATGCAAAAAAAACATAACTCTGATAATATAATATATATATTATTTATATATTATCAGAGTTATGTTTTTTAGTTTCATATGCTGCAGGTATTGTGGTCTATGCAAACATGACTCCTTGTAAAAAAGGTGTCAGCTTTGTTGCCAGATAGAAGGGTAAAAAAACAATGATCAAATCCTCGTGTTCCGCTTTTTAGGGGCCGTCCATAAATGACGTCACGCACCTAGGGGGGGGGGGGGTCAGACATTTGTGACGATGTGTGACGAGGGGGGGGGGTTGAGAAATGTGATGTCACGTCAAAATGCACCAACTTTCAATAAATATAGACAACACGTTCTACTTAATTAAATAGACTTTTTAATAAATGTTTTCTCCTACAACATCAGAGTGCAGCGCCACATGAAATACGCACTACAATGACAACAATAGTTTAAAGCGATTTGAAGCAGTTTTATTTTAAAAATAGAAATGTGTTTTTTTTTGGGGGGGAGGGAGGGGCAGAGCTTTGTGACGTTATATTTGAGGGAGGGGGTCTGACTTTTCGTGACGCCGTGTGACGGGGAGGGGGTCAAAAATCGTCCAAAATCTCGTGACGTCATTTATGGACGGTCCCTTAACTGGAGCGAGGGATATGCATGTGGTGTCGTCACATGGATAATATTTCTCGCGAAAGCAGACGTGTTACATCCATTGAGTTCCACGCAATGCTGGTTACCATACCTCCGGCGCCAATCGATGCCCCGGCCACCCGACACACACACACACGGGGCTAACGGCAGCTGGCAATTTTTCTGGACAGGAGGCAAGCCGGCTGCTACTGCTGCTACCCTAACGTAGGGAGCCACATAGCTTGCTAGCTACTACTGCGAAAAGCTTGGATCGTGTAACACTGCTCCATTACCATCATCATCATAATTGCCGTTTTTCCCCGGGATGAATCTGTTGTTGGCTGGGCACTCTCTTTTGCTCTGAGGAGGGATGGTGTGTGGGGTGGGGTGGGGGCAGAGTAGAGGTGGGGTAAAGTGACACGACTAGGCAGTGTCATGCCCTCATCCGTACAGAGTAATAACATGTCCCAGGGTGCCGCGAAGGTTGGTTGCACACGTTGTGAAAGAAGTTAACGTGGGAACGTGGGTACGTACGAACGAACGAAAGAAGGCGAGTGATATTAGATTTGAAGCTTTCGTGACTGCAAGGATTCCTACTCTTAGTTCTTTCGGTAAAGTCACGTAGGTAAAAAATGAAATTAAAGTTAATAAAAAATAAATAAAAACAATAAAATGATTTTATTTTTTATTTATTATCGATTAATTTGAATTATATTTGAATAAAATTAAAATTAATACAAAATAAAATAAAAACAATAAAATTATTTTATTGTTTTTATTTTATTTTTATTAATTTAAGCTGGGTTGGAAGGAGGGAAGGGCGCCTTGCAAATTCTTTTGTCAAGGCGCCCTTCCCCCTTCCAACCCAGCTTAATATACGCTCCAAGCGTGGTGGTGTTTCATTCAGACGCTGTCTCCCCGACAGACCTGGTCTTCACTGAGCACGGCTGCTTGCGTTGTGGCCGAAACGTCGTGAGAATTCTTTTATTATGTTTTATTTTATTATTTTATTATTTCCCTTCCACGTGACTTTACCGAAAGAACCAAGAAGATGAATCCCTGCATAATATTTACCGAAAGAACCAAGAAGATTTTATTATTTTATTATTCCCTTCTACGTGACTTACCGAAAGAACCAAGAAGATGAATCCCTGCATAATATTTATTANGTGACTTTACCGAAAGAACCAAGAAGATGAATCCCTGCATAATATTTATTTTTTATTATTTTATTACTTCCCTTCTACGTGATGACTTTACCCAAAAGAACCAAGAAGATGAATCCCTGCATAATATTTATTTAAATTTTTATTATTTTTATTATTTCCCTTCTACGTGACTTTACCGAAAGAACCAAGAAGATGAATCCCTGCATAATATTTATTTTTTTTATTACTTCCCTTCTACGTGACTTTACCGAAAGAACCAAGAAGATGAATCCCTGCATAATATTTTATTATGTTTTATTTTATTATTGTATTACTTCCCTTCTACGTGATGACTTTACCGAAAGAACCAAGAAGATACATTTGTCGACGTTAAAACAATAACTGCCGTCAGGAGACACGGGAGGTTTTTGCGGGGGTATAATTATATAAATGATTGCGTGGCACCCAGATGATTGCTATGGTTGGCTAAGTGCGGTCGGAAAAAAAGCTGAAACTATTTTTTATTTTACCCGGCTAAG
Organism: Lethenteron camtschaticum; assembly: GCA_018977245.1. Lineage (NCBI taxonomy): Eukaryota > Metazoa > Chordata > Hyperoartia > Petromyzontiformes > Petromyzontidae > Lethenteron > Lethenteron camtschaticum. Next base: position 221,100 of record WFAB01001143.1, on the reverse strand, counting down.
GCCTTCCACTGAGCTGCTACGTAAGTCTCTTTCAGAAGCGAGCTTGGTCGTCACAAATGACAGCAGCTCACACGAAGTGGTGGCTTATTATGATCATCACCACCACCACCACGTGGAACGTTCTAGAATAAATCAAATACTCGAAACGCGTGATGTTGATTCTGAATGTGAAGGGGAAAAACGGGAGAAAAAATCCACGCGACCACGGGGAGAGAGTTTCAAGTTTCAAGTTCAAGTTCATTCAGGGGCGGTTTCTTAGGGCGATTGGGCGACGCACCACCAATGTCATTGACCACAGAGTCGTCACTGTGCCTCTGGATATAGTCCAATCAGCGTCATGTCACGTTCTGTGGAGTACCGCCTCTTTTTGGGCGATTTCACTCCAGCTGAGAATCGCCCGAGTGGCCCCATAGACTTACATTGAAAGATGTTTTTTTTCGAACGGGGGCGCTCCAATGCATTCTCTATGGCTTCCGGAGGGCTCGCCCGAACGTGCTTACGTCATCATACGTGCTTACGTCATCATACGTAAACACGTTTCAGTCAACAATATTATTTGTCGCCACCTAGTGGAATCTTTAATAAAAGAAACTGAGTGGATTGTAATAATAGTGAGTATAGAAACAAACAAGGAGATGTATTGTAAGAGTCACTTTATTTTTCATTAATATTAAAGAAGTGAAGTTGCCTTTACATGCTTAAGCTGTTAATTTATCCATTGCATGGGTGGACCTTATCCTTATCAATCATCCAGACATTTGCCCCCCCTGAGAGATTTTGCAGGAGCCGCCACTGAGTTCATGTCATAGTGTAGACCTGTGAGCCATTCGGCTCTAATCGGGTGCAACCGCAACGCAACAAGGCTATGTGCAAAAGAAAATCCAAGAAAAGACAGCAAAATATTGCAGAAAAAGCACCGTACACCAACGCTGTGTGCAAAAATCCCAGTGGGATGCAAGAGACAGACACACACACACAAACTCCAAATATACAGCAGCAGGCGTCAGGGTTGGCATCGAACCCACGACACACACGGCGCCAGTACTCATTTGAGGCTGAGTCGACTGAGGGGGAGGCCCAGGACCGGTTCGGATATTCGTCACCGGTGTTGGCCGTGAGTCACCACCCGTGTCAGTGCATCATTCGTGTGGTGTGATCCCCACCCGTCACGCCACGGCAGTATCTCTGTGTGTGTGCCTGTGTGATGGTCACCAATCGTGATTGGCGAGTGGGGAGTGGTGGGTGTAGCGGTTAGCACTACGCGNTGCTCTACGAAGCCGGCGACCCGAGTTCGTTTCCGCTCACGGCCAACACCGGTGACGAATATCCGAACCGGTCCTGGGCCTCCCCTCAGTCGACTCAGCCTCAAATGAGTATCTGGCGCCGTGTGTAGTAAACATCGCCACTGGGGAGACAAAGGCGGCGGTGTTGGCCACCCACCCCCTCGTGTACCTCGGTACCCTTAGCCTTCATAGGTGCTGCTCGCTAACGGCACTTGCCCAACAGTCTGTTAAGGCTCTATGAGGGGTCTCTGTGTGAGTCTATGGGTCTCTGTGTGAGTCTGTGGGTCTCTTTGTGAGTATGTGGGTCTCTATGAGTCTATTGGTCTCTGTGTGAGTCTGTGGGTCTCTGTGTGAGTCTGTGGGTCTCTTTGTGAGTATGTGGGTCTCTATGAGTCTATGGGTCTCTGTGTGAGTCTATGTCTCTGTGTGAGTCTGAGTTTCTGTGTGAGTCTGTGGGTATATGTGTGTGGGTCTCTGTGTAAGTCTATGGGTCTCTGTGTGAGTCTATGGGTCTCTGTGTAAGTCTGTGGGTTTCTTTGTGAGTCTATGGTCTATGAGTCTGTGGTTTCTGTGTGAGTCTGTGGGTTTCTGCGTGAGTATGTGGGGTCTTGAGTCTATGGGTCTCTGTGTGTCTATGGGTCTCTGTGTGAGTCTGTGGGTTCTTGTGAGTATGTGGGTCTTTGAGTCTATGGGTCTCTGTGTGAGTCTATGGGTCTCTGTGTGAGTCTGAGTTTCTGTGTGAGTCTGTGGGTATATGTGGTGTGGGTCTCGTGTATCTATGGGTCTCTGTGTGAGTACATGGGTCTCTGTGAAGTCGTGGGTTTCTTTGTGAGTCTATGGGTGCTAGTGAGTCTGTGGGTTTCTGTGGAGTCTGTGGGTTTCTGCGTGAGTATGTGGGTCTCTATGAGTCTATGGGTCTCTGTGTGAGTCTATGGGTGCTGTGTGAGTCTGAGTTTCTGTGTGAGTCTATGGGTATATGTGAGTGTGTTTCTGTGAGTATGTGGGTCTCTATGAGTCTATGGGTCTCTGTGTGAGTCTATGGGTCTCTGTGTAAGTCTGAGTTTCTGTGTGAGTCTATGGGTATATGTGAGTGTGGGTCTCTGTGTATATTGCTCTTTGGCGTCTGTGATATGTGAGGGAGGATGGGTGACAGTGCACTGTGTGAGAAATTCGTTTTCAATCTGTGAGTTTGTGGGTCTCTGCGTGCGTCTGTGGGTCTGTGTGAGTGTGTGAGTCTATGGTGTCTGTTTGAGTCTGTGGGTCTCTGTGTGAGTCTATGTGTGTATGCGAGTATGGGTGTCTGTGAGTCTATGGGTCTTTATGCGTGTGGGTCTGTGTGTGAGTCTGTGTGTGTGCTCTGTGTGAGTCTGTGGGTCTCTGTGTGAGTCTATGTGTGTATGTGAGTATGGGTGTCTGAGTCTATGGGTCTTTATGCGTCTGTGGGTCTGTGTGTGAGTCTGTGTGTATGTGCTCTGTGTGAGTCTGTGGTCTCTATGTGTGAGTCTGTGGGTATCTGTGTGAGTCTCTGCGTGAGTCTGTGCTACTGTGTGTGAGTCTATGGTGCTCTGTGTGAGTCTGTGGGTCTCTATGTGAGTCTGTGTGTGTATGCGAGCATGGGTGTCTGTGAATCTATGGGTCTTTATGGGTCTGTGTGTGAGTCTGTGTGTATATGTGAGTGTGGGTCTCTGTGTGAGTCTGTGGTCTCTATGTGTGAGTCTATGGGTCTGTGTGTGAGTCTGTGTGTATATGTGAGTGTGGTCTGTGTGTGAGTCTGTGTGTATCTCTGTGTGAGTCTATGGGTCTGTGTGTGAGTCTGTGTGTATATGTGAGTGTGGGTCTATGTGTGAGTCTGTGGGTCTCTATGTGTGAGTCTATGGGTCTGTGTGTGAGTCCGTGTGTATATGTGAGTGTGGGTCTCTGTGTGAGTCTGTGGGTCTCTATGTGTGAGTCTATGGGTCTGTGTGTGAGTCTGTGTGTATATGTGAGTGTGGGTCTCTGTGTGAGTCTATGGGTCTGTGTGTGAGTCCGTGTGTATATGTGAGTGTGGGTCTCTGTGTGAGTCTGTGGTCTCTATGTGTGAGTCTATGGCTCTGTGTGTGAGTCTGTGTGTATATGTGAGTGTGGGTCTCTGTGTGAGTCTGTGGGTATCTATGTGTGAGTCTATGGGTCTGTGTGTGAGTCTGTGTGTATATGTGAGTGTGGGTCTCTGTGTGAGTCTGTGGGTCTCTATGTGTGAGTCTATGGTCTGTGTGTGAGTCTGTGTGTATATGTGAGTGTGGGTCTCTGTGTGAGTCTATGGGTCTGTGTGTGAGTCCGTGTGTATATGTGAGTGTGGGTCTCTGTGTGAGTCTGTGGGTCTCTATGTGTGAGTCTATGGGTCTGTGTGTGAGTCTTTGTGTATATGTGAGTGTGGGTCTCTGTGTGAGTCTATGGGTCTGTGTGTGAGTCCGTGTGTATATGTGAGTGTGGGTCTCTGTGTGAGTCTGTGGGTCTCTATGTGTGAGTCTATGGGTCTGTGTGTGAGTCTTTGTGTATATGTGAGTGTGGGTCTCTGTGTGAGTCTATGGGTCTGTGTGTGAGTCCGTGTGTATATGTGAGTGTGGGTCTCTGTGTGAGTTTGTGGGTCTCTATGTGTGACTCTATGGCTCTGTGTCTGAGTCTGTGTGTATATGTGAGTGTGGGTCTCTGTGTGAGTCTGTGGGTCTCTATGTGTGAGTCTATGAGTCTGTGTGTGAGTCCGTGTGTATATGTGAGTGTGGGTCTCGGTGTATGCACGTTGAACGTCTTTCGCACCACCACCGTACTTAGCCAACCGGAGCTAATCGGATGTGCGGGGTGGCTTGCTGGGGGGTGGTGGGTGGGGTGTACAAACAAACTAAAACACAAAAAGCTGTTCTAAAGGTCCCCTTGTCAAAGAGTGAACAGAAATCCCGCAGGCCCTCTGACCGCCGCCGTCGCCACCACCGCCGCCACCTCCTCGTCGCAATCCCCATCTATGATTCAGAGCGTTCACCACAAAACCACAAGCACACACACAGGTGTGCACACACGCGGACGCAGACAAAGACCACCCCTCTACCCCTCCGGGTGTAGACTGTGACACCGTTGGGGTCGAGTGCTATCAGCAGCAAGCAGCAGCAGTAGCAGCGGCAGCGGCGCTTGTGAAGGCCGGCAACTTTGGGTCACCACTGAGGCCGGGTGGCCAGCAAACGATTCAGACTCATAACGGCAACGCGCCCTGCCACCATCGCCACGCACGGTTTTTGGTGGCGTACGTTGAATTTCTCTCGCAGTTGACCGCACTCATCGGAGGCGCGACGGAGGCTCTCCACGCACCGCACTCGTTTGAGAAGGCCGAGTCGACCTAGGGGAGGACCGGGACCGGTTGGGGTGATCGTCACCGCGGCGTTGGCCGCGAGCGGGAATCTAACTTGTTAGGTTTTTTCGGTAAAGTCACGTAGGTAAAAATTTAAATTAATAAAAGTAAAATAGAAGCTTGTGTTGCCTCCGAAACGTCGTGATTTTTATTTCATTTTTATTTTACTTTTATTAATTTTGAATTTTTCCACCTCCGTGACTTTACCGAAAAAACCTAAGAATATGAATCCTTGCAGTCACGAAAGCTTCAAATCTATAATTAGGGAATCTAACTTCTCTCGCAGCCGACCGCACTCATCGGAGGCGCGTCGTAAAGCTTCGGAGGCGGTGCTCTATGCAGCGCACTCGTTTGAGAAGGCTGAGTCGACCTAGGGGAGGAACGGGACCACGTTGGGTGCACGTCTAGGCCGCGGAACAGACCCACACGCACCGGGGAGGGGGGGGGGGATGCCGCTATGGTGGTAGCGTGCGCGTGTCGAATTTCTTTCGCGCCGTGCGTATCAACAAACTCAACAGCAACAACAATGAGCAGCAGTTGTAAACAAATGAGTTTGTCAATATAGATGGTGACGACGATGATGATGATGTAAAAGTGCCAACATAGCTCCCAGTGGCTTACTGATATCGGAAGGGAGAGCGTTCCAGACGGCTGCAGAAGCAGCAGTGCATCTGAAGCGCCGCGTGATGCGATGGTTAAGCAAAAGTGTAGTGTATAGTGTAGTGTATAGTAGTGGATAGTGTATAGTGTAGTGTATAGTGTAGTGTATAGTAGTGTAGTGTATAGTGTAGTGTATAGTGTAGTGTATAGTAGTGGATAGTGTATAGTGTAGTGTATAGTGTAGTGTATAGTAGTGGATAGTGTATAATGTAGTGTATAGTGTAGTGTATAGTAGTGGATAGTGTATAGTGTAGTGGATAGTGTAGTGTATAGTAGTGTATAGTAGTGTAGTGTATCGTGTAGTGTATAGTGCAGTGTATAGTGTAGTGTATAGTGTAGTGTATAGTGTAGTGTATAGTGTAGTGTATAGTGCAGTGTGGTGTATAGTGCAGAGTATAGTGCAGTGTATATTAGTGTATAGTAGTGTATAGTGCAGTGTATAGTGTCATAGTGTAGTGTATAGTGTAGTAACATAGTGTAGTGTATAGTGTAGTGTATAGCGTAGTGTATAGTGTAGTGTGTAGTAACAACGTGTCGTGTATAGTGTAGTGTATAGTGTGTAGTAACGTAGTGTAGTGTATAGTGTAGTGTATAGTGTAGTGCATAGTGTAGTGTGTAGTGTAGTGTATAGTGTAGTGTATAGCGTAGTGTACATAGCAACTGAAAGTGCTCGACGGCCAACACGAAAGCCGAACCGTCGTCGTGCATTCGGCGTGACGACGGTTCGCGCTCCTGTCGACGAGGGCAGCGAGGGGACGCCGCGTGGTTCACGCGTGGCGAGCGTCGCTGTCTGCGTGTGAGCTACGCGCGTGCCCTCGTGACGACGCATTCGTTAGACTCGCTTAGCCGCGTGCGGGAGACACTGGGGAGGGCTGTGTGGAGAAGAAGATGGAACGAGCAATGCTGCCTGCCTCCTCCGCCTCCTCTGACTTTGTTTATTGCAACTCTGGCGAAAGCAGAACGGATTTGCGTGGGCGGGAGGGGCGGAGGGGGGGGNACGGGAGTTGATGGGTTGTGGGGAGAGGCATGGGAGGGGAGGGAGGTGGGGGAGGCAAGGGGGAGGCATTGGAGGGAGGATGGGAGGGGAGGGATGGAGGAGGCAAGGGGGGAGGCATTGGAAGGGAGGATGGGGGAGGCATGGGGAGGAGGGATGGGGAGGCATGGGGAGGCATGGGGGAGGGAGGGATGGAAGGGATGGGAGGGATGGGGAGGCATGGAGGAGGCATGGGNGAGGCATGGGGGAGGCATGGGGAGGCATGGGGAGGCATGGGAGGGGAGGCATGGGGAGGCATGGGAGGGGAGGCATGGGGGAGGCATGGGAGGGGAGACATGGGGAGGCATGGGAGGGGAGGCATGGGGGAGGCATGGAGGGGAGGCATGGGGGAGGCATGGGGAGGCATGGGGGAGGCATGGGAGGGGGAGGCATGGGGGAGGCATGGGAGGGGAGACATGGGGAGGGATGGGGGGATGGCGGTAGAGATGGGGGAGACATGGTGGGGGAGGCATGGAGGGAAGGCATGGGGGAGAGATGGGGGAGGCATGGGGAGGGGAGACATGGGGAGGCATGGCGGGGAAGTGATGGGGGAGAGATGGGGAGGCATGGAGAGGGGGAGGCATGGGGCAGCCGTGGTGGGGGAGGGTTATTGTGTTGGGGGGTGAGTTGCTAAGCGTTTCCCTGCCCGCACCTAAACTGCTCAAAAATTTCCACAAGGAAACCAGAGACTCCTGGTTCATACCCAGCTTCATACACATCTCCTCTCTCTCTCGCTCGTCCGCGATGCTCGGGTCTGATTGCTGCCTCCTCCGCCAGTCAGAGGGTCATAGAGGCGTCTTTCTGCCCACTCGCGGTGGCGTGACCGGGATAATCCGGCATAACCCGGTACGGCCGGCGGCCTCCAAACCCCCCCATCCCGTTTGATAGCAACGCGTGCGTTATCGTCGTCATTATCATTGCCATTATTATATGAAGTGGACGATTGGGTGGTATGGTTAGAGGCGGAATGGTGGGGCTTGGTACCGGAGAGCGCTCCCAAGGGGCGCCGTGGTGGCTCGGAGATGTTGACTATCTCGCCTGGTATACAGGAGGTCGTGGGTTCGATCCCGACTTTAATGCCACAGTGGCTAGGAGATGTTGACTATCTCGCCTGGTATGCAGGAGGTCGTGGGTTCGATCCCGACTTTAATGCCACAGTGGCTAGGAGATGTTGACTATCTCGCCTGGTATGCAGGAGGTCGTGGGTTCGATCCCGACTTTGCAGCCACGGTGGCTAGGAGATGTTAACTACCTCGCCTGGTATGAAGGAGGTGGTGGGTTCGATCCCGACTTTGATGCTACGGTGGCTAGGAGATGTTCACTACCTCGCCTGGTACGCAGGAGGTCGTGGGTTCGATCCCGACCCAGATGCCACGCGTGTCTCTCTCTCTCTCGCCCAGTGGTCGCGTGGATTTTTCTCCAGGTTCTCCTGCGGTTTTTCCCCTCCACATTTAGAATCGACGTCACGCGTTTAGAGTGTTTGGCTACTTGCTATAAATGTCCAGGTGATGATGATGGTGATGATGATAGGCCGCCACTTTATTGAGCTATCATTAGATGTCTTGCAATAGCCAGTTAGGTCTCTTCTGAAAAAGAGCTGGTATAGCAGCTCACTGAGCCTTAACTGGTAAAAAAATAACCCGTAAAAACAAAGTTTTTCACTATAAATCCTTTATATGCGTGGCATCGGTTTTATTTTATTATTCATTTCTGTTTTTCTTGAGTAAGAGTTTCATTTTTATCACATTGGTATTTTAAATGAAATATGAAATTTTTTGTTTTCCTAAAAAGTGTAAAATTTTGGAAACAAATTTTCACGAAAATAAATTGTCACGCACAACGAGTCTGTGTGCAAAATGTCAGCTCGATTGGATCACGGGAAGTGGGTTAAAAAACGACCGAAAGATTTGCACGCAAGCAAGCAAGTGAACTTAATATAAAGGATTTAATAAAAACCAGTTTAATTTCGAGGCCCTTTAACGTGGTTGCCTGCCTATGGGACCTTATTTATTGCCAGTATCAAAAGCTAAGAACAGACATTTACCCTTTATAATGGCAATAAAACAAGTGTTGTGTTCAGATGTTCAAACAACAAACAGACACACACACAGCTATTGCAAGACATCGTCAAGTACTTCATTAACCACACACAACGCTCGTGGCAAAACACGCAAACCAACATGCTCTGGTAATAATATTTATGCCGTGAGCGGGAATCGATACTCGGGTTCCTGGGTCGTAGTGTGCTCACACAAAAGACAAAGGTCCCCGTATAGCCTTTAACAGACTGTCGAGGCAAGTGCTGTTAGCGAGCACCTATGAAGGCTGGCACGGCAACACGAGGGGGTGGGTGGCCAGCACCACGCCCGGCCGCCTTTGTCTCGCTAGTGGCAATGTTTACACATCGCACCAGGTACTCATTTGAGGCTGAGTCGACCTAGGAGAGGCCCAGGACCGGTTCAGACAATCGTCACAGGTGTTCGCCGTGAGCGAGAATCGAACTCGGGTCTCTGCCGAGTTCGTAGCGCAGCGTAGCGCTAACTCGCTACTACACTACACTACTGCTCCCCACAAACACGGACACACACACGGACACATTTTAGTAGATGCAGACACACGCGGCTTGTCTGATGCACTGAGTCATCCATCCGGTGTTCAACCACCGGCTCTGCAGGTCACGGCAATAGCGTCATGTCATTCACTCACCCATTCCCTCAACCCACCCACCCACACCCACCCACACACTCTCTCTCACACACAAAAGAAAACAACCACTCGCCCACCGAATGTCTGTTCACGTACGTACGGTCTCAATCGTAGATGCGGGGGNAGGGGATGGATAACAAACTAAATACAACAAGAAGCAGTTGTAAAGAAATGAGTTTGTCAATCTATACTCTTTACGTGGTAAGTAAATGGAACAATTGATCAAATGGGACCTTTTTTCGGCAGTATCAAAGTGTGTCAAAATAATTCATAGGCGTTTTACCCTTTCCGGCAATGAAACAGGAGTTGCGTTCAGAATCTCTTTTGGCTCTTTTGGTAAAGTCACGTAGGTAAAACGAACAAAAGAGTATGGATTCCTGCAGTCACGAAAGCTTTAAATCAAGATTGTGTTAAGATGTTCAAACACCGATTAGATTCTTTTGCGAGGAATCAAGTCGGTCTATGAATTCTCTGAGACGTGTGTGGCATTGACCTTGGGCTTGTCGTCTTTTGGCGTTGTTCTGCAGTCTGACACCATAGAGAAGGCTGCTTTTGCGAGATGTTCACTCAAAAGTGCTCTAGAGGATTTACATTATACTGGTAGGAACCTCCTGGTTACACCAGCCCACAGGGGATTATTGTGTCCGTCCGTCCGTCGTGGATCCAAAAATTGGAGGGGTAGGGCTGGGTGGAGAGGGGAGGGTGGGAGGGCGGGTGGGGAGGGTGGGCTGGGTGGGGAGGGAGGGTGGGTAGGGGAGGGTGGGGAGGGGCTGGGTGCGGAGGGGCTGGGTGGGGTGTTTGGGGAGGGGCTGGGTGGGAAGGGAGGGTGGGGAAGGGCTGGGAGGGGTGGGCTGGGTGGGGAGGGGCTGGTCAGCCCGTGGTGCCCTTATAAAACTCAACGTTTAACCCACTCACGCCGGCTTGTGCCCGCTCTCACAGTCGGCCATATTTGCGGAATACACCACGCCGCCGTTGACCCTGCAGGCCATTGACCGAGCAACCCACGTTCCTACCAGCTCCCTCCGCAGCAGGAATGTGTTGAGACCTCCTTTGCCAGTAGCAAGATATAGTCATAGGGTTTTATCCTTTTAACTGGCCACAAAACTGACACCTTTATACAATGCAAACAAAAAGACAACTCTGCTAATGTATGCACTGTCCTTGAAATTGATTGGTCCACACTCGAGACAACTAGGCTCTAAGAAAAGTTGTCTCGGGTATGGACCAATCAATTTCAAGGACAGTGCATACATTATCAGAGTTGTCTTTTTGTTTGCACCGCAAGTGTTGTGGTTAATGCAAACATGATCCCTTGTATAAAGGTGTCAGTTTTGTTGCCAGTAAAAGGGTAAAACCTATTACTGCTCTAGAGGAGTTGTACACCCATAGCTGCCACTGCCATTCAGTGGCCTGAAATCAAATGACCGCTGCAAAGTATGATCTTGAGTTTTAATGATAGTGTGCTGATCTTTAAAGGTGCATTGAAAAATGCTGATACTCCTACTGATACTCCTGCTGTTATGGAGTGACTCATGCAGCCAGCTGTGGCTGCAAATTTTGGTCATACATGTTACGTATGTCGTTTATTGTTAGATTTGAATCACAGTTTCTACGATCACTGTTGCAGTTTTTATAGCTTTTATTTTTGGTGATTTCGAAAACGTTTTGCTTTAGCCATTTTTGTTTAAATTTCGATTTAAATTTCGATGTAAAGCTTTCGTGACTGCAGGGATTCATCTTCTTGGTTCTTTCGGTAAAGTCACGTAGAAGGGAAGTAATAAAATAATAAAATAAAACATAATAAAATTATTTTAAAGCTTTCGTGACTGCAGGGATTCATCTTCTTGGTTATTTCGGTAAAGTCATCACGTAGAAGGGAATAATAAAATAATAAAAATAAAACATAATAAAATAATTCTCACGACGTTTCGACCACAACGCAAGCAGCCGTCCTCAAGTGAAGACTGCCATTTTGTTGTTGTAGTACAGAGTTGCCATAACTTAATCTAAATTTCCTTATGGCTGTTATTGTTTGACTTGCATCCCACTGGGTTTTGCCACAGCGTATGTACGGTCTTTTTTTGGTAAGACTTCTGCTGGATTTGTTTGCGGTAGTCTCAAGATCTTTTGGTCTTTTCAAAGCAAGAAGGGGTAATAAAATAAATAAAATAATAATTCTCACGACGTTTCGGCTACAACGCAAGCAGACGGCTGCTTGCGTTGTAGCCGAAACGGCGCTTGCGTTGTAGCCGAAACGTCGTGATTTTTATTTTATTATGTTTTATTTTTATTTTTTATTACTTCCCTACGTGACTTTACCGAAAGAACCAAGAAGATGAACGCACGAAGCTTTAAATCGAACACAGATTTTTCTTGTTCATGTTTTTGTTTGTTGCGGTCGCACCCGATTCAAGGGCCGAATTGCTCACAGGGCTATACCTAAAAAGAAGTGAAGATAATGCATGTCTTTGGTGCATCCAATCAGTTTCAAAAGCAAGGCATCGTATATATGATGAGAGAGCCATGTTTGTTTGCATGTTCACCCGAGTGTGTGTGGTTAATGCAGACTTGATTCCTGCGAAAGGTTCCGTCTATTTGGTGTTGAATATCTTAAGATAACCCCTATATTTTTATTTTTATTTCCAAAAGGGAGAACCAATATTCTATTTTCATGAAATAATTGACGTCGTTTTTTCATATTCTTGGTTCTTTCGGTAAAGTCACGTAGAAGGGAAATGAGAAAATTAAAATAAAACAATAAAATTCTCACGACGTTTCTACTGCAACACAAGCAATCATCATCAGGTGTGAAATCCACAGCAAGAATTTTTTTTTTGCTGTGGATTTCACACCTGATGATGATTGCGTGTGTTGCAGTCGAAACGTCGTGAGAATTTAAATGTTTTATTTTCATTATTTTATTATTTCCCTTCTACGTGACTTCACCGAAAGAACCAAGAATATGAATCCCTGCAGTCACGAAAGCTTGTCGTTTTTTTTAGTCACGAAATAATTTTCGAGTTGATGCCCGTTGCCGCACGAATTTTGGCCGCATTATCCTTACAAATTGAGACTGTTTTGTCTGCGCTTGCGTCCGTCAGCCAAAGCAAATAAGACTCTGAGAGAGAGAGAGGAGAGAGGGGGGTATAGCAGGAATGTCAATTGTGAATTACACTTCACTTGCACATTTTCACGTCTCTCTGCTTTTGTCTGTTTTGTTTTCTCTCTCTCTCTCCTCTCTCCCTCCCCATTCTGAAATATTTGCTGTGGTAGAGAAATTATTATTTCGTTCGTATAGATTTTTTATCTCAATCCGGACGTGCGCTGAGAGTATTTGGCGGCTGCTGCTGCTGCTGCTGCGATGAATTTCCGAGCTATGACAACAAGCCCGCCGATTCGTTTGAGCTATCACTTGTCACTTGTGATGGTCACGTCGCTTCTGAGAAAGTGCTAAGTAGCTCAGTGGGGTCTTGCCTGGTAAAATAACAAGTAAACCCGTAAAAAGTTTTTCACTATAAATCCTTTATATGCGTGGCATCGGGGCGGCTAGAGTCCTCTCGTCCTCTGGCTTGAGAAGGCTGCCACCTATGGGTCAGATGATTGTCTGGCAGCATTAAACAATTGGTAATTAAATGTTTTTTTTCCCTAAACAGTGTAACATTTTGGAAAATGATTTTCACGAAAATGATTGTCACGCACAACAGTCTGTGTGCAAAATGTCAGCTCGATTGGATCACGGGAAGTGGGTTAAAAAAACGACCGAAAGATTTGCACGGTCCTAAGCAAGCAAGCGAACTTAATATAAAGGATTTTAACAAGTATAACCCGTAAAACAAAGTTTTTCACTCTAAATCCTTTATATGCGTGGCGGCTAGAGTCCTCTCGTCCTCTGGCTTGAGATGGCTGCCACCTATGGGTCAGATGATTGCCTGCCACCATTAAGCAATTGGTAATTAAATATAGTTTATTATTTCCTAAAAAGTGTAAAATTTTGGAGAAAAAAAATTCACGAAAACAACAATCTATTACATCTAAAACAATCTGGGTTCCGAAAAAAATACAGCACCACATCTGCTGCATTAGACTCTCTGAATCACATTTACAGTAGCCTTGATAATAAGCAGTACTGCGCCTGTCTTTTGCTTGACTTGTCCAAAGCTTTTGATACAGTAGACCACAACATCCTGCTTAGTAAAATAAGTTGCCTCGGTTTTTCCGAAAACACAGTAAAATGGTTAAAAAATTACCTCTTTTCTCGCACCCAAACTGTATTCACAGAGGGTTGGAGGTCAAACAGTGTTAAGATAACAAAAGGGTTCCACAGGGTTCCATTCTCGGCCCCCTCTTGTTCTCTCTTTATGTAAATGACTTGGGCACTGAACTGGATTATTCCAGGGTAAATCTTTTTGCAGATGACACGGTACTAATTACTGCTGGCCGCTCTCCGGATGACGTGATTGCTAAGCTCCAGAGTGATTTCAACAAACTACAACATCAGCTAGTTGCTCTTAAACTAGTCCTAAATCCTGCCAAAACCAAGGTGCTATGCTTCTCACCAGGACTAAAGCGGGAAGTTATTTTCCCCAAATTACATTCCTTAAATAATGATCAAATAGAGCAAGTCAAGATCTTAAGTATCTTGGGGTCATCCTGGATTCAAAACTGAATTTTGAAGATCACATTGATTATATTGGGAAAAAGACAAAATTAAAATTGGTTTTCTATATCGACACAAGCACTGCTTCCCCCCTATGTTCCGTTTGGAATTGATTAAAGCTACCGTACTGCCTCTACTTGATTACTGTGACATTGTGTATAAATCAGCCCCAAGTACTGTACTGAAGAAGCTTGACTCAATGTATCACTCGGCCTTAAGATTTGCATTGAACTGCCCATATAGGACTCACCACTGTGATCTCTACATTGGGTCAAACTTAACATCTCTGAATGTTCGACGGCTTGTGCACCAGATCTTATTTATTCATGATGTACTTGCAAAAAAATCTGCAGATTACCTGCTGGATCTCGTCTCTGTTTCAAAGAACAAATTTGACCTAAGGTCTACACTCATTTACCAGCTTAATATTCCCTATTGCCGTACATATACTGGAGGAAGGGCCTTTGCTATTGATGCCCCCAGGGTCTGGAATGCTGTTGCAAATAAATTGAAACTGCTTTAGAGGAGTTGTACACCCCTAGCTGCCAGTGCTATTCAGTGACCTAAAATAAAATGTTTCGCTCCGGATGATCGCTACAAAGTATGACCTGTGTTTTGATTTAGTGTGCTGATCTTAAAGGTGCATTGAAAATTTACAATACTCCGATTGATGCTCCTGCTGTTGTGGAGTGACTCATGCAGCCAGCTATGGCTGCAGGGTTTTGGTAGTACATGTTGTTTATGCCATTTATTGTGAAAATTCCGTCACAGTTCCTATGATTGCTTTTCATTGCTTTCATGCTTTATTTTGGTGATTTCGAAAAGTGTATTGGTTTAGCCATGTTTGGTTGTTGTAGTACAGAGTTAGACTGATGGCCTTAATCTAAGTTGTCTTGTGGTTGTTGTTGTTGTTGTTTGACTTGCATCCCACTGGGATTTTTGCACACAGCGTTGGTGTACGGTGTTTTTTCTGCAATATTTTTGCTGTCTTTTCTTGGATTTTCTGTTTGCACTTAGTCACATATTCACTTTAAGATGTTTTTTGTTCATGTTTTTGTTTTTTGTTTGTTGCGGTTGCACCCGATTCAAGAGCTGAATGGCTCACAGGGCTATACCTAATCAATGAACTTGAACTTGAACCTTTAAAGGCCGGTGGGTCGGTGGCCAGTAACCACGCCTGGCCGCCTTTGTGGTGTTTATCACACGCCACAGCAGGTACTCAGTCGAGGCTGAGTCGACCTAGGGGAGGCCGAGGACCGGTTTAGATAATCGCACCGGTGTTGGCCGTGAGCGGGAATCAAACCCGTGTCGCCGGGTTCATAGCGCAGCGCGCTAACCACTGCGCCACCGCTCCCCCCCCCCAACCCACAAAAGACAAAGATCCCCTGTAGCCTTAACAGACTGTAGGGGCAAGTGCTGCGAGCCTAGCGATGAAGGCTGCGCACGGCACACGAGGGGTGGGTGGCCAGCACCACGCCCGGCCGCCTTTGTCTCCCCAGTGGCGATGTTTACACACCACACCAGGTACTATTTGACTGAGTCGACCTAGGGAGGCCCGGACCGGTTCAGATAATCGTCACCGGTGTTGGCCGTGAGCGGGAATCGAACCCGTGTCGCCGGGTGCATAGCGCAGCGCAGCGCTAACCACTATGCCACCGCTCCCCCGCCACTAAACTACCAACACACACACACCACAGACACTCACCAGCATGACGATTTCATCTCCTACCTTACCCCCCTCTCTCCCTTCTTACTCTTCGCCCGCATTCTGCTGTTCGGGGCATCCGTCCATCCTCTCTCTCTCGCTCCTGTTGGTCCCGACTTAGACAAAATACCGGCTCGGTCGGCATTGCACATACCAGCGGAAGAACCACGCTCGGATGAGCGTGAGTGGGCTGAGGGTCGGGTTTGCAAGAGCATGGAGGGAATAGAGGTCGTTGTTGTTATCTTCATTTTAAATGTGTTTTCGACTTTTTGTATTTAAACCAGGTAAGGGCTCACTGCGTTACACAGTTTTAACTGTGTTTATTTCACTAGGTAAGTCTCCACTGCGTTACACAGTTTTAACTGTCGATTTAAAGCTTTCGTGACTGTAGGGATTCATCTTCTTGGTTCTTTCGGTAAAGTCGCGTAGAAGGGAAATAATAAAATAATAAAAATAAAACATAATAAAATATTATGCAGGGATTCATCTTCTTGGTTCTTTCGGTAAAGTCACGTAGAAGGGAAACAGTTAAATAATAAAATAAATTATTATATTATTATATTATTTTATTATGTTTTATTTTTATTATTTTATTGTTTCCCTTCTACGTGACTTTACCGAAAGAACCAAGAAGATGAGTTTTAACTGTGTTTATTTTACTAGGTAAGTCCCCACTGCGTTACACAGTTTTAACTGTGTTTATTTAACCAGGTAAGGGCCTCACGGACCTACACAGTTTAAACTATAGTTTTTGGTTCTTTCTGTAAAGTCACGTAGAAGGGAAACAATAAAATAATAAAAAGAAAACATAATAAAATAATACAATATAATAAGAAAAATAAGAAAAAAATATTTAAAAATTCAGGAGAAAAAATACAGAAGGCGAACTGGCGAATTTTTTTTTCACCTGAAGACGATTGCTTGTGTTGCGATCGAAACGTCGTGATTTTAAAAATTATCTTATACTTTTTTATCTACGCGACTTTACCGAAAGAACCAAAGAGTATGAATCCCTGCAGTCACGAAAGCTTTAAGTCAGTTTTAACTATGTTTTTAAGTCGTTGAATGGTCTGGCCCCTGTGTTCATGTCTTCCATGCCTTTAAGATATCAACCAACCACTTACGAATTGTGAATGTTGTAGCGGGGTTTGCACTCCAACACACACTAGTTAGTGCTGGACTAGTAATTCAAGCAAGCAAGTGAACTTAATATAAAGGATTTAAAAAGTGGAACGTTCCTGGCCCATCCCCCCCCCTCAACCATTATATAAACGGAGTGGTAGCTCCTGCAATCTCTCATTTACTTGATACAGCTGTCGTGGCTGTGACGGTACCACCTGAAGACGGAAGCTTGTGTTGCCTCCGAAACGTCGTGATTTTTATTTTATTTTACTTTTATTTTACTTTCATTTTCAATTTTTACCTACGTGACTTTACCGAAAAAAACCTAAGAATATGTTGATATTTCTCCTTCTTGGTTCTTTCGGTAAAGTCACGTAGAAGGGAAGTAATAAAATAATAAAAATATAAATAATGATATTATGTTTTATTTAATAATATTATGTTTTATTTTTATTATTTTATTACTTCCCTTCTACGTGACTTTACCGAAAAAACCTAAAATATGAATCCTTGCAGTCACGAAAGCTTCAAATCTAGAACATCTGCCTAGCCATCGCGCGCTCTCAGCCGCCTCCTCCTCAGCGGTATCAGCGGCGGCAGCACCTCACGGCTGCTGTCAACGTCGCCCGCTTGAGTAACGCGATCATCGCCTGGCGGGCGAGCGAGCGGGCGAGCGTGACGGCGGAGTGGCGGATGTGGTCGCTTACGAAAGCGAGAGAGAGAGAGCGAGATAGAGAGAGAGAGCACGTGGCATTCCAAACGTGCCCAAGTGTAGATCTTCTTAGCCCACGCCTCGCCTCCACGCCTCCCTCGCAACCCTCCTCTCGCAGAATATACCTTGGAGAACTCGCGCGTGTGCGTGTCTGTGTGTCAATGTTGTGGGGAGCGGTGGTGTAGTGGCGGTTAAATTTCGATTTTAGTAGTGCTAATCGCATATCTGCATTTCCCATAAATATGCAAAATTCCTCTTCTTGCTTCTTTCGGTAAAGTTACTTTCTACGTGACTTTACCGAAAGAACCAAAGAGTAATTCCTGCAGTCACGAAAGCTCCAAATTAAGTATCCTTCTGCAGGTAGTAGGTTTTTACCCTTTCAACTGGTACAAAACGGACACCTTTATACAAGGCATCATGTTTACAATAACCACAACACAAGCAGTCAAAATGCAAACAAAAAGAAACAACTCTGATGATGATAATGATATGCACTGTCCTTGAAGTTGATTGGTCCACACCCGAGACAGCTTTCCTTAGAGCCTAGTCTTCTGGTGCAACACCAATGGAGACTAGGCTCTAAGCAAACATGATGCCTTGTATAAAGGTGTCAGTTTTGTACCAGTTTAAAGGGTAAAAACCTACTACTATATTTTGCCACTGGTAAAGGAGAGGTCTCAGAGTATCCTCCGCAAGTTTCTGTTGAGCGAGTAGCCGCACCCCATGAGGGTCGGCAGGTACACTCAGACTCACACTCACACAGTCGCCCTGTCAGCATGCCGCTGCTTCTATGGCTGTCTCTTCCATTGGGGGGGGGGTCACAGGGGAAGGGGGGGGGTCACGGGGGGGGGGTCACAGGGGAGGTGGGGGGTCATGGGGTGAGGGTCACAGGCTGGCCCGGGCGATCAGGGCAAGTCTTCGAAGGCTCTCGTGTTCCCAGCCACTCGGCCCGCGGCAGATTTACCGCGCTAATAGATTTCCCTCACGTCTAGAATTTGATGCGTTCGTGACTGCAAGGATTCATACTCTTAGGTTTTTTTTCGGTAAAGTCACGTAGGTAAAAAATAAAAAAATAAAAATTGCTAAACGTTATAATACAAATAAAATAAAATAATAAATGACATGATTTATTAAAAATTACTAAAATAATAAATCACATGATTTATTATTTTATTTCTATGATTACTTTAAGTAATTTTTAATTTTTTTAAATTTAATTTTTTTACCTACGTGACTTTACCGAAAAAACCTAAGAGTATATTTCCCTCACATCGCCCGCATGCCAAATCAATTGTGCAATTACGGGGAGCAAGTACAAAAATTGTGTTTTCATGATTTTCCTTGCAATGTCAGGACATTGCCTCGGATATTTTTTTGTTGGTAACTCGTCGCTTTCGGTCCGTCGTCTGTCCGTATGTCCCTCCGTCCGTCCGTGATTGTGTCTCTCCACTCGCCCATCTGTACATCTCCCTGTCTCTCTGCCCGTGTGTCTCTCCACTCGCCCATCTGTACATCTCCCTGTCTCTCTGCTCGTGTGTCTCTCCACTCGCCCACCTGTACATCCCCTGTCTTTTTTGCTCGTGTGTCTCTCCACTCGCCCATCTGTACATCCCCCGTCTCTCTGCCCGTGTGTCTCTCCACTCGCCCATCTGTACATCCCCCTGTCTCTCTGCTCGTGTGTCTCTCCACTCCACCATCTGTACATCCCCCTGTCTCTCTGCTCGTGTGTCTCTCCACTCGCCCATCTGTACATCCCCCGTCTCTCTGCTCGTGTCCCTCTCCACTCGCCCATCTGTACATCCCCTGTCTCTCTGCTCGTATGTCTCTCCACTCGCCCATCTGTACATCCCCCTGTCTCTCTGCTCGTGTGTCTCTCCACTCGCCCATCTGTACATCTCCCTGTCTCTCTGCTCGTGTGTCTCTCCACTCGCCCATCTGTACATCCCCCTGTCTCTCTGCTCGTGTGTCTCTC
Source organism: Lethenteron camtschaticum (assembly GCA_018977245.1). NCBI lineage: Eukaryota > Metazoa > Chordata > Hyperoartia > Petromyzontiformes > Petromyzontidae > Lethenteron > Lethenteron camtschaticum. The sequence continues at coordinate 201,874 of WFAB01001143.1, read as the reverse complement.
CACTCGCCCATCTGTACATCCCCCTGTCTCTCTGCTCGTGTGTCTCTCCACTCGCCCATCTGTACATCCCCCTGTCTCTCTGCCCGTGTGTCTCTCCACTCGCCCATCTGTACATCTTCCTGTCTCTCTGCCCGTGTGTCTCTCCACTCGCCCATCTGTACATCCCCTGTCTCTCTGCTCGTGTGTCTCTCCACCCGCCCATCTGTACATCCCCCTGTCTCTCTGCTCGTGTGTCTCTCCACACGTGCATCTGTACATCCTCCTATCTCTCTGCTCGTGTCCCTCTCCACTCGCCCATCTGTACATCCCCCTGTCTCTCTGCTCGTGTGTCTCTCCACACGTGCATCTGTACATCCCCCTGTCTCTCTGCTCGTGTCCCTCTCCACCCGCCCATCTGTACATCCCCCTGTCTCTCTGCTCGTGTGTCTCTCCACACGTGCATCTGTACATCCCCCTGTCTGACCCTCCATCCCAAACCTCCCTCCGTCTCTCCGTCCGTCCGTACATGTCCGTCGAGTTTAGAGGGCCGTTCAATCAAACCCCTAGTCACCCTGAACGTCGATATCGGTACGCATTCAAACTGTAGAATCATCATTATAATAGCGACGACGATGTTATTGTAGTACTGCTACACACAATATTGATACACCTCCTCCACCTCCTCACCCTCTTCAAGTCCACGTGACACCGATACGTCTCTGGGCCTCCGCTAGGTCGACTCGGCCTTAAACGAGTCACCTGGGAGAGACAAAGGCGGCCGCGCGTGGTGCTGGCCACCCACGTGTGCCACAGTGCCGGTAGCCTTCATAGGATGCTCGCTAAGAGCACTTGCCCCAACAGTCCGTTGAAAAATTAACCCGTAAAAACAAAGTTTTTCACTATAAATCCTTTATATGCGTGGCATCGGTTTTATTTTATTATTTATTTCTGTTTTTCTTGAGTAAGAGTTTCATTTTTATCACATTGGTATTTTAAATTAAATATGAAAAAAAATTTTTCCTAAAAAGCGGAAAATTTTGGAAAAATTGTAACGCACAACGAGTCTGTGAGCACAATGTCAGCTCGATTGGATCACGGGAAGTGGGTTAAAAAACGACCGAAAGATTTGCACGGTCGTAAGCGCGCAAGCAAGCAAGCAAGTGAACTCAATATAAAGAATTTAAAAAAAGGCTGTACGGGGGATCTTTGTCTTTGTGCGCGTGTACTCTTAGTTCTTTCGGTAAAGTCACGTAGGTAAAAAATGAAATTAAAATTAATAATTTTTTTATTAAAGTCACGTAGGTAAAACATTAAATTAAAATTAATAATTTTTTTTATGAATTTTAATTTCATTTTTACCTACGTGACTTTAAATTAATAATTTTTTAAAATTAATTTTAATTTCATGTTTTACCTACGTGACTTTACCGAAAGAACTCAGGGTATGAATCCTTGCAGTCACGAAAGCTTCAAATCTAGAATTTGTGCGCGTGTGTTCACGTGGCATCTGTATTAGCCGGGTTCGCGAGCTACCGAACCCGGCGAGCCCGAGTTCGATTCCCGCTCACGGCCACCAACACAACCGGTTCCGGGCCTCCTCCTAGGTAGGCTCAGCCTCAAATGAGTACGTGGGTGCGTGTATTAGTAAGCATCGCCACCGGGGGAGACAAAGGCGGTCGGGCGTGGTGCTGGCCACCCTTCCCCACCTCCCCGCGTGTGTCACAGTTGCCGGGTGCTGCTACTCGCTATACACAAAGCACTTGCCCCAACAGTCTCTTCAAAGGCTACACGGGGGATCTTTGTCTTTGTGCGCGCGCGTGAACTTCAAACGGGCAGGCATCGGCGACTGATCAGAGGCGGTGAGAAATGTTTTTTTTGGCTTTCAAGGTTTTGTTGTTGTTGGTGGTGGTGTTGTTGTTGTTGGTGGTGGTGTTGGTGGTGGTTGTTGTTGGTGGTGGTGGTGGTGTTGGCTGTGGCGGAGTTTTCAGATCCCTCATTAAACGCGAGAGAGAGAGAGGGGCAGAGAGAGAACTGCGATTTGTGGAGTTCGCAAATCCGTTATTCTCTACCCTACCACAGCCACTCATCATCATCATCAGCATCGCCATCATCAGCAGCATCATCATCAGCATCGCCATCATCATCAGCATCAGTAGCATCAACCGGCCACGGAAGACAAAGACGGCTGTGGGCCAAGACGAGCAATGAGTTTCCGCGCCTGGCACCCCTTCACTCCACCCACTCCACTCCACCCACTCTACTCCACCACTCCACCCCTCCACTCCACCTCTCCACCCCTCCACTGCACTCACTCCACTCACTCCACTCCACCCACTTCACTCCACCATTCCACTCCACCCCACCCACTCCACCACTCCACGTATAGTGTAGTGTGTAGAATTTAGTGTAGTATATAGTGTATAGTAGTGTTTAGCAGTGTATAGCAGTGCATAGTGATGTGGATAGTGCAGTGTATAGTGCAGTGTATAGTATATTGTATAGTATGCACGTTGAACTTCTTTCGTACCGTACGTAGCCAACGATGCTAATTAGAGGTCCGGGCGCGGGTGGGCGAGTGTGCGGTGAGTGTGTGGTGAGTGTGTGCGGTGAGTGTGTGCGGTGAGTGTGTGCGGCGAGTGTGCGGTGAGTGTGTGTGAGTGTGTGCGGTGAGTGTGGCGAGTGTGTGTGGTGAGTGTGCGGTGAGAGTGTGTACGGTGAGTGTGTGCGGTGAGTGTGGCGAGTGTGTGCGGTGAGAGTGTGCGGTGAGTGTGTGCGGTGAGAGTGTGCGGTGAGTGTGGCGAGTGTGTGCGGTGAGAGTATGCGGTGAGTGTGTGCGGTGAGAGTGTGCGGTGAGTGTGCGGTGTGTGTGGTGAGTGTGTGGTGAGTGTGTTGTGTGTGTGTGGTGGTGTGTGTGTGTGGTGAGTGTGTCGAGAGTGTGTGGTGAGTGTGTGTGGTGAGTGTGTGTTGTGTGTGGTGAGTGTGTGGTGAGTGTGTTGTGTGTGTGTGGTGAGTGTGTGTGGGTGAGTGTGTCGAGAGTGTGTGGTGAGTGTNGTGGTGAGTGTGTGTTAGTGTGTGTGAGTGTGTGGTGAGTGTGTGTGGTGTGTGTGAGTGTGTGGTGAGTGTGTGTGGTGGTGAGTGTGTCGAGAGTGTGTGGTGAGTGTGTGTGGTAAGTGTGTGTTGAGTGTGTGTGAGTGTGTGCNGTGAGAGTATGCGGTGAGTGTGTGGTGAGAGTGTGCAGTGAGTGTGCGGTGAGTGTGTGTGGTGAGTGTGTGGTGAGTGTGTTGTGTGTGTGTGAGTGTGTGTGTGTGGTGAGTGTGTCGAGAGTGTGTGGTGAGTGTGTGGGTGAGTGTGTGTGTGTGTGGTGAGTGTGTGTGTGTGGTGAGTGTGTCGAGAGTGTGTGGTGAGTGTGTGTGGTGAGTGTGTGTGTTGTGTGTGGTGAGTGTGTGGTGAGTGTGTGGTGAGCGTGCGGTGAGTGTGTGTGGTGAGTGTGTGGTGAGTGTGTGTGGTGAGTGTGTGGTGAGTGTGTGTTGTGTGTGTGTGTGGTGAGTGTGTGTGGTGAGTGTGTGGTGAGTGTGTGTGGTGAGTGTGTGTGTGAGNTGTNTGTGTGTGGTGAGTGTGTGTGGTGAGTGTGTGTNGTGTGTGGTGAGTGTGTGGTGAGTGTGTGGTGAGTGTGTGTGGTAGTGTGTGGTGAGTGTGTGTTGATGTGCNGTGAGTGTGTGGTGAGTGTGTGTTGTGTGTGGTGAGTGTGTGGTGAGTGTGTGGTGAGTGTGTGTNGTGTGGTGAGTGTGTGTGAGTGTGTGTNGTGTGTGGTGAGTGTGTGGTGAGTGTGTGGTGGTGTGTGTTAGTGTGCGTGTGTGTGGTGAGTGTGTGTTGTGTGTGGTGAGTGTGTGGTGAGTGTGTGGTGAGTGTGTGTGTGGTGAGTGTGTGGTGTGTGATTTTGTNTNTGTAGGCGGTGTGTGTGTGTGTNTGAGTGTGTGATGTGTGGTNNGTGTGTGCGTNGTGAGTGTGTGTGTGTGTGTGTGAGTGTGTGGTGGTGTGTGTGTGGTGCAGTGTGTGGTGAGTGTGTGTGGTGAGTGTGTGTGGTGTGAGTGTGTGGTGAGTGTGTGTTGTGTGTGGTGAGTGTGTGGTGAGTGTGTGTGGTGTGTGTGTGTGTGTGAGTGTGTGTTGAGTGTGTGGTTGTGTTGTGTGTGTGTGGTGNGTGTGTGGTGAGCGTGTGTGTGTGGTGAGTGTGTGGTGAGTGTGTGGTGAGTGTGTGGTGTAGTGTGTGGTGAGTGTGTGGTGAGTGTGTGGTGAGTGNGTGTGTGTGTGGTGAGTGTGTGGTGAGTGTGTGTGTGGTGTGTGTTACATTGTGTGTGGTGAGTGGTGGTGAGTGTGTGTGTGTGTGTGTGTGTGGTGAGTGTGTGGTGTGTGTGAGTGTGTGTGAGTGGTGTGTGGTGAGTGTGTGGTGAGTGTGTGTGTGTGTGAGTGTAGTGTGTGTGGTGAGTGGTGTTACATTGTGTGTGTGTGTGGTGAGTGTGTGTGTGTGGTGTGTGTGGTGTGTGGTGNTGAGTGTGGAGAGTGTGTGGTGAGTGTGTGTGGTAATGTGTGTGTGAGTGTGTGGTGAGTGTGTGGTGAGAGTATGCNGTGAGTGTGTGGTGAGAGTGTGGTGAGTGTGCGGTGAGTGTGTGTGGTGAGTGTGTGGTGAGTGTGTTGTGTGTGTGTGGTGAGTGTGTGTGTGTGGTGAGTGGGAGAGTGTGTGGTGAGTGTGTGTGTGAGTGTGTGTGTGTGTGTGGTGGTGTGTGTGTGTNGTGAGTGTGTGAGAGTGTGTGGTGAGTGTGTGTNGTGAGTGTGTNTGGTGAGTGTGTGTTGTGTGTGGTGAGTGTGTGTGGTGAGTGTGTGTNGTGTGTGTGAGTGTGTGGTGGTGTGTGGTGAGTGTGTGGTGAGTGTGTGGTGAGTGTGTGTTGGTGTGCGGTGAGTGTGTGGTGAGTGTGTGTTAGTGTGTGGTGAGTGTGTGGTGAGTGTGTGTGGTGAGTGTGTGTGTGTGGTGAGTGTGTGTGGTGTGTGTGTGTGTGTGAGTGTGTGGTGAGTGGTGTGGTGAGTGTGTTACATTGTGTGTGGTGAGTGTGTGGTGAGTGTGTGTNNTGAGTGTGTGTTGTGTGTGTGGTGAGTGTGTGGTGAGTGTGTGTGGTGAGTGTGTGTGTGTGTGTGAGTGTGTGTGAGTGTGTGTGGTGAGTGTGTGTGTGTGTGTGGTGAGTGTGTGGTGAGTGTGTGTGAGTGTGTGTGTGTGTGTGGTGAGTGTGTGGTGAGTGTGTGGTGAGTGTGTGTNGTGTGTGTGAGTGTGTGGTGAGTGTGTGATGAGTGTGTGTNGTGTGTGTGGTGAGTGNGTGTGAGTGTGTGTGAGTGTGTGTGTTGTGTGTNTGGGTGTGTGNTGTGTGTGAGTGTGTGTGGTGTGTGTGGTGAGTGGTGTCATGTGTGTGTGAGTGTGTGGTGAGTGTGTGNTGGTGGGTTGTGTGTGTGGTGTGTGTGGTGAGTGTGTGGTGANTGGTGNTGTGGTGAGTGTGTGTGGTGAGTGTGTGGTGAGTGTGTGTGNGTGTGTGGTGGTGTGTGTGTGGCTGTGTGTGAGTGTGTGTTAGTGTGTGGTGAGTGTGTGTGAGTGTGTGTTACATTGTGTGTGNTGAGTGTGTGGTGAGTGTGTGTGTGTGTGAGTGTGGGGTGTGTGTGNTGAGTTGTGGTAGTGTGTGTGGTGTGTGTGAGTGTGTGCGTGAGAGTATGGTGAGTGTGTGGTGAGAGTGTGCGGTGAGTGTGCGGTGAGTGTGTGTGTGAGTGTGTGGTGAGTGTGTGTGGTGTGTGTGAGTGTGTGTGTGTGTGAGTGTGTGGAGTGTGTGTGAGTGTGTGTGGTGAGTGTGTGTGTGTGTGTGTGAGTGTGTGTGTGTGGTGAGTGGTCTGAGAGTGTGTGGTGAGTGTGTGNTGAGTGTGTGGGTGAGTGTGTGTTACATTGTGTGTGTGAGTGTGTGNGTGTGAGTGTGTGTNGTGTGTGGTGAGTGTGTGGTGAGTGGTGGTGAGTGTGTGAGTGTGTGTGTGAGTGTGTGTTGTGTGCGGTGAGTGTGTGGTGAGTGTGTGTGTGNGTGGTGAGTGTGTGNTGAGTGTGTGTGTGAGTGTGTGTTGTGTGCGGTGAGTGTGTGGTNAGTGTGTGTTGTGTGTGGTGAGTGTGTGGTGAGTGTGTGTGGTGAGTGGTGTTNTGTGTGTGAGTGTGTGTGAGTGTGTGNNTGTGTGTGTGAGTGTGTGTGTGTGTGAGTGAGTGTGTGAGTGTGTGNGNGGTGTGTGTTTGTGTGGNGGGTGTGTGTGGGGTGAGTGTGGTGTGTGTGTGGGGNTGAGTGTGTGANTGTGTGTNGGTGAGTGTGTGGTGAGTGTGTGTGAGTGTGTGGTGTGTGGGTGAGTGTGTGGTGAGTGTGTGTGGGTGTGTGNTGAGTGTGTGTGAGNTGTGTGTGAGTGTAGTGTTACATTGTGTGTGNTGAGTGTGTGGTGAGTGTGTGTGGTGAGTGTGTGTTGTGTGTGNTGAGTGTGTGGGAGTGTGTGATGAGTGTGTGTGAGTGTGTGGTGAGTGTGTGTTACATTGTGTGTGGTGAGTGTGTGTTGTGAGTGTGTGGTGAGTGTGTNTGTGGTGAGTGTGTGGTGTGTGTGTGGTGNGTGTGTGGTGTGTGTGGTGGTGAGTGGGTGGTGTGGTGAGTGTGTTTGTGCTCGCTTTCAACACTTTCCCCGCACCTCCGATGAGCACGGTCCCCTACGTAGAAAGAAGTTCAACGTACATACCCACTCACTCACTCACCCACTCACTCACTCACCCACTCACTCACCCACTCACTCACTCACCCATCACTCACCCACTCACTCACCCACTCACTCACCCACCCACTCCCCCACCCACTCACTCACCCACCCATTTACACACTCACTTACCCACTCGCTCACTCACGCACTCGCCCACCCACTCACCCAACCACACACTCACCCACCCATTACACACTCACCCACTCACTCACCCACCCACACACTCACTCCCCAACCCACTCACCCACCCACCCACTCACACACTCACCCATCCACTCACTCTCCCACCCACCCACTCCCCCACCCACTCACTCACCCACCCACAAACTCACTCACACATCCACTTACCCATTTACACACTCACCCACTCACCAACTCACTCACCCACCCACTTCCCCACCCACTCACTCACCCATCCACAAATTCACTCACCCATCCACTTACCCATTTACACACTCACCCACTTACTCACTCACCCACCCACACTCACTTTCCCATCCACACACTCACCCACTCACTCACTTACCCACCTACTCACTCACCCACCTACTCACTCACCCACCCACTCACCCACCCACCCACCCACCCACCCACTCACCCACCCACTCACCCACCCACTCACTCACTCACCCACTCACTCACCCACCCACCCACCCACTCACTCACTCACTCACCCACCCACTTACTCACCCACGCATTCACTCACCCATCACGTTCAGCGCGTACACACACGTGCAACAAACAGCTACGTTGTACGACACACCACTATAGCAACGTACTGTACACACGTGCACTTGCCCCAGCAGCCCGCGTAGGGCCACACTGGTGATCTTTGTCTTTGGGTAGGCGTGCAGGCAGGGCTGTGTTGGAATTGCCTGAGGCGGCGGCGGGGGTAGATGATGATGATGGCAGGAGGTGGATGGCGTTCTTAGTGGTGGTGGTGGTGGTTCAGAGTGGGCTGCAGCAGGGAGCGTTATTGCTTCCCAGGCATTACCTGCTGGGTCTGTCTCGTGACCTCCTCCTGCACCTAGCCTGGCACAGTAGGGAGGTACAGCTGGTGGTGCATCTACCGGTCATCTCAGTCAGTCAACCCATGTCACCTGCTGGGTCTGTCCCGTGACCTCCTCCTGCACATAGCCTGGCACAGTCGGGAGGTACAGCTGGTGGTGCATCTACTGGTCATCTCAGTCAGCCAACCCCTGTCACCTGCTGGGTCTGTCCCGTGACCTCCTCCTGCACCTAGCCTGGCACAGTAGGGAGGTACAGCTGGTGGTGCATCTACCGGTCATCTCAGTCAGTCAACCCATGTCACCTGCTGGGTCTGTCCCGTGACCTCCTCCTGCACCTAGCCTGGCACAGTCGGGAGGTACAGCTGGTGGTGCATCTACCGGTCATCTCAGTCAGCCAACCCCTGTCACCTGCTGGTCTGTCCCGTGACCTCCTCCTGCACCTAGCCTGGCACAGTAGGGAGGTACAGCTGGTGGTGCATCTACCGGTCATCTCAGTCAGCCAACCCGTGGCACCCCCTGGGTCTATCCCGTGACCTCCTCCTGCACCTAGCCTGGCACAGTAGGGAGGTACAGCTGGTGGTGCATCTCCCGGTCATCTGAGTCAGCCAACTCATGTCACCTGCTGGGTCTGTCCCGTGACCTCCTCTTGCACCTAGCCTGGTACAGTAGTGAGGTACAGCTGGTGGTGCATCTCCCGGTCATCTCAGTCAGCCAACTCATGGCACCTGCTGGGCCTGTCTCGTGACCTCCTCCTGCACCTAGCCTGGCACAGTAGGGAGGTAGAGCTGGTGGTGCATCTACCGGTTATCTCAGTCAGCCAACTCATGGCACCTGCTGGGTCTGTCTCGTGACCTCCTCCTGCACCTAGCCTGGCACAGTAGGGAGGTACAGCTGATGGTGCATTTACCGGTCATCTCAGTCAGCCAACTCATGGCACCTGCTGGGTCTGCCCCGTGACCTCCTCCTGCCAGCGGGCGTTCGACATTTCACGTAGCCTCAAGGTGCACATAGCCTGGCACAAGCGTCGTGGTGACGTCACCGCCACTTAGTGGCGAATGGCGGTTGTTGGTTGCATCGATGTTGACCTGTACATGTATGCTGCCTAACAGCAGCACTTGCTCCCAACGGTGTTTAGAAGTTCTAGATTTGACTGCAAGGATTCATACTCGTAGTTCTTTCGGTAAAGTCACCATGTAGTTAAAAAATGAAATTAAAATTAATAATTTTTTTTAATTAATTTAAAGTCACGTAGATAAAAATGAAATTTAAATTAATATTTTTTTTATTAATTTAAAGTCACGTAGGTAAAAATGAAAATAAAATTAATATTTTTTTTATTAATTTAAAGTCACGTAGGTAAAACATTAAATTTAAATTAATCACCTGAACACGGAAGCTTGCGTTGCCTCCGAAACGTCGTGATTTTATTGTTTTTATTTTTATTAATTTTAATTTCTTACCTACGTGACTTTACCGAAAGAACTCAGAGTATAGTGTTTAGAAGCTATTGGAAGTCACGGTGGGGGAGGGGAAGGGTTAGGAGGATCTTTTGTCTGTGTAAAGATTTGCCGGTGGTGGTGGGAGGGAGGGAGGGAGGGTGGTTTTAAAAGGATGGGAGTGACAATTCAGGTGATTCTCAACTCTCGTTTTGCACACCCCACCCCTTGCGGGCAGACAGACAGAGAGACAGACAGAGGGTGAGACGGAGAGAGCGTGGGGAGACAGGCAGATAAAACACAATGTAGGCCTTGCATCACAGTGCGTGTGAGTGTGTGTGTGGGGCAGAGGTCGCAAACGGGTTTTGATTCCTTACCCGTACCCGGCCGCACCAGGGTCGCAAATGGGTACCCGTACCCGGCTGGTACGGGTACCCGTTCCCTACCCGTACCTACCCGAAATGAGTGACAAATGGTTACTCACCAGTGACTCACAGCCTACCCGTACCCGTACCCGGCCGCACCAGGGTTGCAAACGGCTACCCGTACCCGGCCAGGTACGGGTAGCCGGGTATCGGGTAGGGTACGGTATCGGGTACCCGGTTGCGACCTCTGGTGTGGGGTGCGTCAGTGTGTGGGTAGCGGTGGTGCAGCGGTTAGCGCTACGCTGCGCTACGAACCCGGCGACCCGAGTCCGATTCCCGCTCGCGGCCAACACCGTGACGATTATCTGAACCGGTCATGGGCCTCCTCTAGGTCGACTCAGCCTCAAATGAGTACCTGGTGCTATGTGTAGACATCGCCACTGGGGAGACAAAGGCGGCCGGGTGTGGTGCTGGCCACCCACCCCCTCGTTCGTGTGCCGTGCCGGCCTTCATAGGTGCTCGCTAACAGCACTTGCCCCTACAGTCTGTTACAGGCTACGCGGGGGATCTTTGTCTTTGTGTGCCAAGAACAGCACTTACCCCAACAGTCTGTTACAGGCTATACGGGGGATCTTTGTCATTGTGTGCCCACAACAGCACTTGCCCCTACAGTCTGTTACAGGCTACGCGGGGGATCTTTGTCTTTGTGTGCCAAGAACAGCACTTACCCCAACAGTCTGTTACAGGCTATACGGGGGATCTTTGTCATTGTGTGCCCACAACAGCACTTGCCCCTACAGTCTGTTACAGGCTACGCGGGGATCTTTGTCTTTGTGTGCCAAGAACAGCACTTACCCCAACAGTCTGTGACAGGCTACACGGGGGATCTTTGTCATTGTGTGCCCACAACAGCACTTGCCCCAGCAGTCTGTTACAGGCTACACGGGGGATCTTTGTCATTGTGTGCCCACAACAGCACTTGCCCCAGCAGTCTGTTACAGGCTACACGGGGGATCTTTGTCTTTGTGTGTCCACAAAAGCACTTGCCCCAGCAGCCTGTGACAGGCTACACGGGGGATCTTTGTCTTTGTGTGTCAACGACAGCACTTGCCCCGACAGCCTGTGACAGGCTACGCGGGGGATCTTTGTCTTTGTGTGCCAACAACAGCACTTGCCCCAGCAGCCTGTGACAGGCTACGCGGGTGATCTTTGTCTTTGTTTTGGTGCGTCAGTGGGCCTGGCACTCGATGATGCAAAGTTGTATTTTGTGGTAACTGGCTAAATAATTTAGAGATGATGGAGTGCTCAGGTGGACGATTATTTTTAATTGCCCTGGGGATTGGCACACGTCCTGGTTTTAAAATAAACTTTGAAAAAAAACCGTGCTCTTCATACATTAAAAGGTTGTTGTTGTTAGATCGTGTTGAGTACAAATTGCGTCATGGCCCCTCCACCACCGGACGCAGCTAAGGGACATTTGGATATTAATATAACATCATTCACGGGTCGTACAAAATTATCTACTTGAAAGCTAGCCCGTTGATAATTGTTTTTTTACCCTTCTATCTGGCAACAAAACTGACACCTTTTTTACAAGGAGTCATGTTTGCATAGACCACAGAACCTGCGGCCATAATGGAAACAAAACACAACTCTGATAATGTATGCACTGTCCTTGAAGTTGATTGGTCCACACCCGAGACAGCTTTCCTTAGAGCCTAGTCTCACATGGGTTGGACCAGATGACGCCAAAAGGCGCGCAACTCAAAGACAGCGCACTATCAGAGTACGAGAGCTCGGGGTAAGCATTTACACCATTGGAACCTCATTTGGCAGTAAAAAATATGATAATTGGTTTTTTTACCCTTTTATCTGGCAACAAAACTGACACCTTTTTTACAAGGAGTCATGTTTGCATAGACCACAATACCTGCAGCCATAATGCAAACAAAAAACATAACTGATAATATATTCACTGTCCTTGAAGTTGATTGGTCCACACCCGAGATAGCTTTCCTTAGTCTCACATGGGTTGGACCAGATGACGCCAAAAGCGCACAACTCAAAGACAATGCCGAGCTTTCATACTCTGATGGTGCATTGTCTTTGAGTTGTTTTCCTTTTGGCGTCATCTGGTCCAACACCATGTGAGACTAGGCTCTGAGGAAAGCTGTCTCGGGTGTGGACTAATCAACTTCAAGGACAGTGCATATATTATCAGAGTTATGTTTTTTGTTTGCATTATGGCTGCAGGTATTGTGGTCTATGCAAACATGAGTCCTTGTAAAAAAGGTGTCAGTTTTATTGCCAGATAGAAGGGTAAAAAAACAATGATCATATTTTTTCTACTGGCAAATGAGGTTCCAATGGAGTTTTAGCCCGTTGTTATATTTGGTCAAACATTTAATCAGGGGCAGGGAAACTTTTTTCTGTCAAGGGTCATTTGGATATTAATATAACATCATTCCCGCGGCCGTTACAAAATAATCAACTTGAAAGTTAGCCTCGTTATATATTTGGTCGAACATTTAATGAACTCGCTTCCGAATGCGATGGCTGGCTGGAACTGCTTTTTTTGGCGAGGCGTGTGGTGATGTTAGCTGCTGGTGTTGATGTTGCTGCTGCTGCTGCGGACGTTCCCTACAACTGCGACTACATAAACAATGCGTCGATTAGTTTACTTGTACAGCCACGCCGTGCTAATGGGAGGTGTGGTGTATGTACGGTGATCTTTTTAAATCCTTTATATTAAGTTCACTTGCTTGCTTGCTTGCGCGCTTACGACCGTGCAAATCTTTCGGTCGTTTTTTTAACCCGCTTCCCCGTGATCCAATCGAGCTGACATTTTGCACGCAGACTCGTTGTGCGTGACAATTTATTTTCGTGAAAATTTTTTTCCAAAATTTTCCACTTTTTAGGAAAAAAAAATTTTCACTAACACAATCATATATTTTTCCTAAACACGGAAAATTATTCAAGAAAACAACAAAAATTTACAATATAAACAATCATACAAAAACCGAAAACCTTATAATCCTTATATACGACTTTCCTTATATTAAATTTAAAATACCAATGTGATAAAAATGAAACTCTTACTCAAGAAAAACAGAAATGAATAATAAAATAAAACCGATGCCACGCATATAAGGATTTATAGTGAAAAACTTTGTTTTTACGGGTTAAATTTTTTCTCACCGCACGTAGCCAGCCGTGCTAATGTGAGGCGTGGTGTATGTACGGTGAACTTATTTTGCACCGTACGGAGCTAACCCTGCTAATCAGAAGTGGGGTGTATGTTGGAATGTTTAACTTATTTTGCACCGAACGTAGCCACGCCGTTCAAATCGGAGGTTGTGGTGTATGTACGGTGATCTTTTTTTGCACCGTACGGAGCCAAACGTTCTGATCACAGGGGGGGTGTAGAGTGAGGGAAAAAAGTATTTGATCCCCTGCTGATTTTGTACGTTTACCCACTGACAAAGAAATGATCAGTCTATAATTTTAACGGTAGGTTTATTTGAACAGTGAGAGACAGAATAACAACAACAAAAATCCAGTCAAAAATGTTACAAATTGATTTGCATTTTAATGAGGGAAATAAGTATTTGACCCCTCTGCTAACATGATTTAGTACTTGTGGAACTTCTTTCGTACCGTACGTAGCCATCCGTGGCAATCGGAGGTGCGGTGTATGTACGTTGAACTGATTTTTTATGACACGCTTTTATTAACTCACTCTGTCTGTTGTTGATGTTGTATCCTCCAATCTTGTAACTCAATTTTAACCCACTTTCCAATGTGCTATCGACTGCAGACTTTGTATACTTATGTCATACTGGTGACAATACTATATCCTATCATAAAAAATAAAAACATCTTCTTGGTTCTTTCGGTAAAGTCACGTAGAAGGGAAGTAATACAATAATAAAAATAAAACATAATGAAATAATTCTCACGACGTTTCGGCCACAACGCAAGCAGCCGTCCTCAGGTGAAGAATGGTGAAAAAAATCTCTTCACCTGAGGACGGCTGCTTGCGTTGTGGCCGAAACGTCGTGAGAATTATTTATGATGTTTTATTTTATTATTTTATTACTTCCCTTCCACGTGACTTTACCGAAAGAACCAAGAAGAATATTTTATTATGTTTTATTTTTATTATTTATTACTTCCCTTCTACGTGATGACTTTACCGAAAGAACCAAGAAGATGAATCCCTGCAGTCACGAAAGCTTTAAATCGAAAAATGTAAACGATCTTTTTACACGCTTTCTATTAACTCACTCTGTCTGTTGTTGTTGTATCCTCCAATCTTGTAACTCAATTTTAACCCACTTCCCAATGTGCCATCGACTGCAAACTTGGTATACTAATGTCATACCGATGACAATACTGGATTCTATCATAAAAATGTATATATATTTTAAACATAAATTTTTAGATGTTATGTTTCGGCTTGGGTCTAATTGTCCACGCTCAACTCACGTTGCCTGTAATTGGCCACGGCCCCTTACGTTGTGGCAAACTTCGGGGCCACTTCCTGGAGTCGTGGAGTTCTTCCATTACTAGTACGGTACATTTCATAAAAGCGTGGTTTTAAAAAAGTTTTTAAAAATGTTACTTATTACCGCATGTAGCCAACCGCGTTAATCGGAAGTTGCGGTGTATACACTCCGAGCTTCTTTCGCACCGCACGTAGCCACGCCGCTGCCCATCGGTTGCACCGCCGGTCGATCTAAAAAATCGAATTGGCTGCCGTGCACCTGGTTGGTACGGGACATTGTGTGCGTAGGGCGTGTGTGTGGGGTCGGTGTTTATCGGACAGCATCTCAGTCAGCCGACCCATGGCACCTGCTGGGTCTGTCCAGTGACCTCCTCCTGCACCTAGCCTGGCACAGTAGGGTGGTACAGCTGGTGGTGCATCTACCGGTCATCTCAGTCAGCCAACCCGTGGCACCTGCTGGGTCTGCCCCGTGATCTCCTGCACCTAGCCTGGCACGGGAGCACAGGAAGTGCATCTGCCGGTCATCTCAGTCAGCCAACCCGTGGCACCTGCTGAGTCTGTCCCGTGACCTCCTGCACCTAGCCTGGCACGGGAGCACTGGTAATGCATCTGTCGGTCATCTCAGTCAGCCAACCCGTGGCACCTGCTGGGTCTGTCCCATGGCCTCCTGCACCTAGCCTGGTACGGGAGCACTGGTAGTACATCTGCCGGTCATCTCAGTCAGTCGACCCGTGGCACCTGCTGGGTCTGTCCCGTGACCTCCTGCACCTAGCCTGGCACGGGAGCACTGGTAATGCATCTGTCGGTCATCTCAGTCAGCCAACCCGTGGCACCTGCTGGGTCTGTCCCATGGCCTCCTGCACCTAGCCTGGTACGGGAGCACTGGTAGTACATCTGCCGGTCATCTCAGTCAGTCGACCCGTGGCACCTGCTGAGTCTGTCCCGTGACCTCCTGCACCTAGCCTGGCACGGGAGCACAGGTATTGCATCTGCCAGTCATCTCAGTCAGTCGACCCGTGGCACCTGCTGAGTCTGTCCCGTGACCTCCTCCTGCACCTAGCCTGGCACAGTAGGGTGGTACAGCTGGTGGTGCATCTGCCGGTCATCTCAGTCAGCCAACCCGTGGCACCTGCTGAGTCTGCCCCGTGACCTCCTGCCGGCGGGCGTTCGACGCTTCACGTGGCAGCCTCAACGTGCACCTAGCCTGGCACACGTGCCGTGGTGACGTCACCGCTACTTAGTGGCGAATGGCGGTTGTTGTTGTTGTTGATAGTGCACGTGCGTGTGAGTGTGGGGGGGGGGGTCGGTGTTTAGCCAATTACCAAATCGATTTCTTCGCTTTTGCTGGTACAACCCCCCGCCGTTTTGTGTGAGTGGGTTGGGGGGGGGTATCCGCTGAGGTATGCCGCATGAGATTTGCGTAAAGGATGCTGCCGTCTGTCGCCTTACCCCCCTTCTGCCCCCTCCCCACCGTCTATTGTTATTGTAATATTTTGTTGTGTCTCTGCGTCTAAGTTAAAACATTTAAGTAGAGACTTAGGTCACAGCGACTCACGGCGTAAGGGGGTGGTGGGTGTGTGGGTGAATGCTTCATCCATCTGAGCTTACGCAATCATCATCACACACACACAGACAAAGATCCCCCGTGTAGCCTCTAACAGGCTAGGGGCAAGTGCTGTGAGTAGCAGCAGCACCTATAGACACAGACAAAGATCCCCGTGTAGCCTCTAACAGACTGATGGGGCAAGTGCGTTAGCGAGCAGCACCTATGAAGGCTACCGGCACTGTGGCACACGAGGGGGTGGGTGGCCAGCACCACGCCCGGCCGCCTTTGTCTCCCCTGTGGCGATGTTTACAGATCGCACCAGGTACTCATTTGAGACTGAGTCAACCTAGGGGAGGGCTCAGGACCGGTTCGGATAATAATCTGTGTCACCGGTGGCCGTGGGCGGGAATCGAACCCTGGGGTCTCCGGGTTCGCGGTGGTGGTCTCGCAGTATGGGCGACAGCCAAATGAATGGGCCAGCGTTGCTCGTGAGTGTGAGAGCGAGAGAGGTGGGGGGAGAGAGAGGTGGGCAGAGAGATGGGGGGGGATGGTGGGGAGAGAGAGGTGGGGGGAGATAGAGGTGGAGCTAAGAGAGACTTTTAAACCACATTTTTTTATTGCTACCAGCAGCAATAAGCATTGGAGCACGAATTCTATACAAAGAATATAGAGGTGGGGGGAGAGAGGTGGGGGGAGAGATGATGAGGGAGAGAGATGGTGGGGAGAGAGATAGTGGGAGGAGAGAGAGAGGTGGGGAGAGAGATGGTGGGGGGGGATGGTTGGGAGAGAGAGAGGTGGGGAGAGAGATGGTGGGGGGAGAGATGGTGGGGGAGAGATGGTGGGGGCAGAGAGGTGGTGGGGGGAGAGAGATGGTGGAGAGAGAGAGGTGGGGGAGATAGAGGTGGAGCTAAGAGAGACTTTTAAACCACATTTTTTTATTGCTACCAGCAGCAATAAGCATTGGAGCACGAATTCTATACAAAGGATATAGAGGTGGGGGGAGAGATGGTGGGGAGAGAGAGGTGGGGGAGAGAGATGGTGGGGGGAGAGAGATGATGGTGGTGGGGGGGAGCAAGCAAGAGAGAGCCAGAGAAGATTGTGCGAACTGGGTGTCCGGTTTAATTACCGCTGCCAGCCGAGAGCGAACGTCTGCGATGTGAGGACGTCTGCGGCTGGCTAGTGGAGAGAGAGAGTGAGCGAGAGAGTGAGCGAGAGAGTGAGCGAGAGAGTGAGGGAGCGAGAGAGTGAGGGAGCAAGAGGGTGACCGAGAGAGTGAGCGAGAGAGTGAGCGAGAGAGTGAGCGAGAGAGAGTGAGCGAGAGAGTGAGGGAGCAAGAGGGTGACCGAGAGAGTGAGCGAGACAGTGACCGAGAGAGTGAGCGAGAGAGAGTGAGCGAGAGAGTGAGGGAGCAAGAGGGTGACCGAGAGAGTGAGCGAGAGAGTGAGCGAGAGAGAGCGAGAGAGAGTGAGCGAGAGAGAGTGAGCGAGAGAGTGAGCGAGAGAGAGTGAGCGAGAGGTGAGCGAGAGAGAGTGAGCGAGAGAGAGTGAGCGAGAGAGAGTGAGCGAGAGAGAGTGAGCGAGAGAGAGTGAGCGAGAGAGTGAGCGAGAGAGAGAGAGCGAGAGAGTGAGCGAGATAGTGACCGGGAGAGTGAGCGAGATAGTGACCGGGAGAGTGAGCGAGAGAGTGAGCGAGCGAGAGAGCGAGCGAGAGAGTGAGTGAGTGACGAGAGAGTGACCGAGTGAGCGAGAGAGTGAGCGAGAGAGAGTGAGCGAGAGAGTGAGCGAGATAGAGTGACCGAGAGAGTGAGCGAGATAGTGACCGGGAGAGTGAGCGAGAGAGTGAGCGAGCGAGAGAGCGAGCGAGAGAGTGAGTGACCGAGAGAGTGACCGAGTGAGCGAGTGAGCGAGAGAGTGACCGAGTGAGCGAGAGAGTGAGCGAGTGACCGAGTGACCGAGAGAGTGACCGAGTGACCGAGTGAGCGAGAGAGTGAGCGAGAGAGTGAGCGAGTGAGAGAGTGAGCGAGAGAGTGAGCGAGTGAGCGAGAGAGTGAGCGAGAGAGCGAGCGAGTGGTGGGGGTTTTACATAAAGCTAGTTTAAATTTTTTATTACGAAATGATGAACGAAGCAAAGTGCCGAATACACCGAGCATCTTCTTGTTTCCACTGATCGTAAAAAAAGGGACGGAGAGGGGGAGGGAGAGAGAGGGAGAGAGCGAGCAAGCGGGAGAGTGAGCGAGAGAGCGAGCGAGAGAGCGAGCGAGCGAGGGCTACATAAAGCCCCGTTTTAAAAATGTAAAAAAAAAAAATTACGAAATGATGAACGAAACAAAGTGCCGAATACACCGAGCATCTTCTTGTTTCTACTGATCGTAAAAAAGAATAAAAAAAGAGAGAGGGAGATGAATACTGCAGAGGGAGAGAAAGAACGAACTCTAGGGAGACACAAAGAGATAAAGAGAGGGCGAGAGGGAGAAAGAGACCGAGAGTGTGAGAGAGGAAACGAGAGAGTCGGAGAGTGAGGGTACAGATGGAGATATGGATCGACAGAGTGTGGAGACTTTTTGACTTTTGAAACGAATTTTATTGCCGCCAGCAGCAACAGCGCTTGAAACAAATAAACAAACGCTGTACATCCAAGCGCTGCCGCGCACAACACGAAATAAAAGCCACGTGGTGGTGGTTGTGGTGGTGGTTGTGGTGGTGGTTGTGGTGGTGGTTGTGGTGGTTGTGGTGGTGGTGGTTGTGCTTGGTGGTTGTGGTTGTGGTGGTGGTGGTTGTGGTGGTTGTGGTGGTTGTANTGGTGGTTGTGGTGGTTGTGGTGGTGGTGGTGGTGGTTGTGCTGGTGTGGTTGTGGTGGTGGTGGTTGTGGTGGTGGTTGTGGTGGTTGTGCTGGTGGTGGTTGTGGTGGTGGTTGTGGTGGCTGTGGTGGTGGTGGTTGTGGTGGTTGTGGTGGTGGTTGTGGTGGTTGTGGTGGTGGTGTTGGTGGTGGTTGTGGTGGTGGTGGTGGTTGTGGTGGTGGTCATCGCGCACGCCACGGTGACGAGCGAGCGCTTCAGAAGGTGAACACCACGAGGTGCCGTCCACGATGGTGCAGAGAGGGCTTGTCCGGCTCCCCAGCGTTCAAAGAAGACGTGCACATCACCGGCATGTGTGTGGTACATGGCGTGCTCCAGCCGGAGCCTTAAGCAGGCCTCTGAACACTGGAAGCTCCACAGAGCAGCCGTCAGTGTCGCCTTCCAGCATCTTTTTCCTCGTTCTGTAACACCGCCATCTTCGCCTGAGCACAGGCGAAGTTGGCGAGGTCATGGCGCTTGTTAGCCAGGTAAGAGAGAGTGGAGAGGGTGGGGGGAGAGGAATACTGTAGGGGGGAGAGAGAGAAAACCAGGGAGAGACAGACAGACAGAGATAAAGAGAGGGAGGGGAGGGGGGAGATACCGAGAGAGAGAGAGGATAATGAGGGAGTCTGAGCGAGAGTGGAGATGTAGATATGGACAGAGTGGAGAGGGGAGAGAGACAGCCACGCAGGGAGGGGAGATTGGGGGTGTGTGTGTGTGGGGGGGAGCACAGTAGAGAGAGCGCAGAGAGTGTGTATGGAGGTAGGAAAGGGGGGTGGGTGAGAGAGAGAGCGAGAGAGAGAGTTAAAGAGAGAGCGCAGAGAGAGAGAGAGTGTGTATGGAGGCAGGAGAGGGGGTGGGTGAGAGAGAGAGCGACAGTGGAGAGCTAAAGAGAGAGCGCAGAGAGAGTGTGTATGGAGGTAGGAGATGGGGTGGGTGAGAGAGAGAGCCACAGTGGAGAGTTAAAGAGAGAGCGCAGAGAGAGAGAGTGTGTATGGAGGTAGGAGATGGGGTAGGTGAGAGAGAGAGCGAGAGAGAGTTAAAGAGAGAGTGTGTGTGTATGGATGCAGGAGAGGTGGGTGGGTGAGAGAGACAGCCACAGTGGAGAGCTAAAGAGAGAGCGCAGAGAGAGAGTGTGTATGGAGGCAGGAGATGGGGTAGGTGAGAGAGAGAGAGCGCAGAGAGGGAGAGTGTGTGTAGGGAGGCAGGAGAGTGGGGAGAGAGGGGGGGGAGAGGGAAACTCGTCTAAACTGTGTCGGAATCTCTCTCACACTCTCTCTCTGAGCCAATGGGGCACGGCGCGGTTCTGAACAGAGACGTGAAATGCCCGAGTGAGTCGGCCGGTGGATTTTGACAACGGCACCCCCCCCCGTCTCACCCCCCCCGTCTCACCCCCGTCTCACCCCCCCCTCCGTCTCACTCCCTCCCCCTCACTCTCTCGTCAGCCTCCACCTCATCCCAACACCCCCACCCCAACTGCGCACCAGACCTTAGCTGCACCGCCGTGTAGGTTGTGCTGCATACTTTTCTCTCTCTCTCTATGGGTGTTGTGCGTGAGTGATGTGGTGAGTGATGTTGCTGTGTGTGTGTAAGAGGCTGGTGTGTGTGTGACTGTGTGTGTGTGATACTGTGTGTGACTGTGTGTGTGTGTGTGTGTGTGACTGTGTGTGTGTGTGACTGTGTGTGTGTGTGTGTATGTGTGTGTGTGTGTGTGTGTGACTGTGTGTGTGTGATACTGTGTGTGTGTGGAGTCTGTGTGACTGTGTGTGTGGAGTGTGTGTGTGACTGTGTGTGTGACTGTTTGTGTGTGTGTGTGATACTGTGTGTGTGTGGAGTCTGTGTGACTGTGTGCGTGGAGTGTGTGTGTGACTGTGTGTGTGTGACTGTGTGACCGTGTGTGTGTGACTGGTGTGTGTGTGTGAGACTGGTGTGTGTGTGACTGTGTGTGTGACTGGTGTGTGTGTGTGACTGTGTGTGTGACTGGTGTGTGATACTGTCTGTGTGTGGAGTCTGTGTGATTGTGTGTGGAGTGTGTGTGTGACTGTGTGTGTGTGACCGTGTGTGTGTGACTGGTGTGTGTGTGACTGGGGTGTGTGTGTGTCTGTGTGGGTGTGACTGTGTGTGTCTGTGTGTGTGACTGTGTGTGTGTGTGACTGGTGTGTGTGTGTGAGGCNAGTGTGGTGTGTGTGTGTGACTGGTGTGTGTGTGTGTGACTGTGTGTGTGTGTGATACTGTGTGTGTGACTGTGTGTGTGTGTGGAGTCTGTGTGACTGTGTGTGTGGAGTGTGTGTGTGTGACTGTGTGTGTGTGTGACTGGTGTGTGTGTGTGTGAGTGACTGGTGTGTGTGTGAGACTGGTGTGTGTGTGTGTGTGAGATTGGTGTGTGTGTGACTGTGTGTGTGTCTGTGTGTGTGACTGTGTGTGTGTGACTGTGTGTGTGTGACTGTGTGTGTGTGTGACTGTGTGTGTGTGTGTGTGTGACTGTGTGTGTGTGACTGTGTGTGTGACTGTGTGTGTGTGACTGTGTGTGTGTGACTGGTGTGTGTCTGTGTGACGGTGTGTGTGTGTAAGAGGTACTGGTGTGTGTGTGTGACGGTGTGTGTGTGACAGTGTGTGTGTGTGTGTGTGTGTGTGGTGTGTGTGTGTGTGTGTGTGTGTGACTGGCTGGTGTGTGTGTGTGTGACTGTGTGTGTGACTGTGTGTGTGTGACTGTGTGTGTGATACTGTGTGTGTGTGTGTGTGACTGTGTGTGTGTGATACTGTGTGTGTGTGGAGTCTGTGTGACTGTGTGTGTGGAGTGTGTGTGTGACTGTGTTGTGTGTGACTGTTTGTGTGTGTGTGACCGTGTGTGTGTGACTGTGTGTGTGTGAGGCTGTTTGTGTGTGTGACTGGTGTGTGTGTGTGAGGCTGTTTGTGTGTGTGACTGTGTGTGTGTGTGACCGTGTGTGTATGACTGGTGTGTGTGTGTGACTGTGTGTGTGTGATACTGTGTGTGTGTGGAGTCTGTGTGACTGTGTGTGGGTGTGTGTGTGACTGTGTGTGTGACTGTGTGTGAGTGTGTGTGACCGTGTGTGTGTGACTGGTGTGTGTGTGTGTGTGACTGTGTGTGTGACTGGTGTGTGTGTGAGACTGTGTGTGTGTGTGTNAGATTGGTGTGTGTGTGACTGTGTGTGTGTGTGACTGTGTGTGTGTGACTGTGTGACTGGTGTGTGTGTGACACTGGTGTGTGTGTGACTGTGTGTGTGTGAATGTGTGACTGTGTGTGTGTGACTGGTGTGTGTGTGAGACTGTGTGTGTGAGACTGTGTGTATGTGACTGTGTGTGTGTGACTGTGTGTGTGAGACTGTGTGTGTGAGACTGTGTGTGTGACTGTGTGTGTGTGACACTGACTTGTGTGTGTGACTGTGTGTGTGTGACAGTGTGTGGTGTGTGTGGTGTGTGTGTGTGACTGTGTGTGTGTGTGGTGTGTGTGACTGTGTGTGTGACTGTGTGTGTGACTATGTGTGAGACTGTGTGTGTGTGAGACTGTGTGTGTGTGACTGTGTGTGTGTGTGTGTGTGTGACTGTGTGTGTGTGTGACGTGTGTGTGACTTGTGTGTGTGACTGGTGTGTGTGTCTGTGTGCGTGACTGTGTGTGTGCGTGACGTAGTGTGTGACTGTGTGACTGTGTGTGTGTGAGCCGGTGTCCGCGTGTCGCCAGTCCAGTGTGCGTGCTAACCACTCCACCACCGTGGACACACACACACACATTTATACTTATAAACAATCAGTGACAAATTAATATCGATCAAAGGAGGACGTCCAAACGAATTTACTCTGCGCGACGCGTGGAAAAACCAATATCGCCCATCGCCTATTGTGTCTCAATTGTGCGGGCTGCCTACAGGTGACATTGCGTGTCCTCCACAGATGCTGCCCTCATACAGCCCCGAATACTCCCACCACCACCACCACCCACCACCCACACCACCCACCACCCACCATCACCACCACCATCACCACCACCACCATCACCACCACCATCACCACCCACCACCACCCACCACCATCATCACCACCACCTACACCACCACCCACCACCACCATCACCACCACCCACCACCACCACCACCACCACCCACCACCACCNACCACCACCACCCACCACCACCCACCACCACCATCACCACCACCTACACCACCACCACCACCACCATCACCACCACCACCACCACCACCACCCACCACCCACCACCACCACCACCACCACCCACCACCACCACCACCACCACCACCACCACCACCCACCACCCAACACCACCCACCACCACCACCACCACCACCACCCACTACCACCACCAGCAATGATTGCGTTGTGTCAGGGTGTCAGGGTGGCAGAGTGGCAGGGTGGCAGGGTGGCAGGGTGGCAGAGTGGCTGGGTGGCAGGGTGGCAGGGTGGCAGGGTGGCAGAGTGGCTGGGTGGCAGGGTAGCAGAGTGGCAGGGTGGTTGGGTGGCTGGGTGGCTGGGTGGCAGGGTGGCAGGGTGGCAGAGTGTCAGAGTGGCAGGGTGGCAGGGTGGCAGGGTGGCAGGGTGGCAGGGTGGCAGAGTGTCAGAGTGGCAGGGTGGCAGGGTGGCAGAGTGGCTGGGTGGCAGAGTGGCAGAGTGGCAGGGTGGCAGGGTGGCAGGGTGGCAGAGTGGCAGGGTGGCAGGGTGGCAGGGTGGCAGAGTGGCAGGGTGGCAGGGTGGCAGGGTGGCAGAGTGGCAGGGTGGCAGGGTGGCAGAGTGGCAGGGTGGCAGGGTGGCAGGGTGGCAGGGTGGCTGGGTGGCAGGGTGGCAGGGTGGCAGAGTGGCAGGGTGGCAGAGTGGCAGGGTGGCAGGGTGGCAGAGTGGCAGGGTGGCAGAGTGGCAGGGTGGCAGGGTGGCAGAGTGGCAGAGTGGCAGGGTGGCAGAGTGGCAGAGTGGCAGGGTGGCAGAGTGGCAGAGTGGCAGGGTGGCAGAGTGGCAGGGTGGCAGAGTGGCAGAGTGGCAGGGTGGCAGGGTGGCAGGGTGGCAGAGTGGCTGGGTGGCAGGGTGGCAGAGTGGCAGGGTGGCAGGCTGGCAGGGTGGCAGAGTGGCAGGGTGACAGGGTGGCAGGGTGGCAGAGTGGCAGAGTGGCAGGGTGGCAGAGTGGCAGAGTGGCTGGGTGGCAGGGTGGCAGGGTGGCAGGGTGGCAGGGTGGCAGGGTGGCAGGGTGGTGTGGTGGCAGAGTGGCAGAGTGGCAGAGTGGCAGGGTGGCAGAGTGGCAGGGTGCAGGGTGGTGTGGTGGCAGAGTGGCAGGGTGGTTGGGTGGCTGGGTGGTGGTAGTGCAGTGGCAACACTCGTGACGTCTCGCAGCAAAGAGAGACCCCTGGCTTTGATCCAGCAGTGGATTGATCACGGCTGACAACGACGACGATGGTGGTGGTGATGGTGATGGTGGTGATGGTGGTGGTGATGGTGTGGTGATGGTGGTGGTGGTGGTGATGGGTGGTGATGGTGGTGGTGATGGTGATGGTGGTGATGGTGGTGGTGATGGTGGGNGGTGGTGGTGGTGGTGATGGTGGTGGTGATGGTGGTGGTGGTGGTGATGGTGGTGGTGATGGTGGTGGTGGTGGTGATGGTGGTGGTGATGGTGGTGGTGATGGTGGTGATGGTGGTGATGGTGGTGGAGATGGTGGTGATGGTGGTGATGGTGGTGGTGGTGATGATGGTGATGGTGGTGATGGTGGTGGTGGTGATGGTGGTGGTGATGGTGGTGGTGATGATGGTGGTGATGGTGGTGATGGTGGTGGTGATGATGGTGGTGGTGATGGTGGTGATGGTGGTGGTGGTGATGGTGGTGATGGTGATGGTGGTGATGGTGGTGGTGGTGATGGTGGTAGTGGTGATGGNGGTGGTGGTGATGGTGGTGGTGATGGTGGTGGTGGTGGTGATGATGATGATGGTGGTGGTGGAGATGATGATGGTGGTGGTGGTGATGGTGGTGGTGGTGGAGATGATGATGGTGGTGGTGGTGATGGTGGTGGTGATGGTGGTGGTGGAGATGATGATAGTGGTGGTGATGGTGATGATGATGATGGTGGAGATGATGATGGTGGTGGTGATGGTGGTGATGGTGGTGATGGTGGTGGTGATGGTGGTGGTGATGGTGGTGATGGTAATGATGATGATGATGGTGGTGATGGTGATGGTGGTGACGGTGGTGATGGTGGTGGTCATTGTTGGTGTAATTACTGCGCTGACCCAATGGCTCCCTCCCTGCCTCCCCACCGAGTAGGAGGAGGAGGAGGTGGGGGGCCTGTGGGGGTCTCTCCGTTTCCAGACTTTGGCTCTTGGCCAACACGGGGGGTGGGTGGGTGGTGGTGTGGGGTGGGGAAGGAGGTGGTGGAGGGGAGAAGGCCGAGAAGGAGGAGGGGGGGGGGCGAGGTGGAGGGGGGGGGCGAGGAGGAGGAGGAGGGGGGGCGAAGAGGAGGGGGGGCGAGGAGGAGGAGTGGGGGGCGAGGAGGAGGAGGGGGTGGGGGTGGAAGGCGAGGAGGAGTGGGGCAAGGAGGAGGGGGGGGNCGAGGAGGAGGGGTGGGGAAGGCCGAGGTGAGGAGGGGGGGGGCGAGGTGGAGGGGGGGCGAGGTGGAGGGGGGGCGAGGAGGAGGGCTGGGGGAAGGCCGAGGAGGAGGGGGGGGGGTAGTTCAGCGTTGCGTGGCGCAAAAATAACCAAATGAAGAGAGAAGTGAGAGCACCCAGTTTTTTTAGGTGAAGGAGCGACGGACGGGGGGCGGGCGGGCCCCTCCCCCAGCCCCCCCCAGCCCCCACTTTGTTGTTGTTGATATTTATTTACGCGCGTGCCCGTGGGGAACCCTCGCGACCCAACGTCGCGGGCGCTTAATGGCGAACGCCACGGCGGGGTGGAGTGATGGGGCTGGTTTGGCGAGATCGTGCGATCGTGCGTTCGTGTGGTGCGTTCGTACGTTCGTGTGTACATGTGTACGTGCGTTCGTACGTTCGTGTGTACGTGCGTACGTGCTTTCGTGGTGCGTTCGTACGTTCGTGTGAATGTGCGTACGTGCTTTCGTGGTGCGTTCGTACGTTCGTGTGTGCGTGCGTACGTGCGATCGTGTTGTGCGTTCGTACGTTCGTGTGTGCGTGCGTACGTGCTTTCGTGGTGCGTTCGTACGTTCGTGTGTACGTGCGTACGTGCTTTCGTGGTGCGTTCATACGTGTGTTCGTACGTACGTGTGTTCATACGTAGGTGCTTT
This sequence comes from Lethenteron camtschaticum, assembly GCA_018977245.1. Taxonomy (NCBI): domain Eukaryota; kingdom Metazoa; phylum Chordata; class Hyperoartia; order Petromyzontiformes; family Petromyzontidae; genus Lethenteron; species Lethenteron camtschaticum. The sequence continues at coordinate 176,143 of WFAB01001143.1, read as the reverse complement.
CGTAGTGCGTTCGTACGTCCGTTTCGTGCATAGTCAGGGTCGCGAAATGGAGCCCACGTGCCTCCTGGACACCGGGCTAGGAGATGTTGACTACCTCGCCTGGTTTGCAGGAGGTCGTGGGTTTGATCCCGACCCTGACGCCTGCTGTATATTTGGAGTTTGCGTGTCTCTTTCTCATCATCATCATCACGGTGGCTAGGAGATGTTGACTACCTCGCCTGGTCTGCAGCAGGAGGTCGTGGGTTTGATCCTGACCCTGACATCTGCTGTTTTATTTGGAGTTTGCGTCTCTCTCTCTCTTTGATTCTCTCCCCGTTGTCGCGTGGATTTGTCTTCGGCTCCTCCGGTTGTCCCCTCCGCGTTTCGAATCGTCGTCACGCGTTCAGAACGTCTGGGTCACCACGCGTTTAAGCCACTTTCATTGAGCTGTCGTCATTTGCGATGGCCGGGGTCGCATTTGCAAAAGAGATCGACGCAGCGTGCTCAGCGGTGGGCACTTACACCCGGCAAAATAACCAATGAAATAAATAGTTCGTAGTTGACTTCAAAGGCTCCATTTCGATTTAAAGCTTCTTTCGTGACTGCAGGGATTCATCTTCTTGGTTCTTTCGGTAAAGTCACGTAGAATGTAAATAATAAAATAATAAAAATTAAACATAATAAAATCACGTCGTATTATTTTATTATGTTTTATTTGNATTTTATTATTTACATTCTACGTGACTTTACCGAAAGAACCAAGAAGATTAAAGGGTCCGTCGCAAAAGAAGCTTGACTCGACTCATCGACTGAGCGAGCGAGCGGGAAGGGCGTGGTACACTAGCACGGTGAGATGCCAATGTTGAGATGTGATGCCTCATCAGCTTGATGAACGACGGCCACGGCCCGCCTCTAATGACGAAAGACTTCAGTTGTGCGCGTGTTCGGGTCGCCATAGTAGTAGGTTTTTACCCTTTAAACTGGTACAATACAAGGCATCATGTTTGCAATAACCACAACACAAGCAGTCAAAATGCAAACAAAAAGAAACAACTCTGATGATGATAATGATATGCACTGTCCTTGAAGTTGATTGGTCCACACCCGAGACAGCTTTCCTTAGAGCCTAGTCTCCATTGGTGTTGGACCAGATGACGCCAAAAGGCGTACAACTCAAAGACAGTCACTATCAGAGTATTGAGAGCTCAGGGTAAGCATTTACACTATGAGACATCCTTTACCAGTGGCAAAATATAGTAGTAGGTTTTAGCATTATCAGAGTTGTTTGTTTTTGTTTGCATTTTGACTGCTTGTGTTGTGGTTATTGCGAACATGATGCCTTGTATAAAGGTGTCAGTTTTTTGTACCAGTTTAAAGGGTAAAACCTACTACTATATTTNGCCACTGGTAAAAGAGGTCTCATAGTGGGCTCCATGCCGTGCGTGAGAAATTCCGAGTATTCCTCCGGTGACGTTGGAAGGCGAAATAATGAAAGGAAATTAGCACGCTTACATCAATTAATTTCAGAGCTCTCTCTCCCCTCTCTCTCTCTCTCTCTCTCCCCTCTCTCTCTGTCTCGTGCTTGGCCCGTTGGAGTGAATTAGGCTCAGTTCGTTTGCTGTTGAACAGCGGTGGAGTTGGGGCTTCGTATGCGGAGGGTCGCGGCGTTTTTTTGATGGGACAGATTTGGGTTGAGGGAGTGTGATGTTTGTCGGTGGTGGGGTGGGTGAATGAGAGAGTGTCTCGGTGGCTGGGCTGGTTGGAGAGTGTGGTGGGTGGGTGAGTGGGTGACTGGGTGAGTGGGTGGGTGAGTGACTGGGTGGATGAGTGACTGGGTGGGTGAGTGACTGGGTGGGTGAGTGAATGGGTGGGTGAGTGACTGGGTGGGTGAGTGATTGGGTGGGTGAGTGACTGGGTGGGTGAGTGAATGTATAAATGAGTGAGTGGCTGGGTGATTGGGTGAGTGACTGGGTGAGTGGGTGAGTGAGTGAGTGAGTGACTGGGTGGGTGAGTTACTGGGTGGGTGAGTGAGTGACTGGGTAGGTGTGTGACTGGGTGGGTGAGTGAATGTATAAATGAGTGAGTGGCTGACTAATGGAGTGAGTATGTAATGAGTGAGTGGGTGGGTGAGTGGGTGGGTGAGTGAGTGAGTGAGGGACTGGGTGGGTGAGTGTCTGGGTGGGTGAGTGAATGTGTCAACGAATGAGTGGCTGACTAAGGGAGTGAGTACGTAATGAGTGAGTGGGTGGGTGAGTGGGTGGGTGAGTGAGTGAGGGACTGGGTGGGTGAGTGTCTGGGTGGGTGAGTGAATGTGTAAACAAGTGAGTGGCTGACTAAGGGAGTGAGTACGTAATGAGTGAGTGGTGGGTGGGTGGGTGAGTGAGTGACTGGGTGGGTGAGTGACTGGGTGGGTGAGTGACTGGGTGTTTGAGTGACTGGGTGGGTGAGTAAATGGGTGGGTGAGTGAATGGGTGGGTGAGTGAATGTGTAAACGAGTGAGTGGCTGGCTGGCTAAGGGAGTGAGTACGTAATGAGTGAGTGGGTTATTGGGTGGGTGGGTTAGTGAGTGGGTGGATGAGTGAGTGACTGGATGGGTGAGTGACATGGTGGGTGAGTGACTGGGTGGGTGAGTGAATGGGTGGGTGAGTGACTGGGTGGGTGAGTGACTGGGTGGGTGAGTGAATGGGTGGGTGAGTGACTGGGTGGGTGAGTGACTGGGTGGGTGAGTGGCTGGATGGGTGAGTGAAAGTGTAAATGAGTGAGTGGCTGGCTAAGGGAGTGAGTACGTAATGAGTGAGTGATTGGGTGGGTGGGTGAGTCAGTAGGTGAGTGGATAAGTGAGTGGGTGGGTGATTGGGTGAGTGACTGGGTGAGTGGGTGAGTGAGTGAGTGACTGGGTGGATGAGTTACTGGGTGGGTGAGTGACTGACTGGGCAGGTGTGTGACTGGGTGGGTGAGTGAATGTGTAAATGAGTGAGTGGCTGACTAAGGGAGTGAGTACGTAATGAGTGAGTGGGTGGGTGAGTGGGTGGGTGAGTGAGTGAGGGACTGGGTGGGTGAGTGTCTGGTGGGTGAGTGAATGTGTCAACGAGTGAGTGGCTGACTAAGGGAGTGAGTACGTAATGAGTGAGTGGGTGGGTGAGTGGGTGGGTGAGTGAGTGACTGGGTGGGTGAGTAAATGGGTGGGTGAGTGAATGGGTGGGTGAGTGAATGTGTAAACGAGTGAGTGGCTGGCTGGCTAAGGGAGTGAGTACGTAATGAGTGAGTGGGTTATTGGATGGGTGGGTTAGTGAGTGGGTGGATGAGTGAGTGACTGGATGGGTGAGTGACATGGTGGGTGAGTGACTGCGTGTGTGAGTGAATGGGTGGGTGAGTGAATGGGTGGGTGAGTGAATGGGTGGGTGAGTGACTGGGTTGGTTTATTACGAGGTGGGTGAGTGAATGTGTAAACGAGTGAGTGGCTGACTAAGGGAGTGAGTACGTAATGAGTGAGTGGGTGGGTGAGTGGGTGGGTGAGTGAGTGACTGGTGGGTGACTGGGTGGGTGAGTGACTGGGTGGGTGAGTGACTGGGTGGGTGAGTGAAAGTGTAAATGAGTGAGTGGCTGGCTAAGGGAGTGAGTACGTAATGAGTGAGCGATTGGGTGGGTGGGTGAGTCAGTAGGTGAGTGGATAAGTGAGTGGGTGGGTGATTGGGTGAGTGACTGGTGAGTGGGTGAGTGAGTGAGTGAGTGACTGGGTGGGTGAGTTACTGGGTGGGTGAGTGACTGACTGGGCAGGTGTGTGACTGGGTGGGTGAGTGAATGTGTAAATGAGTGAGTGGCTGACTAAGGGAGTGAGTACGTAATGAGTGGGTGGGTGAGTGAGTGAGGGACTGGGTGGGTGAGTGTCTGGGTGGGTGAGTGAATGTGTCAACGAGTGAGTGGCTGACTAAGGGAGTGAGTACGTAATGAGTGGGTGGGTGGGTGAGTGAGTGAATGGGTGGGTGAGTGACTGGGTGGGTGAGTGACTGGGTGGGTGAGTGAATGGGTGGGTGAGTGACTGGGTGGGTGAGTGACTGGGTGGGTGAGTGACTGGGTGGGTGAGTGAGAGGTGGGTGAGTGACTGGGTGGGTGAGTGAATGGGTGGGTGAGTGACTGGGTGGGTGAGTGACTGGGTGGGTGAGTGACTGGGTGGGTGAGTGAATGGGTGGGTGAGTGACTGGGTGGGTGAGTGAATNGGTGAGTGAATGGGTGGGTGAGTGACTGGGAGTGAGTGACTGGGTGGGTGAGTGACTGGGTGGGTGAGTGAGTGGGTGGGTGAGTGAGTGGGTGGATGAGTAAATGTGTAAATGAATGTCTGGCTGGCTAAGGGAGTGAGTACGTAATGAGTGAGTGGGTGATTGAGTGGGTGGGTGACTGGGTGGGTGAGTGACTGGGTGGGTGAGTGAGTGGGTGAATGTGTAAATGAGTGAGTGGGTGATTGGGTGGGTCAGGCCCCACCTCTGAGCTGTTTTGTCACAAGCGACCCTGCCCATCGCAAATGATGTCAGCTCAAACAATTGGCGGCTTATTGTCATTATCATCATCGTCATGTGGACATTCATAGCAATATCCAAATACTCTAAACGCGTCAAGACAAACAGAGACCCACAGATGCATCTAGATGAATAGAGACCCATCGAGATACATAGAGACCCACAGAGACACTTAGAGATCCACAGAGACACACAGAGACCCATAGAGATACAACGAGATGAGTAGAGACCCATGGAGATGAATAGAAACCCATAGAGACCCACAGAGACACACAGAGACCCATAGAGATACATCGAGATGAGTAAAGACCCATGAAGATTAATAGAAACCCATAGAGACCCACAGAGACACACAGAGAACTATAGAGATACATCGAGATGAATAGAGACCTATGGAGATGAATAGAAACCCATAGAGACATACAGAGTCATACAGAGACCGACAGAGACACATAGAGACTCACAGAGTCACACAGAGACCCCCAGAAACACATCGAGACACATAGAGACCCATAGAGATAAATAGAGACCCACAGAATTCCAAAGTTCATGTATTAGGTATAGCCCTGTGAGCCATTCGGCTCTTGAATCGGGTGCAACCGCAACAAACAAAACAAAAAACATGAACAAGAAACATCTTAAAGTGACTATGTGACTGAGTGCAAACAGAAAATCCAAAAAAAGACAGCAAAATATGCAGAAAAATCACCGTACACCAACACTGTGTGCAAATATCCCAGTGGGATGCAAGTCAAACAACAACAACAACCACAAGACAACTGATTAAGGCAATGCTAACTCTTACTACAACAACACAAACAGCAAACCAAAAAATTTTCATCACAAATAAAGCCATAAAAGAGACCATAGTTGAGACTCATAGACCAGAGGTTGCAAACGGGTTTTGATTCCTTACCCGTACCCGCCGCACCAGGGTTACAAACGGGTACCCTACCCGTACCCTACCGTACCAGCTACCCGTACCCGGCCGGGTACGGGTAGGGTACGGGTATCGGGTACCTGGTTGCGACCTCTGGGATGAAGCCATGTTGCAGGCGCGGGTGGGTTGATTCTAGGAACTTGAATTGTGAGAAGAGACAAGACGTTGGGAAATGAGTGACAAACGGTGACTCACCAGTGACTCACGGCCTACCCGGTACCTGTACCCGGCCGCACCAGGGTCGCAAATGGCTACCCGTACCCTGCCGGGTACGGGTAGCCGGGTATCGGGTATCGGGTAGGGTACGGGTATCCGGTACCGATTGCGACCTCTGCCATAGACTAAACTGAAATTAAACTCTTTTTAAAATCCTTTATATTAAGTTGACTTGCTTGCTTGCTTGCGCGCTTACGACCGTGCAAATCTTTCGGTCGTTTTTTAACCACTTCCCGTGATCCAATCGAGCTGACATTTTGCACACAGACTCGTTGTGCGTGACAATTAATGTTCGTGAAATTTTTTTCTCCAAAATTTTACACTTTTTAGGATTTTTTTTTTATATTTAATTACCAATTGCTTAATGGTGGCAAGCAATCATCTGACCCATAGGTGGAAGCCATCTCAAGCCAGAGGACGAGAGGACTCTAGCCGCCACACATATAAAGGATTTATAGTGAAAAACTTTGTTTTCACGGGTTAATTTTTTATTGTGCCAGGTAAGGTCCCACTGAGTTTCTGGTGTAGGTCAGAAGCGACCCTGCCCATCGCAAATGATTGCAGCTCAACCAAATGACGACTTATCATCATCGTCATCACGTGGAAATGTGTAGAGCACTTAGCCAAATGCTCTAAACGCATGACGTTCATTGGAAATGTTGGGGGGGGGGAAACCGGAGGACGGGTAGAAAGAAAATCCACGTGACCGCGGTGAGAGAGTGAGAGATGAGAAACCGCAAACTCCAAAAATACAGCAGCAGCAGGCATCGTCAGGGTCGGGATAGAACTCACGACCTCCTGTACACCAGGCGAGGTAGTTAACATCTCCTAGCCACCGTGATGATGATGAGAGAGAGAGACACGCAAACTCCAAAAATACAGCAGCAGGCATCGTCAGGGTTGGGATCGAACCCACGACCTCCTGCGTACCAGGCGAGGTAGTTAACATCTCCTAGCCACCGTGATGATGTTGAGAGAGAGAGACACGCAGACTCCAAATCTACAGCAGCAGGCATCGTCAGGGTCGGGATTGAACTCACGACCTCCTGTACACCAGGCGAGGTAGTCGACATCGAACCAACCACCCCCTCGTGTGCCGTGCCGGCCTTCATAGGTGCTCGCTAACAGCACTTGCTCCTACAGTTTTTGAGGGCTACACGGGGGATCTTTGTTTGTGTATACCTTCATAGATGCTGCTGCTACTCGCTACTAACAGCACTTGTTTTAACAGTCTGTTGAGGCTACACGGGGGTCTTTGTCCGTGTCGGTCTTCATAGCTGCTGCTTCTCGCTACTAACAGCACTTACCCCACACAGTCTGTTGAGGCTACACGGGGGATCTTTGTGTGTGTCTTCCTTCATAGGTGCTGCTGCTACTCGCTACTCATAGCACTTGCCCCAGCAGTCTGTAGAGGCTACACGGGGGATTTTGTCTGTGTCTACCTTCATAGTGCTGCTGCTACTCGCTACTAACAGCACTTGCCCAGCAGTCTGTCGAGGCTACACGGGGGATCTTTGTCTGTGTTTACTTTCATAGAGGCTGCTATTCGCTACTAACAGCACTTGCCCCACACAGTCTGTAGAGGCTACACGGGGGATATTTGTGTCTACCTTCATAGCTGCTGCTACTCGTTACTAACAGCACTTACCCCACCCAGTCTGTTGAGGCTACACGGGGGATTTTTGTCTGTGTCTACCTTCATAGCTGCTGCTGCTACTCGCTACTAACAGCACTTGCCCCAGCAATCTGTTGAGGCTACACGGGGGCCCTTTGTGTCTCACGCACGCACGCACAGCAAAGCCCCCAGGGGGGTAGCCGTGACTAATTACAGAGCCGCAAATAACTCTGAGGGTTCCTGGCCCCACTTTTCCCTCTGTGTTGGATTCTGGTCTTTCATAACGAGAGAGAGAGAGATGGGGTGGGGTGGAAGTTGTGGTTCGTGTGGGTTGAAGGGGTTTTACTGTAACCGTGTGTGTCTGGTGGTGCATCAACAGCAGTCGTGGTGATGATTATCATCATGGTGATGATGATGGTGATGTTGTTGATGATGATGGTGGTTGGTGGTGATGATGATGATGATGGTGATGATGGTGGTGGTGATGGTGATGATGATGGTGGTGATGGTGGTGATAGTGATGATGATGATGATGGTGATGATGATGATGGTGATGATGATGATGGTGGTGATGATGATGATGATGGTCGTGGTGATGATGGTGGTGATGATGGTGATGATGATGGTCATGATGATGATGGTGGTGATGATGGTGGTGATGATGGTGGTGATGATGATGGTGATGATGATGGTGAAGATGATGGTGATGATGATGGTGGTGATGATGGTGATGATGATGGTGGTGATGTGATGATGGTGATGATGATGGTGATGATGATGATGATGGTGGTGATGATGATGATGGTGGTGATGATGGTGATAATGGTAATGATGGTGATGATGATGGTGGTGATGATGATAGTGATGGTGATAGTAATGATGATGATGGTGAAGATGATGGTGATGAAGATGATGGTGATGATGATGATGGTGATGATGATGGTGATAATGATGGTGATGATGATGGTGATGATGATGATGGTGATGATGGTGGTGATGGTGGTGATGATGATGGTGATGATGATGGTGATGATGGTGATGATGATGGTGGTGATGATGATGGTGATGATGATGGTGGTGATGATGATGGTGATGATGATGATGGTGGTGATGATGATGATGGTTATGATGGTGATGATGATGGTGATGATGATGATGGTATCAGCCCACTTTGTTGAGCCATCACTTGTGATCGCCAGATCGCTTCTGACAACAACAAAAGACAGCTAAGTGGGTGGGGCCCCTTACCTGGTTACAATAAAGAAATACTAGTTTAGTAGTTTTAGTTTATGGGTCTCTATGCATCTCTGTTGATCTCTATTCGTCTCTGTGGGTATCTACTTGTCTCTATGTGTCTCCGTGTGTCTCTGTGGGTCTCTGTGGGTCTCTGTGTGTCTCTGTGGGTCTCTGAAGGTCTCTGTGGGTCTCTATGGGTATCTGTGTTGCTGTGGGTCTCTATGGGTCTCTGGGTCTCGATGTGTCTCTTTGAGTCTCTATCTATCTCGATGGGTTTATATGGGTCTCTGTGGGTCTCTGTGTATTTTTGCGTCTCAATATGTCTCTATGGGTCTTTGTGTGTCTCTATGTCTCTCTATGGGTCTCTATGGGGTGTCTGTGTGTCTCTGTGGGTCTCTGTGTGTCTTTTTGTGTCTCTTTGTGTCTCTGTGTGTCTCTATGGGTCCCTGTGCGCCTCTATGTGTCTCTGTGGGTCTGTGTGTCTCTTTGTGTCTCTGTGGGTCTCTGTGTGTCTCTGTGGGTCTATGGGTATCTGTGTGTCTCTATGGGTTTATGTGTGTCTCTGTGGGTCTCTGTGTGTCTCTTTGTGTCTCGATGTCTTTGTGTGTCTCTATGGGTCCCTGTGTTCCTCTATGTGTCTCTGTGTGTCTCTGTGGGTCTCTATGGGTATATGTGTGTCTCTATGGGTTTCAGTGTGTCTCTGTGGGTCTCTGTGTGTTTCTTTGTGTCTCGATGTCTCTCTGCGTGTCTCTGTGTGTCCCTGTGCGTTCAGTGTATTTGGCTACTGCTATGAAACAGTAATATAAATATATTTTAAGATTTCGTATTTCGGGTGATGGGTGAAGGTGAGTTTGGAGGGGGTGGTGGTGGCGGGGGTGGTGGTGGTTAAGGGGTGGATTGAGGGTGCGTCCCGTAACCCTCCCGAGCGTACGGAGTCAGCCAAGCGTCAAATGGGCGCGACTCTGTGTAATTAAATTGGTGTGCACAGACACACAGAGACACACAAATACAGAGATCATCATCACACCACCCCTCCCTCCCATGGGTGGAAAAAACACGATTTTTTCAGCGGCAGGCATCGGGTTTTTTTCTTTAATACAATTAAACCCGATTTCGGGGAATTAAAACCTGGTCTAATGAATACGAAACTCTGATCCAAGGCTTAGGCTGCTTCCTCGTCGGTGCTGCTATCGTAATCGGGGGGGGGGGGGGGGGCGTCGGGCACGGAGTAGTCGTAGAATGCGGCGGGCAGGTTGGTCTTGATGAACACGAGCTTAAATTTCGATTGAAAGCTTTCGTGACTGCAGGGATTCATCTTCTTGGTTCTTTCGGTAGAGTCACGTAGAATGGAAATAATAAAAAAAANCATAATAAAATAATAGAATAATTTTTGGAATGTATTATTTTAATTATTTTATTATTAAAATGAAACATAATAAAATAATATAATATTTTATTATGTTTTATTTTTATTATTTTATTATTTCCATTCTACGTGACTTTACCGAAAGAACCAAGAAGATGAACACGAGCTTCTCCTCCACAATCGTGGGCACTGCCAGTGAGTTCCTTAGCTTGGAATGGATGAAGCCCATCGTTGAGAAGTGGGCAAAGTGTGGTTCTGAAAATTAGAACCAATTAAACCGGATTTCTCCCAATCTCAGATGATCGGGTTTAATATAAAAAGACACCATTGGAACCTCATTTGCCAGTAAAAAATATAATAATGTTTTTTTACCCTTCTATCTGGCAACAAAACTGACACCTTTTTTTTTACAAGGAGTCATGTTTACATAGACCACAATACCTGCAGTCATAATGCAAACAAAACACATAACTTTGATAATGTGCACTGTCCTTGAAGTTGGAGCTCTAAGGAAAGCTGTCTCGGGTGTGGACCAATCAACTTCAAGGATAGTGCATACATTATCAGAGTTGTGTTTTTTGTTTGCATTACGACTGCAGGTATTGTGGTCTATGCAAACATGACTCCTTGTAAAAAAGGTGTCAGTTTTGTTGCCAGATAGAAGGGTAAAAAAAACAATTATATTTTTTACTGGCAAAGGAGGTTCCAATGGTGTAAATGCTTAACCCAAGCTCTCATACTCTGATGGTGCATTGTCTTTGAGTTGTGCGCTTTTGGCGTCATCTGGTCCAACACCATGTGAGACTAGGCTCTAAGGAAAGCTGTCTCGGGTGTGGACCAATCAACTTCAAGGATAGTGCACATAATTATCAGAGTTGTGTTTTTTGTTTGCATTATGACTGCAGGTATTGTGGTCTATGCAAACATGACTCCTTGTAAAAAAAGGTGTCAGTTTTGTTGCCAGATATAAGGGTAAAAAAACAATTAACAATANCAATGTTAAACGTTTGTTGTTGTTGTTGGTTGTTGTTGTTCGGAGAAATGGCCTGACCTAGATTATGGCCACAGACCTGCAATGTTGGCACCGCCAGGCAGGGAGAGGAAAGTGGACGGCAAATGATGAAATGTGCGGTGGACACACCAGCTGCTAAGCTGCTGCTGCTGCTGCCCATGGTTGTGATGACGACGATGATGATGACGATGATGATGCACTGCACTATACACTACACTGTTATACACTACACTTTATATTACTATAAACTACACTATTATTACTAGCTATACACTACACTACTATACACTACACTATACCTACACTATACACTACACTATACACTACACTATACACTACAATATATACACCACTATCACACACATACACCANTATTAACCTACACATACACACACTCACTACTCACTAACACTAACCTACTCACTNCTATCACTACCTATACACTCACTCACTCACTCACTAACACAACACTAACCTACTATACACTCACTAACACAACACTATACACTAACTANACACTATACACTACTCACTATACACTCACACTACACTCACTATACACTACACACTACACTATATACTNCACTACACACTACACTATACATTACACTATACACTACACTATCTATACACTACACTACACTATATNCTACACACACACTACACTATACATTACACTATACACTACACTATACACTACACTATACACACACNACACACACTACACTCACTATACACTCACTATACACTCACTCACTCACTATATACTCTCACTCATATACACTCACTATACACTACACTACACACTACACTATATACTCACTATACACTCACTATACTACTNCACACTNCACTTCACTACACTACACACTNCACTATATACTACACTACTACACTATACACACACTACACANTACACTATACACTACACTACAGCACTACACTATACACTACCTACACTACACCTATACACTACACTATACACTACACNATACACTACACACTACACAATACACTACACTATACACACNACACTNCACACTACACTNTACACACTATACACCACACTAANACACTNCACAACACTATACACTACACTATCACTCACTACACACCACTATACACTCACTATACACACATACACNACACACTACTATAACACACTATACACACACACTATACTATACACTACACTATCACTACACTACATGATACATACTATACACTACANTACACATACTACACTACTATACACTTACTACACACACACACACACATACACTNTACACACANATACACTACACACACACTACACTACACACTATACACTNCACTACACACTACACTATACACTACTATCACTCACTATACACTACACACTACACACTCACTATACACTCACTATACACCACTACACACTCATACACCTACTCTATCACTACGATGAGGTGCCACACCAGAGTCAACAGACGAAAGGTGCAGCGNTATTCCCACGGATCGCGACGACAGCGACGATGATGGATCGCGATGATGTGGTGNTGTTGTTGTTTTGATGTGTGTTTATGTTGTTGTTGTGTTTCATAGGTGGAGGANGGTGCAGACGTGCGACGACGGGNACCTGGAGCGAGGGGAGGAGGTGCCAGTACGGGGCATTCTTTAACCACACACACGGTGGNGGTGGTGGTTGGGGTGGTGATGTATGTGTAGTGTAGTGTATAGTGTGAGTGTATAGTAGTAGTGTATAGTAGTGTATAGTAGTGTATTCTATAGTATATAGTGTAGTGTATTGNAGTGTATAGTATAGTGTAGTGTAGTGTGTAGTGNAGTGTATAGTATAGTGTAGTGTATAGTAGTGTGTAGTGTATAGTGNAGTGTGTAGTGTATGTGTAGTGTATAGTGTAGGTATAGCNTAGTGTATGTGTAGTGTATAGCGTAGTGTATAGTGATGTATATGTAGTGTGTAGTGTAGTGTATAGCATAATAGTGAGTGTGTAGTGTGAGGTGTAGTGNAGTGTAGTGTGTAGTGNAGTGTAGTGATAGTGTAGTGTATAGTGTAGTGTATAGCGATAGTGTGTGTATAGTAGAGTAGTGTATAAGTATAGTGTATGTATAGTATAGTGGTGTNTAGTGTGTGTGTGTAGTGTATAGTGTAGTGTATAGTAGTGTATCNTAGTGTATAGTAGTTGTATAGTGTAGTGTGTAGTNGTGTATNGTGTAGTGTATAGTAGTGTATAGCNTAGTGTAGTGTAGTGTNTATGTAGTGTANAGGTAGTGTATGTAGTGTATAGTGTAGTGTANTGTATAGTGNAGTGTATAGTGTAGTGNGTAGTGTGAGTGTATAGTGTGGTAGTGTAGTGTGTAGTGATATAGTGTGTAGTGTGTGTAGTGTNTAGTGTGTATAGTATATANTGGTAGTGTANTGTAGTGNAGTGTTGTAAGTGTATNGTGTAGTGTATAGTAGTAGTGTATAGTGTAGTGTATAGTAGTGTATAGTGTAGTGTGTAGTGTAAGTGTGTATAGTGTATTGTATAGTGTAGTGTATAGTAGTATATAGTGTAGTGTATAGTGTGGATAGTGTGTGTAGTGTAGTGTATAGTAGTGTATNGTGTAGTGTATAGTGTAGTGTATAGTAGTGTGTAGTGTATAGTGGTGTATAGCGTAGTGTATAATGTNGTGTATAGTAGTGTATAGTGTAGTGTATTGTAGTGTATGTAGTGTAGTGTAGTGTATATATGTATAATGTAGTGTATAGTAGTGTATAGTGTAGTGTATGTATAGTATTGTATATTTTAGTGTATGTGTATAGCGTAGTGTATAGTGTAGTTATATTGCACCCGAAAGCGCAGTATACACGGCCAGCCAAACGCCGCTGCCGTGCATGCGTTGTGTACAGCCCAGTGTCTGCCTTTGCCTCGCGTGTGGTGTGTGCGTGTGTGCGCGTGCGTGTGTGTGTGTGCGTGGTGTGCGCGTGTGTGCGGCGTGTGTGCGTGTGTGTGGTGCGTGTATGGTGTTGTATGTGTCCGGTGTGTGTGTGCGTGTGTGTGCGTGGTGTGCGTGCGTGTGTGTGGTGCATGTGCGCGCGTGCGTGTGTGCGTGTGTGCGTGTGCGTGTGTCTGTGTGTGTGTGTGTGCACGCGTGTGCGTGCGTGTGCACGTATCCAGGCCGACGCTATCCTATCGCGGTGGCGCTGAGCGGGGCACCGTCCGGCGCCGCTGGCAAGATCACCACCGGCTGGCGGCACGCCGGTTCCTCTCCGACGGCAGCCAGCGCCTGCTGGTGGTCTACGTGGACGCCGCGGCTGGCGACGTCCGTCTCTCGGCCTCCGTGCCCTCTCACGTACGTCGTGCGTGCCGTGCGTGCGTCCGTTTGGATGTCCGTCTCTTCGTCCGTCCGACCGTTTTTCTTTCTCTCGGTTTGTCTGTCTGTCCGCAATGACCTGGGTCTGTGTGGTGACTCAGGCTACCTCGCCTGGTACGCAGGAGTCGTGGGTTCGATCTCGACCCTGACGATGCCTGCTGCTGTAGATTTGTAGTTTGCGTGTCTCTCTCTCTCATCATCATCGTCATCATCACGGTGGCTAGGAGATGTTGACTACCTCGCCTGCTATACAGGAGGTCGTGGGTTCGATCCCGACCCTGATGCCACGGTGGCTAGGAGATGTTGACTACCTCGCCTGGTATGCAGGAGGTCGTGGGTTCGATCCCGATGACGCCTGCTGCTGCTGTAGATTTGGAGTCTGCGTCTCTCTTTCATCATCATCATCACGGTGGCTAGGAGATGTTGACTACCTCGCCTTGTATACAGGAGGTCGTGGGTTCGATCCCGACCCTGACTACACTTGCTGCATATTTGGAGTCTGCGTCTCTCTCTCTTCTCTCATCATCATCACGGTGGCTAGGAGATGTTGACTACCTCGCGTGGTGTACAGGAGGTCGTGGGTTCGATCTCGACCCTGACGACGCCTGCTGCTTTATATTTGGAGTCTGCATCTCTCTTTTCTCTCCCCGTGGTCCTTCGGTTTTTTCAACTCTACATTTAGGATCGACGTCACGCGTTTAAGAGTATTTGACTACTGCTAGACATTTCCACGTGATGATAAGTAATTGCAAGATAGCTGAGCTATCATTTGTGATGATCAGGTATGTGTCTGTAAAAGATCGACAGCTCAGCGCGACCTTATCTGGTTAGACGGAGGTACTCTGCAAACCTACCGGCTACCTTCAGTGATTTGTTCATGAATCCATCCAGATATCTAAACACAGACACAACTTCAACCGAGATGATGAGTACAAACTGAGTAATCATTGGAAGGACGTTATTAAGCAGGTAAAGTCTTAACTGACTGTGATGTTTCCATCCTACCTGCCTATGTCAGCTGTTGTTTCTGACTCTCTGTGTCTCTCTCTCTCTCTGTGCCTCTCTCTTAGATCTCTCATGCTCGCATGTTCTTTGAAATGCACTCTCATGCCTTTGTATTGCACTCTCATGCTCACATGTCCTTTGTATTGCACTCTCATACTCACAGGCCCTATGTATTGCACCCGTTGGGTTGCACTCCCTTGTCGAAGAGGCCCCTCTCCTCCTATCTTACAGTTACATGTTAATCTCTCACATTAACATCACGCTAATATCTCACATTAACATCACGCTAATCTCTCACATTAACATCATGCTAATCTCTCACATTAACATCATGCTAATCTCTCACATTAACATCGTGCTATTTTTTTACATTAAAATCATGCTAATCTCTCACATTAACATCGTGCTAATCCTCACATTAACATCATGCTAATCTCTCACATTAACATCATGCTAATCTCTCACATTAACATCATGCTAATCTCTCACATTAACATCACGCTAATCTCTCACATTCACATCATGCTAATCCCTCACATTAACATCACGCTAATCTCTCACATTAACATCATGCTAATCTCTCACATTAACATCATGCTAATGTCTCACATTAACATCATGCTAATCTCTCACATTAACATCATGCTAATCTCTCACATTAACATCATGCTAATCTCTCACATTAACATCATGCTAATCTCTCACATTAACATTATGCTAATCTCTCACATTAACATCATGCTAATTTCTCACATTAACATCATGCTAATCTCTCACATTCACATCATGCTAATCCCTCACATTAACATCACGCTAATCTCTCACACATCATGCTAATCTCTCACATTAACATCATGCTAATCTCTCACATTAACATCCACTAATCTCTCACATTAACATCATGCTAATGCTCCATTAACATCATGCTAATCTCTCACATTAACATCATGCTAATTTTTTNAATTAACATCAGATAATCTTCACATTAACATCATGCTAATCCCTCACATTAACACATCGAATCTTCAATTAACATCATGCTAATCTCTCACATTAAATCATGCAATCTCTCAATTAACATCAGCTAATCTCTCACATTAATCATGCTAATCTCTCACATTAAATCATGAATTTTTTAATTAACATCAGCTAATCTCTCACATTAATCATGCTAATCCCTCACATTAACACATGGAATCTCTCACATTAACATCATGCTAATCTCTCACATGAATCATGCTAATCTCTCACATTAACATCATGTAATCTCTCACATTAATCATGCTTATCCTCACATTAAATCATGAATTTCTCAATTAACATCAGCTAATCTCTCACATTAACAATGCTAATCTCTCACATTAACACATCTAATCTCTCACATTAACATCATGCTAATCTTCACATTAACATCATGCTAATCTCTCACATTCCATCATCTAATCTCTCACATTAACATCACGCTAATCTCTCACATTAATCATGCTAATCTCTCACATTAACATCATGCATCTCTCACATTAACATCACGCTAAACATACCATCATGCAATCTCTCAATTAACCACGCTAATCTCTCACATTAATCATGCTAATCTCTCACATTAACACATCCAATCTTCAATTAACATCACGCTAATCTCTCACATACCATCATGCTAATCTTAATTAACCACGCTAATCTCTCACATTAATCATGCTAATCTCTCACATTAACATCACGTAATCTCTCACATTAACATCATGCTAATCTCTCACATCATGCTAATCTCTCACATTAACATCATGCTAATTTCTCAATTAACATCAGCTAATCTTCACATTAACATCACGCTAATCTCTCACGTTAACATCATGCTAATCTCTCAATCAACATCAGCTAATCTCTCACATTAATCATGCTAATCTCTCACACTAACATCATGCTATTTTTTTAATTAACATCAGCTAATCTTCACATTAACATCATGCTAATCTCTCACATTAACATCACGCTAATATCTCAATTAACATCAGCTAATCTCTCACATTAACAATCATGCTAATCTCTCACACTAACATCATGTAATCTCTCACATTAACATCATGCTAATCCTCACATTAATCATGCTAATCTCTCACATTAACACATCTAATCTCTCACATTAACANACCACTTCCGTGCANTCTAATTTCTCACATTAACATCATGCTAATCTCTCACATTAATCATGCTAATCTCTCACACTAACATCATGCTAATCTCTCAATTAACATCAGCTAATCCTCACATTAACATCATGCTAATCTCTCACATTAACATCATGTAATCTCTCACATTAACANACCACTTCGTGCACGAATCTAATCATTAATCATGCTAATCTCTCACACACTAAACATCTAATCATTAAATCATGCTAATCTCTCAACATCATGCTAATCTCTCAATTAACATCATGCTAATCTCTCACATTAAATCATGTAATCTCTCACATTAACATCATGCTAATCTCTCACATTAACGTCATGCTAATCTCTCACATAAATCATGCTAATCTCTCACATTAAATCATGCTAATTTCTCACATTAAATCATGCTAATCTCTCACATTAAACATCTAATCTTCAATTAACATAGCCACCCGTGACCTAATTTCTCACATAAATCATGCTAATGTCTCACATTAAACATCTAATCTCTCANATAANATCATGCTAATCTCTCACATTAAATCATGTAATACATTAACATCATCAATCTCTCACATTAACATCATGCAATCTCTCAATTAACATAGCCACTCGTGCACTCTAATTTCTCTTAACATCATGCTAATGTCTCACATTAAATCATGCTAATCTCTCACATTAACATCATGTAATCTCTCACATTAACGTCATGCTAATCTCTCACATTAAATCATACTAATCTCTCACATTAACATCATGTAATCTCTCACATTAACGTCATGCTAATCTTCACATTAACATCATGCTAATCTCTCACATTAACATCACACTAATTTTTCACATTAGTCACTGCCCCGGCCACTTCTTGATGCCTTGGGTACACCCGTTTCAAATTTTTAAAACAGTCTGCTGAGCAGCAGACTTTCCCCACCGATAGACGCTTTGTGTTGCGTCGAAACGTCGTGATTTATTTTACCACGTGACTTTACCGCAAGAACCAAAGAGTAATCACACAATGGTTTTATTGTACTCATCTTCTTGGTTCTTTCGGTAAAGTCACGTAGAAGGGAAGTAATAAAATAATAAAAATAAAACATAATAAAATAAAATAATTCTCACGACGTTTCGGCTACAACGCAAGCAGCCGTCTTCAGGTGAGAATTATTTTATTATGTTTTATTTTTATTATTTTATTACTTCCCTTCTACGTGACTTTACCGAAAGAACCAAGAAGATGAATCCCTGCAGTCACGAAAGCTTTAAATCGGTTTTATTGTAGTTTAGTCTATGGGTCTCTATGTATCTCTGTGGGTCTCGTTGTGTCTCTGTGCGTCTGCACGTGTCGCTGTGTGTTTTTGGCTACCGCTATAAATGTCCAAGTGACGATGATGATGATGAGTGTAGCAACTCAATCTAATATAATTGTACTCATTGTTCTTTTTTTCGGTAAAGTCACGTATGTAGAAATAAAAGAAAATTTAAATGATTAAAAGTAAATTATAACAAAATAAAATGTTATTTGTTAAAATTAAATTATTTAAATTAAATGTAATTCATTTAAATTTTAAATAAATAAAATCAAATTATTTTATTTAAATTTAATTTATTAAAATGTTATTTTCTTTCTACATACGTTACTTTACCGGAAAAAAACCCAATGAGTATAATTTCTGCAGTCACGAAATCTACAATTCTAGATTAATATAATTGTAGTTTAGTCTGTGAGTCTCTATGTGTCTCTGCGGGTCTGTATTCATCTTGGGTCATTTCTGTGGGTCTCCATGCGTCTCTATTGGTCTGCGCGTGCCTCTACGTGTTTGGAAAGTATGTGGCTACCTCTATGAATGTCCACATGATGATGGTGATGATGATAAGCCGACATTTGGTTGAGTTGTGATGGGCAGGGTCGCTTTTGAGCTACGTAGCAGTTCACTACCTGGTCAAATGGAATTTTTAAAAGTTTTTGTTTCTACTGGTAGGAACCTCCTGGTTACACCAGGCCACAGGGGATTATTGTGTCCGTCCGTCCGTCGTGCAGGGAGGGGCTGGGTGGGGAGGGTGGGAAGGGTGGGGCTGGGTGGGGGGTGGGGAGGGGCTGGGTGGGGCTGGGTGGGGGTGGGAGGGTGGGGCTGGGTGGGGAGGGGCTGGTCACCCCGTGGTGCCCTTATAAAACCCAACGTTTAACCTACTCACGCCGGCTTGTGCCCGCCCTCACAATCGGGCATATTTGCGGAATACACACGCCCGCCGTTGACCCTGCAGGCCATTGACCGAGCAACCAACGTTCCTACCAGCTCCCTCCGCAGGAGAATGTGTTTAATTTGGACAATTGCAGAGAACCCTACAGAGCCTCCTTCCTTCCCTGTTCACTTCTTCTCTTCCACTGCCTTCACCCTCTGTCGTTCCTACCCCCCCCCCGCCTGCCTCTAACCCACTCTCGGTTCCCCAATCCTCCTCCTACTCCGATCTCTAATTCCCAACCCACGAGAGAAGGGAATGGGAGGTTAGACTCTCCCCCCGCTCGCTTTCCTCATTTCACTTTCTCTGTTGCTTCATCTTCACGGGACCTCCTTTGCCAGTAACAAAATACGAGAAAAGATTTTCCCCCTTTTTTCTGGCAACAGAACAGCTGCGTTGCGATGTCAGAACACCAAAGTGTGAAACCTTTTACAAGGAATCGTGGCTGCGTTAACCACAACACTTGTGGTCAGAATGCAAACTAAAAACACGCTCTGATCCTTGATGGCTTCATCTCTTCCACTACCTCCACCTTCTGCCGTTTCTCTCCCCCCACCTCTAACCGACTCTCAGTTCCCCAATCCTCTTCCTCCTCCGACCACTAATTCCCAACCCACGAGAAAAGGCAATGGAAGGTTAGACTCTCCCCCGCTCGCTTTCCTCCTTTCGCTCTGCCCTCAGATCCTCTATTGCTTCATCTCTTCCACGACCTCCACCTTCTGCCGTTTCTCTCCCCTCCCTCTAACCCACTCTCGGTTCCCCAATCCTCTTCCTCCTCCGATCTCTAATTCCCAACCCACGAGAGAGGGGAATGGGAGGTTAGACTCTCCCCCCACTCGCTTTCCTCATTTCGCCTTTCTATGGCTTCTTGTCTACCACTGCCTCCACCTTCTGCCGTTTCCTCCCCTCCCCCCGCCCGCCTCTAACCCACTCCCGGTTCCCCCCGGCCCTCTTTCCTCCTCCGACCCGGCTCCCACATCTCGCTCCCGTCTACGTGCACTAGCCACGTCTCTCACCCCCCCCCCTCACCGCCAGCCTTCCGCTGTGCTCCTCAATCAGTTCGAGCATGCGGGCCACCAGGCCTCTGCCCCCACATCCGCATCGAGCCTGTCCGTCACCCCCCACCACCCACCCACCCCTTCATTCACCGTAACGCGCCACCTTTTAAAATCCTTTATATTAAGTTCGCTTGCTTGCTTGCGCGCTTACGACGGTGCAAATCTTTCGGTCGTTTTTTATTTAAATCCTTTAAATTAAATATTTAATTACCAATTGCTTAATGGTGGCAGCCATTCATCTGACCCATAGGTGGCAGCCATCTCAAGCCAGAGGACGAGAGGACTCTAGCCGCCACGCATATAAAGGATTTATAGTGAAAAACTTTGTTTTTACGGGTTAATTTTTTAATCCTTTATATTAAGTTCACTTGCTTGCGCGCTTACGACCGTGCAAATCTTTCGGTCGTTTTTTAACCCACTTCCCGTGATCCAATCGAGCTGACATTTTGCTACACAGACTCGTTGTGCGTGACAATTAATATTCGTGAAATTTTTCCCCCAAAATTTTACACTTTTAGGAAAAAATAAATTATATTTAATTACCAATTGCTTAATGGTGGCAGGCATTCATCTGACCCATAGGTGGCAGCCATCTCAAGCCAGAGAACGAGAGGACTCTAGCCGCCACGCATATAAAGGATTTATAGTGAAAAACTTTGTTTTTACGGGTTAATTTTTCCTACTTCCCTGTTTCCCCCTGGGACGTCGCGTGGCTCCGTTCCAAGTGCTCCTCACCCCACCCGTCCCTCCGTCCGTTCCTTCGCCATCAGCAGCTCCGCCACCACCACCCCCCGTCACCCCTGGCGTGTCGGCCCGCGTCCCAACGGCGCCCTGGGGAAGGGCGCCGCCAAGATGAATCCTCAAATGGAAGAGTGCAAGGAGGGGGGAAAAACAAATACGACGTCGCGGACGTGTGGAAAGGAATCTATACGTGACTGGTTCTTAGGTGGAAAAAATTAACCCGTAAAAACAAAGTTTTTCACTATAAATCCTTTATATGCGTGGCGGCTAGAGTCCTCTCGTCCTCTGGCTTGAGATGGCTGCCACCTATGGGTCAGATGATTGCCTGCCACCATTAAGCAATTGGTAATTAAATATAATTTTTTTCCTAAAAAGTGTAAAATTTAGGAATTTTTTTTACGAAAATTAATTGTCACGCACAACGAGTCTGTGTGCAAAATGTCAGCTCGATTGGATCACGGGAAGTGGGTTAAAAAACGACCGAAAGATTTGCACGGTCGTAAGCGCGCAAGCAAGCAAGCAAGTGAACTTAATATAAAGGATTTAAAAATGAAATAAAATAAAAAATAAAAAATATAAATAAATCACGACGTTTCGATTGCAACACAAGCAATCATCACACCTGATGATGATTTTATATATTTTTTTCACCTACGTGACTTTACCGAAAAAACCAAAGACCCTTGCAGTGACAAAAACTTCAACTCTGGAGTGAAGAATGCGGTCGAAGCGATCTGGGGCAGTTGGAAGGGGCGTACTGGGAGGATACGTTCTCCCGGAGGAAATGTAGTCGTGGACGGGGCGAATAGCGGGGAATGAAGGTCGTGGTTTGAACTAAACTGTGAAAGTTTTTCCTAATTTCTCTCATCATCATCATGGTGGCTAGGAGATGTCGACTACCTCGCCTGGTATACAGGAGGTCGTGGGTTCGATCCCGGCCCTGATGCCTGCTGCTGTGTATTTGGAGTTTGCGTGTCTCTCTCATCATCATCACGGTAGCTAGGAGATGTTGACTACTCGCCTGGTACACAGGAGGTCGTGGGTTCGATCCCGGCCCTGATGCCTGCTACTGTGTATTTAGAGTTTGCGTGTCTCTCTCATCATCATCATCACGGTGGCTAGGAGATGTTAACTATCTTGCCTGGTGTACAGGAGGTCGTGGGTTCGATCTCGGCCCTGATGCCCGCTGCTGTATATTTGGGGTTTGCGTGTCTCTGTCATCATCATCATCATCACGGTGGCTAGGAGATGTCAACTACCTCGCCTGGTACACAGGAGGTCGTGGGTTCGATCCCGCCCTGATGCCCGCTGCTGTATATTTGGAGTTTGCGTGTCTCTCTCATCATCATAATCAGGGTGGCTAGGAGATGTCAACTACCTCGCCTGGTATACAGGAGGTCGTGGGTTCGATCTCGGCCCTGATGCCCGCTGTCCTGTGTATTTGGAGTTTGTGTGTCTCTCTCATCATCATCACGGTGGCTAGGAGATGTCAACTACCTCGCCTGGTATACAGGAGTTCGTGGGTTCGATCTCGCTGCTGTGTATTTTGAGTTTGCGTGTCTCTCTCATCATCATCATCATCACGGTGGCTCGGAGATGTTGACTACTTCGCCTGGTGTACAGGAGGTCGTGGGTTCGATCTCGCTGCTGTGTATTTGGAGTTTGCGTGTCTCTCTCATCATCATCACGGTGGCTAGGAGATGTCAACTACCTCGCCTGGTATACAGGAGTTCGTGGGTTCGATCTCGCTGCTGTGTATTTTGAGTTTGCGTGTCTCTCTCATCATCATCATCATCACGGTGGCTCGGAGATGTTGACTACTTCGCCTGGTATACAGGAGGTCGTGGGTTCGATCTCGCTGCTGTGTATTTGGAGTTTGCGTGTCTCTCTCATCATCACCACGGTGGCTAGGAGATGTTGACTACTTCGCCTGGTATACAGGAGGTCGTGGGTTCGATCTCGCTGCTGTGTATTTGAGTTTGCGTGTCTCTCTCATCATCATCATCATCACGGTGGCTCGGAGATGTTGACTACTTCGCCTGGTATACAGGAGGTCGTGGGTTCGATCTCGCTGCTGTGTATTTGGAGTTTGCGTGTCTCTCTCATCATCACCACGGTGGCTAGGAGATGTTGACTACTTCGCCTGGTATACAGGAGGTCGTGGGTTCGATCTCGCTGTTGTGTATTTGGAGTTTGCGTGTCTCTCTCATCATCACCACGGTGGCTAGGAGATGTCAACTACCTCGCCTGGTATACAGGAGTTCGTGGGTTCGATCTCGCTGCTGTGTATTTGAGTTTGCGTGTCTCTCTCATCATCATCATCATCACGGTGGCTCGGAGATGTTGACTACTTCGCCTGGTATACAGGAGGTCGTGGGTTCGATCTCGCTGCTGTGTATTTGGAGTTTGCGTGTCTCTCTCATCATCACCACGGTGGCTAGGAGATGTTGACTACTTCGCCTGGTATACAGGAGGTCGTGGGTTCGATCTCGCTGCTGTGTATTTTGAGTTTGCGTGTCTCTCTCATCATCATCATCATCACGGTGGCTCGGAGATGTTGACTACTTCGCCTGGTATACAGGAGGTCGTGGGTTCGATCTCGCTGCTGTGTATTTGGAGTTTGCGTGTCTCTCTCATCATCACCACGGTGGCTAGGAGATGTTGACTACTTCGCCTGGTATACAGGAGGTCGTGGGTTCGATCTCGCTGTTGTGTATTTGGAGTTTGCGTGTCTCTCTCATCATCATCACGGTGGCTAGGAGATGTTGACTACTTCGCCTGGTATACAGGAGGTCGTGGGTTCGATCTCGCTGCTGTGTATTTTGAGTTTGCGTGTCTCTCTCATCATCATCATCATCACGGTGGCTCGGAGATGTTGACTACTTCGCCTGGTATACAGGAGGTCGTGGGTTCGATCTCGCTGCTGTGTATTTGGAGTTTGCGTGTCTCTCTCATCATCACCACGGTGGCTAGGAGATGTTGACTACTTCGCCTGGTATACAGGAGGTCGTGGGTTCGATCTCGCTGTTGTGTATTTGGAGTTTGCGTGTCTCTCTCATCATCACCACGGTGGCTAGGAGATGTCAACTACCTCGCCTGGTATACAGGAGTTCGTGGGTTCGATCTCGCTGCTGTGTATTTTGAGTTTGCGTGTCTCTCTCATCATCATCATCATCACGGTGGCTCGGAGATGTTGACTACTTCGCCTGGTATACAGGAGGTCGTGGGTTCGATCTCGCTGCTGTGTATTTGGAGTTTGCGTGTCTCTCTCATCATCACCACGGTGGCTAGGAGATGTTGACTACTTCGCCTGGTATACAGGAGGTCGTGGGTTCGATCTCGCTGCTGTGTATTTTGAGTTTGCGTGTCTCTCTCATCATCATCATCATCACGGTGGCTCGGAGATGTTGACTACTTCGCCTGGTATACAGGAGGTCGTGGGTTCGATCTCGCTGCTGTGTATTTGGAGTTTGCGTGTCTCTCTCATCATCACCACGGTGGCTAGGAGATGTTGACTACTTCGCCTGGTATACAGGAGGTCGTGGGTTCGATCTCGCTGTTGTGTATTTGGAGTTTGCGTGTCTCTCTCATCATCATCACGGTGGCTAGGAGATGTTGACTACTTCGCCTGGTACACAGGAGGTCGTGGGTTCGATGTCGCTGTTGTGTATTTGGAGTTTGCGTGTCATGTGCATTTTTCTCCGGGTCCTCCGCTCTATCCCGGCCACATTTAGAATCAACGTCACGCCTTTACTGCTATACATTTCCACGTGATGATCGCTGAGCCGCTGTCATTCGCGATGGCAAAAGGGCTACTTAGATAGTCAGCTCAGGGGCACTTGCAACACCTGGTGGAGTAAAAATAAGTTTTAGCTAATTGCAGGGCAGTCAGTGTGCAACGTGGGGTACTGTGCGAGAGTGCGTGTGCGCGTGTGCGCGTGTGTGTGTGCGTGTGTTTGTGCGTGTGTGTGTGTCCGCGTGCGCGTGTGTGTGTGTGCGCGTGTGTGTGTGCATGTGTGTGTGTGCGCGCGTGTGTGTGCGTGCGTGTGTGTGCGTACGTGTGTGCGCGTGCGTGTGCGTCTGTGTCCGCGTGTGTGCGCATGCTTGTGTGTGCATGTGTGTGTCCGCGTGCGTGTGTGTGTGCGTGTGTGTCCGCGTGTGTGTGTGTGTCCGCGTGTGTGTGCATGTGTGTGTCCGCGTGCGTGTGCACGTGTGCGTGTGTGTCCGCGTGTGTGTGTGTGTGCGCGCGTGTGTGCGCGTGTGTGCGCTTGTGGGGAGCGGTAGCGTAGCGGTTAGCGCTACACTGCCGCTACGAACTCTATGACCCTGGCACCACCTGGGTCTGTCACGTGACCCTCCTCCTCCCGTCAGCGGGGACCCTTCGACGCTTCACGTGGCAGCCTCAAGGTGCACCTAGCTTGGCACAGGCGCCGTGGTGACGTCACCGTCGCTGGTATTGAGTGAGTGAGTGTCTCGGGGTTCGATTCCCGCTCACGGCCAACACCACCGGTGACGATTATATGAGCCGGTCCTGGGCCTCCCTAGGTCAACTCAGCCTCAAATGAGTTACCTTGTGCGGTGTGTAAACATCGCCACCGGGGAGGCAGATTCAGCCGGGCGTGCGTGATGCTGGCCGGCCACCCACCCCCTCGTGTGCCACAGTGGGGGGGGGGGGCTCACGCCAGAACCGGTTTTGAAACCGGTTCGGTGTAGAGCCGCTGGGGAAACCTGCAGCACAAGCCCCGAGAAATGGTAGAGTTATGTAGGCAGCCTTCGAGCTAAAAGCCACTTGAAGCAGACGCGTTAGCTACTAAACAAAACCCAAAATTTCGATGTAAAGCTTCTTTCGTGACTGCAGCATGGATTCATCTTGTTGGTTCTTTCGGTAAAGTCATCACGTAGAATGGAAATAAAAAAATAAAAAAATAAAGATAATAAAATACAATTCTCACGACGTTTCGGCCACAACGCAAGCAGCCGTCCTCAGGTGGAGAACAGCAGCAGGCGTCGTCAGGGTCGGGATCGAACCCACGATCTCCTGCACACCAGGCGAGGTATACTAATAGGGTTTTTCCCCTTTTTTCTGGCAACAAAAACTGACACCTTTTGCAATGAATCATGCTTACATTAACCACAATACTTGCAGTCAAATGCAAACAAAAAATCAGTACTCTGATAATTTATGCATTGTCTTTGAAACTGATTGGTCCACACCAGAGACAGCTTTCTTTAGAGCCTAGTCTCATACGGTGTTCGACCAGATGACGCCAAAAGGCGCACAGTTCAAAGACAACGCACCACCAGAGTAATGAGAGCTCGGGGTGAGCAGCTACATTATGGGAACTCCTTTGCCAGTACCAAAATATACTAATAGGGGTTTCTTCTTTTTTCAGGCAACAAAAATTGACACCTTTTGCCAAGATACCAGGCGAGGTAGTTAACATCTAGCCACCGTGATGCCCTATCGTGGGGGGCAGGTGATGTGGGGGTGCCTTGCCCCCCTGGTGGCTAAAGCTACGAGTTGGGCACCTCCCCCCTCTTGATAACCACCGCGAGATTTGTTTTCAACAACATTGTCAAAAGAACAAAAATTGAAGATGCATTAAATTTAATGTAAAAAAACCCCGCTTTAATATAACGTTCCACGCTTTATTTCAATTTGATTAGAGCGGTGGCATAAACGCTGCTACAGAGAGGGTGCTAACGCAGCTGAAGTAGTGGGTGTGCATGTGTGTGGGCGAGCGAGTGGCTGAGCGAATGTGTGGGTGGGTGTGCGAGTGGGTGAGCGATCGTGTGGGTGGGTGAGTTAGTGGGTGAGTGAGTGAGTCAGCGAGTGTGTGGGTGGGCGGTTAGTGGGTATTCGAGTGGGTGACCGAGTGTGTGGGTGGGTGAGTGGGCGAGCGAGTGTGTGGGTGGGTGAGTGGGCGAGCGAGTGTGTGGGTGGGTGAGTGTGTGGGTGGGTAGGCGAGTGTGTGGGTGAGTGTGTGAGTGGGTGAGTGTGTAAGTGGGTGGGTGGGTAGGTGGGCGAGCAAGTGTGTCGGTGGGTGAGTGTGTGGGTGGGTAGGTGGGCGAGCGAGTGTGTGGGTGAGTGGGCGAGCGAGTGTGTGGGTGGGTGAGTGTGTGGGTGGGTGAGTGAGTGGGCGAGCGAGTGTGTGGGTGGGTGAGTGTGTGGGTGGGTGAGTGTGTGGGTGGGTGGGTAGGTGGCGAGCGAGTGTGTGGGTGGGTGAGTGTGTGAGTAGGTGAGTGTGTGGAGGGTATGTGGGTGGGTAGGTGGGCGAGCGAGTGTGTGGGTGGGTGAGTGTGTGGGTGGTGAGTGTGTGAGTAGGTGAGTGTGTGGGAGGGTGAGTATGTGGGTGGGTAGGTGGGCGAGCGAGCGAGTGTGTGGGTGGGTGAGTGTCTGGGTGGGTGGGTGGGTTAGTGTGTGGGTGGGTAGGTTGGCGAGCGAGTGTGTGGGTGGGTGAGTGTGTGGGTGGGTAGGTGGGCGAGCGAGTGTGTGGGTGGGTGTGAGTGTGGGTGGGTGTGAGTGTGGGTGGGTGAGTGGGCGAGCGAGCGAGTGTGTGGGTGGGTGAGTGTGTGGGTGAGTGTGTGGGTGGGTAGGTGGGCGAGCGAGTGTGTGGGTGGGTGGGTGTATGGGTGGGTAGGTGGGCGAGCGAGTGTGTGGGTGGGTGAGTGTGTGGGTGGGTGAGTGAGTGGGCGAGCGAGTGTGTGGGTGGGTGAGTGTGTGGGTGGGTGAGTGTGTGGGTGGGTGAGTGTGTGGGTGGGTAGGTGGGCGAGCGAGTGTGTGGGTGGGTGAGTGTGTGGGTGGGTGAGTGGGCGAGCGAGTGGGTGGGTGAGTGTGTGGGTGGGTGAGTGTGTGGGTGGGTGAGTGTGTGGGTGGATAGGTGGGCGAGCGTGTGTGTGGGTGGGTGATTGTGTGGGTGGGCGAGTTAGTGGGTGTTCGAGTGGGTGACCGAGTGTTTACGTGGGTAGGTGGGCGAGCGAGTGTGTGGGTGGGCGAGTGTGTGGGTGGGTGAGTGTGTGGGTGGGTAGGTGGGCGAGCGAGTGTGTGGGTGGGTAGGTGGGCGAGCGAGTGTGTGGGTGGGTAGGTGGGCGAGCGAGTGTGTGGGTGGGTGTGAGTGTGGGTGGGTGAGTGGGCGAGCGAGCGATCGAGTGTGTGGGTGGGTGAGTGTGTGAGTATGTGGGTGAGTAAGTGTGTGGGTGGGTGAGTGTGCGAGCGAGTGGACGAGCGACATGGTGCCGAGTCAGCGACCTCCGGTCTGGATCCCAAGCGCAGCGTGCTGACCATTGCATCGTCGCTGTGATGTTATTGTTATTCCTACCTCCTCCTGATTTCCCCCCCTCTTCCCCTGAAAAAAAATCTCTCATTTCCTCACGCGGCGGCCGTGTCCTCAGAATGATCTGCTCGGTCAGCAGTCGCTGCGTACGCGTGGGTGATCTACTGCCCAAGCCAGCCCCCACGCACGCCGAGTCAGAGACAAAGAACCTCACCACCGTGTGAACTGTAACAGACTGTTGGGGCAAGTGCTGTTAGCGAGCAGCGCCTATGAAGGCTACGGGACTGTGGCTCACGAGGGGTGGGTGACCAACACCACGCCCGTGTCGCCTTTGTGTCCTACCGGTGGCGATGTTTACACACCGCACCAGGTACTCGTTTGAGGCCGAGTGGACCTAGGGGAGGGCCAAGACCGGTTCAGATAAATCGTCGCCGGTGTTGGCCGTGAGCGGGAATCGAACCCGGGTCGTTGGGTTTGTAGCGCAGCGTGCTGACTGCTACACTACCGCTCCCCACACACACACACACACAGACGCACACAGACACACTCATATCCACACCCTCACACCCACACACTCACACCCACACACTCACACCCACACACGCACACAAACTCACATCCACACACTCACATACACAAACTCACACCCACACACCCACAAACTCACACCCACACACCCACAAACTCACACTCACATAAAATCACACCCACACACTCACATACACAAACTCACACCCACACACACTCACATACACAAACTCACATCCACACACTCACCATACGCAAACTCACACCGACACAGAACCACTCACACACACACAGTCACCCACACACATACACAATCACCCACGCACATACACACACACACCTAAACTCACATCCACACAGAGCCACTCACACACTCACATCCACACCCTCACATCTACCCACTCCCAAACACAAACTCACACCCACACAGAACCACTCACACAGACCTACACACACACAGACCCACACACACACAGACCCACACACACACAGACCCACACACAGACCTACACACACACACAGCCTACACACACACAGACCTACACACACAGATCCACAAACACACAGACATCGACAGACACACAGACCCACACACACAAATCCACACACACAGATCCACACACACAGACGTCCACATACACACAGACCTACACACACACACAGACCTACACACACACACAGATCCACACACACAGACGTCCACACACACACAGACCTACACACACACACACAGACGTCCACACACACACACAGACGTCCACACACACAGACCCACACACAGACCTACACACACACACAGACACACACAGATCTACACACACAGAGACCTACACACACACAGACCTACACACACACACAGATCCACACACACACACAGACCTACACACACACACACAGACCTACACACTCACAGACCTACACACACACAGACCTACACACACACAGATCCACAAACACACAGACATCGACAGACACACAGACCCACACACACATCCACACACACAGATCCACACACACAGACGTCCACACACACACAGACCTACACACACACACAGACCTACACACACACACACAGACCTACACACACACAGATCCACACACACACACAGACCTACACACACACAGATCCACACACACACACAGATCCACACACACACAGACACACACACAGATCAACACACACACAGACCTACACACACACAGATCCACCTACACACACACAGACCTACACATACACCCACCCACTCACACACGTGGCATCAAACGCTCACTTTCTCTTCTCCCTCTCGGCCAGATTCGGTTCACATTGTTTCAGGTTCAGTTCAAATAAAAAAAGAGGCTGGGGGGGTCAAATGGGGGGGGGGAGGTTGGCAGGGGGGGGGGGCTGTGGGTGGGGAGGGGTGAGATCCTTTTCCAGAGGACGCCACGGGGTTTATTTTACGGTGGGACTCTGTCTCTGTCTTTCTGATGATGATAACAACAATAATACGCCGCCTGTGGTGGATTTGGAAGGAAAATCTGAACAAATGCCCAGGGTACCCAATGCCAGCCCAGCAGGGAAGGCCCCCAGCTGGGAAGGCCTGAGACAATAGTAACGCCGGAGTGGGGGGGGGTGGGGNTTGTTCGCGTGGTGTTATTGCATCGCAGGGGGAGCTGCAGAGAGAGACACGGAGAGAATGAGAGAGACACAGAGAGAGACACACACACACAGGGAGAGAGATAGAGAGACACAGGGAGAGAGACAGAGAGAGAGAGAGACATACAGGGAGAGAGACACACAGGGAGAGAGACATACACAGGGAGAGAGACAGAGAGACAGAGAGACACACAGGGAGAGAGACAGACACAGGGAGAGAGACACACACAGGGAGAGACAGAGACACAGGGAGAGAGAGACACACACACAGGGAGAGAGGGACAGAGATACATGCACAGGGAGAAAATCAGAGAGAGAGACAGGGAGAGAGAGACACACACACAGGGAGAGAGACAGACAGAGATACGCACACAGGAGAGAGACACACGGAGGGAGAGAGAGAGAGACAGAGAGAGACAGAGAGAGACACACAGGGAAGACACTGAGAGACAGAAAAATAGACAGTGATATGCACAGAGAGGCATTGAGAGAGACACACACAGTGAGAGAGACCGTGAGAGAGAGAGAGAGACACCGTGAGATAGACAGAGAGACAGTGAGATAGAGAGAGGGACACACACACACGGTGAGAGACAAGGGGAGAGAGATAGCGATAAAGCAGACACAGTTAGATACAGAGAGAGAGAGCGAAACCAACACGGTGAGACACGCAGAGACACCGTGAGATAGACAGAGAGAGAGACACACACTGGGAGACACCACAAGGCGAGAGAGAGACAGCAAACACATTGTCCTGCGGAGGGAGCTGGTAGGAACGTTGGTTGCTCGGTCAATGGCCTGCAGGGTTAACGGCGGCGT
The DNA here is from genome assembly GCA_018977245.1 of Lethenteron camtschaticum. Taxonomy (NCBI): domain Eukaryota; kingdom Metazoa; phylum Chordata; class Hyperoartia; order Petromyzontiformes; family Petromyzontidae; genus Lethenteron; species Lethenteron camtschaticum. The sequence goes on along the minus strand of WFAB01001143.1, from coordinate 144,438 downwards.
GGTGTATTCCGCACATATGCCGACTGTGAGGGCGGGCACAAGCCGGCGTGAGTAGGTTAAACGTTGAGTTTTATAAGGGCACCACGGGGTGACCAGCCCCTCCCCCAACCCAACCCCGCCCCACCCACCCCACCCAGCCCCTCCCCACCCAGCCCCTCCCCACCATTCCCTCCCCACACAGCCCCTCCCTCCCCACCCAGCCCCTCCCTGCACAACGGACAGACACAATAATCCCCTGTGGGCTGGTGTAACCAGGAGGTTCTTACCAGTATAAAGCAGACAGGTAGCTTCACTCTCTCGTAGTTTAGTTGACTGTCCTTCCTCCCCACCTCTGATTAGCACGGTCGGCTACGTACGGTGCGAAATATGTTCGATATACATGTGCAACAACACGCTTGTGCCAGGCCAAGTGCACCTTGAGGCCATGTGAAGTGTCGAACGCCCGCTGGCAGGAGGTCACGGGGCAGACCCAGCAGGTACCACGGGTCGACTGACTGAGATGACCGAGATGACTGGCTGATGCACCACCTGTGCCCCCTACTGTACCAACTTGCTGTGCTTTAGCCACCCGGCGCTCCGCTCGTTGTTGTGAGCGTCGCTCCTCCGCCCTCTGTTGTTGTTGGAGGGCGACTGCCTCCAACTGCCCAGTAGCGTCCTTCACGAGCCTCCTCCACTGAGGCCGATCTTGACACCGCTGGTACCAGTCATCGGCAAGTCCACTCAGCTCCACGTCCTCCCGTACCACATCACTCCATCTCTTCTCTAGCCCGTGCCGCACACGTATCTAGTCTGATGGCGTGAGGGCAGTAGCTCCATCCGTCTGTCTGTAACGTGGGGTCACGATATCTACCGTCAAGGTTTTCCATAGTAAACGTCGAGTCTGCGTGCGTCTGTGAGTAGTGTGGGGTGCCAGGGTGGCGAGGAGATGTTGACTACCTCGCCTGGTATACAGGAGGTCGTGGGTTCGATCCCGACCCTGATGACGCCTGCTGCTGTATATCTGGAGTCTGCGTCTCTCTCTCATCATCAAGGTGCCTAGGAGATGTTGACTACCTCGCCTGGTATGCAGGAGGTCGTGGGTTCGATCCCAGCCCTGATGACGCCTGTTGTATATTTGGAGATTGTGTGTCTCTCTCTCATCATCATCATCATCAAGGTGGCTGTGAGATGTTAACTACTTCGCCTGGTATACAGGAGGTCGTGGGTTCGATCCCCACACTGATGATNCCTGCTGTATATTTGGAGTTTGCGTGTCTCTGTCATCATCATACTCACGGTAGCTAGGATATGTTGACTACTTCGCCTGGTATGCAGGAGGTCGTGGGTTCTATCCCAGCCCTGATGATGCCTGCTGCTGTAGATTTGGAGTTTGCGTCTGTCTCTCATCATCATCACGGTGGCTAGGAGATGTTAACTACCTCGCCTGGTATACAGGAGGTCGTGGGTTCGATCCCGATCCCGACCCTGACGATGCCTGTTGTATATTTGGAGTCTGCGTGTCTCTCTCATCATCATGATCACGGTGCCTAGGAGATGTTGACTACCTCGCCTGGTTATAACAATAAAAAATTAAACTATTCCAACAAGGAAGTAATATGACTTTTCAAATCGCAGCCCTTTCTGATTTGCTATCGCATTGTTTCAAATTGCGATTTTTGACGATTTGGCGTCGTGAAGACGCGACGCCAACCGACAGCCTCCCGGTGCGCCCCTGCAAAGCCTCAATAAACGGAGACCGTTGGGACAGGCCGCCGATCGACGGCGGCCGCCTATTTGTGCGGGCGGTGTCAACGGCACGCGCATGGCGCCCGCACGCCCGGCCGCCTTCGCCTCCCAACGTAGAGGAACACGCGGATCTCAAACCCGCGCCCTGCCCCTGTGTCCTCACAGGCCGTGGACGAGATGATGTACTTCGTGCGGCGACGGTGCGACACCGATGCCGGCGTCGGTGCGGACGGCGCCGCTACCGATGCTGCTGCTCCCACCGCTGACGATTCCGCAAGCGCCGCTGCTACTGCTGCTGGCGCTGATCCTGCTGCCGATACTCTCGGCGGCACGGCTGCTGCTGCTGCTGCTGGGGCTACCAGCGCTGCTGCCGCTGCTGATACTGCAGCCGCTGCTGCTGGCGGTGCCATTCATAGCGGCGTTACCACCGCCGATGCTGACGCCGCCGATACCGCCGATACCGCCGACACCGCCGATACCGCTGATACCGCTGATACCGCCGCCGGCGTCGCCGCTGACTGGGCGAGCGCCGAGCGTCTGCTGCGTAGCGGCGCGGTGCTGGTGGGCACGGTGAGGGCGGCCACCTGGAGGCCCTCCTGCGGGCCATGGGCGGCGTCTTCGTGCCCTCGCTGCTGCACAACGCCGGCTGGCCAGAGGGCATCCGCAACGACTTCCGTGGCATGTGCACCGTTTCATGGCCACGCTCACGGGTGAGGGGCGGTCGGTTGGTTGGCGGTGGGAGGGGCAGTTGGTGAGAGGGGCAGTTGGTGGGAGGGCAGTTGGTGGAGGAGCAGTTGGTGGGAGGGGCGGTTGGTGAGAGGGGACAGTTGGTGAGAGTGACCGTTGGTGAGAGTGACAGTTGGTGAGAGGGCGGTTGGTGAGAGTGGCAGTTGGTGAGAGGGGGCAGTTGGTGAGAGTGACAGTTGGTGAGAGTGACAGTTGGTGAGGGGGGCGGTTGGTGAGAGTGGCAGTTGGTGGGAGGGCAGTTGGTGAGGGGGGCAGTTGGTGAGAGGGGCAGTTGGTGGGAGGGGCAGTTGGTGGGAGGGGCAGTTGGTGAGAGGGGCGGTTGGTGGGGGGGCAGTTGGTGGGAGTGGCAGTTGGTGGGAGGGCAGTTGGTGGGAGGGCAGTTGTGGGAGGGGCAGTTGTGGGAGGGGCGGTTGGTGAGAGTGACAGTTGGTGAGAGGGCAGTTGGTGGAGGGGCAGTTGGTGAGAGGGCAGTTGGTGAGGGGGACAGTTGGCGGGAGGGCAGTTGGTGGGAGGGGCGGTTGGTGAGGGGCAGTTGGTGAGGGGGCAGTTGGTGAGAGGGCGGTTGGTGAGAGTGGCAGTTGGTGGAGAGGCGGTTGGTGAGGGGACAGTTGGTGAGAGGGGCAGTTGGTGAGGGGGGCGGTTGGTGGGAGGGTGGTTGGTGGGAGGGGCAGTTGGTGAGGGGGCAGTTGGTGAAGGGGCAGTCGGTGGGAGGGGCAGTCGTGGGAGGCTTCAGCCACAGTTGAGCACCTGGCGTGATGGCTACTGTCGTGCTTTGCCCTCCTGTCCTTGTTGTTGTGCTGTTCGCTGTTGTAACTCTCTGACCTCGATGGCTTCCGCGGCCGTCTGGAACGCTCTTCCTTCCGATGTTACATACAAAAAACCGGAGGACCGGAGAAAAATTCACGCGACCACGGGGAGAGCGAGAGAGAGAGACTCCACAGACTCCAAATATACAGCAGCAGGCATCGTCAGGGTCAGGATTTAACCCACGACCTCCTGTACACCAGGCGAGGTAGTCAACATCTCCTAGTCACCGTGATGATGACAGGCGAGAGAAAGACGCAAACTCCAAATATACAGCAGCAGGTGTCGTCAGGGTCGGGATCGAGCCCACGACCTCCTGTATACCAGGCGAGGTAGTCAACATCTCTCCTAACCCCACGGGGGGACCTTTGTGTGTTTCGTCCGCCCAGACACGCGGCACAAGCTGGAGGGACACACGGTGCTCTACATCCCGCAGGAGGTCCTGTCCATGGACGCGGAAACAGCCGCGTCGGACAAGGAGTTGGTGGGACGACTCGAGAGTGAGTGACGCGCTCACTCGCACACGCGGACTGGGGAGACGCGCAGAGAGACAGACGGACGGGAGAGAGACAGGGAGAGAGAGACGGAGAGATGGAGAGAGACAGATGGGGAGAGAGACAGAGATATGAAGAGAGACAGGCGGGGAGAGAGACAGGGAGAGAGACAGAGAGACAGAGAGAGAGACAGAGTGACGGAGAGAGAGACAGACAGATAGAGAGACATACAGACGGGAGAGAGACAGAGAGAGACAGAGAGGGAGAGAGACAGGGAGAGAGACAGAGAGACAGAGAGACAGACAGAGAGACAGAGAGAGACAGAGAGAGACAGACAGAGAGAGAGAGACATACAGAGAGACAGACAGACGGGAGAGAGACAGAGAGAGGACAGAGAGACAGAGAGACAGACAGAGAGACAGACAGACGGGGAGAGAGACAGGGAGAGAGAGACAGAGAGATAGAGAGACAGGCGGGAGAGAGACAGGGAGAGAGACAGAGAGACAGAGAGAGAGACAGAGTGACGGAGAGAGAGACAGACAGATAGAGAGACATACAGACGGGAGAGAGACAGAGAGAGACAGAGAGGGGAGAGAGACAGGGAGAGAGACAGAGAGACGGAGAGAGAGACAGACAGAGAGACAGAGAGAGACAGAGAGAGACAGACAGAGAGAGAGACATACAGAGAGACAGACAGACGGGGAGAGAGACAGACAGAGAGACAGACAGACGGGGAGAGAGACAGAGAGAGAGAAACGGAGAGAGACAGAGAGAGAGACCGACTTTTTGACTTTTAAACAACTTTTATTGCCGCCAGCAGCAACAGCACTGGAGGCGATTTCAATATGAAATACACAAGGTCACCAGCAACACAAATTAACAAACGCTATGAATCCACGCGCTGTGGCGCTAAAAGCACCACGCACAACACGAAAGAAAAGCCACGTGGTTGTGGTGGTTGTTGTGTTGGTGGTGGTTGTGGTGGTGGTTGTTGTGGTGGTGGTGGTTGTGGTGGTGGTTGTTGTGGTGGTGGTTGTGGTGGTGGTCATCGTGCACGCCACGGTGACGAGCGAGCGCTTCAGAAGGTGAACACCACGAGGTGCCGTCCTCGCCGGTACAGAGAGGGGCTTGTCCGGCTCCCCAGCGCTCGAAGAAGACGCGCTGCACATCACCGACATGTGTGTGTCACGTGGCGTGCTCCAGCCGGAGCCGCGCCTTGAGCAGAGAGAGACAGAGACACACAGAGAGAGAGAGAGACACAGAGAGAGAGACAGAGACACNGAGAGAGACAGAGACACAGAGAGAGACAGAGACACACAGAGAGAGACAGAGACACACAGAGAGAGACAGAGACACATCACCGACATGTGTGTGGCACATGGCCTGCTCCAGCCGGAGCCGCGCCTTGAGCAGAGAGAGACAGAGACACACAGAGAGAGAGAGAGACACAGAGAGAGAGACACAGAGACACAGAGAGAGAGACAGAGACACACAGAGAGACACACAGAGAGAGACAGAGACACACAGAGAGAGACAGAGACACATCACCGGCATGTGTGGTACATGGCGTGCTCCAGCCGGAGCCGCGCCTTGAGCAGAGAGAGACAGAGACACACACAGAGAGAGAGAGAGACACAGAGAGAGAGACNGAGACACAGAGAGAGAGACACACAGAGAGAGAGACAGAGACACAGAGAGAGACAGAGACACATCACCGGCATGTGTGTGGTACATGGCGTGCTCCAGCCGGAGCCGCGCCTTGAGCAGAGAGAGACAGAGACACACACAGAGAGAGAGAGAGACACAGAGAGACAGAGACACACAGAGAGAGACAGAGACACAGAGAGAGAGAGACACACAGAGAGAGACAGAGACACACACAGAGAGAGAGAGACACACAGAGAGAGAGNCAGAGACACAGAGAGAGACAGAGACACAGAGAGAGAGACAGAGACACACAGAGAGAGACAGAGACACACAGAGAGAGACAGAGACACACAGAGAGAGACAGATACACATCACCGGCATGTGTGTGGTACATGGCGTGCTCCAGACAGAGACAGACAGGGAGAGAGACAGAGAGACACAGAGAGACACAGAGACACAGAGAGACACAGAGAGACACAGAGAGAGAGACAGAGAGAGAAACGGGGAGAGAGATTGGGCAGGGGCCAGGATGCTATTAATCCAACACAACACAACGACACAACACGACAACACAACAACGCAACACAACTCAACAACACAACACAACAACACAACGAACACAACTCAACGACGTAGCCCAACAACGCAACAACATAACACAACCCAACAGCACAACTCAACTCAACAACACAACCGAACACAACTCAACAACACAACAACACAACAACTCAACAACACAACAACCCAAGTTGCGCGAGTAATGAAAACAAATAGCATCGCCGTTCACCTCTAACCCCCATGCCCCGAAAACTGGTCACATTTAAATCAAAGTGGCCGCTAACTATGCACACGCGCTCACACACATAGACACACGTGTACATACACAGACACACGTGCACACACTCACACACACAGACAGACACGTACACACACTCACACAGACACACAGACACACACAAGCACACACACAGACACACGCACACACAGACACACAGACACACACACACGCACACACACACAGACACACACGCACACACTCACACGCACACACAGACACACACGCACACACGCACACACACACGCATACACGCGCGCACACACACAGACGCACACACTCACACACACACGCGCATACACGCGCACACACACACAGACACACAGGCACACACACACACTCACGCACACACAGACACACACACACATACACGCACACACACTCACACGCACACACAGACACACACACACGCGCATACACGCGCACACACACACACAGACGCACACACTCACACACACACGCGCACACACAGATACACACACATACACACACATACACACGCACACACGCACACACATAGACACACACACCACACCAGACACACGCACACACACACATACACACAGACACACAGGCACACACACACACTCACGCACACACAGACACACACACATACACGCACACACACTCACACGCACACACAGACACACACACACACGCACATACACGCGCACACACACACACAGACGCACACACTCACACACACGCGCACACACAGATACACACACATACACACGCACACACATAGACACACACACACACATACACACACAGACACACGCACACACACACATACACAGACACACGCACACACATCACGCAAACCCCACTCCTGATGTGGCTAAATCGGGGCACTATCCGCTAACGGTGGCTCCTTTAAGCCGCCCTCCTGGGCCGGATTGATGACGTTTCACATCTTACAACAATAACAACAATAACAATAACGACAACAATAACGACAACAGCAATAACAACAACAATAACAACAACAATAACAACAACAGTAATAACAACAACAATAAAAACTATAACGACAATAACGACAACAACAATAACGACAACAATAACAACAACAATAAAAACAACAACACAACAACAAAAATAACAACAATAAAAACAACAACAAAATAACAATAACTACAACAACAACAATCACAACAACAACAACAGCAGCAGTAGTAGCAGCAGCAGTCTCTCTGTTAATTTACTAAAGACCCACCAACCTTCCCTCCCCGTCCCGTGTCGCCTTAGCAGACTGGTCGTGGCAAGCGCTGTTTGGTGCAGCGAGTAGCAGCAGCGTCTATGAGTGAGGGGGTGGGTGGTCAACACCACGCCCGGCCGCCTTTGTCTCTCCCCCACGACGACAACGACTCGTTTGAGGCTGAGTCGACCTAGGAGAGACCCAGGAACCCTATAAAAGACAAAGATCCCCCGTGTAGCCTGTGACAGGCTGTAGGGGCAAGTGCTGTTAGCAAGTAGCACCTGTGAAGGCTACCGGCACTGTGGCACACGAGGGGTGGGTGGCTAGCAGCACCACGCCCGGCCGCCTTTGTCTCCCCAAGTGGATGTGTTTACTGCACACACCTCACCAGGTAACTCACTTGAGGCTGAGTCGACCTAGGGGAGTCCCAGGACCCCTGCAGACACACACACCCACAAACCCTACCGCTTTGTACCGATGGCTGGAATCAAGCCCGACGCGAGATTGCCAGGTGACCCCTTGTGTCGCCCTGGGTCACATTTACCCAGGTTCAAAGGTCGACTGAGGGGGGGGNTGAGGGGGGTGAGGGGGTGAGGGAGGGTGGGGGGGCTAGGGGGGTGGGGAGATGGTGGGGAGCGGTGGCGCAGCGGTTAGCGCCACGCTGCGCTAAGGAACCCGGCGAGCCGAGTTCCCGCTCACGGCCGCACCACACCTGGGCCTCTCCCCTAGGTCGACTCAGCCTCAAGCGGGTTACCTGGTGAGGCACGTGCAGTAAATGTCGCCACTGGGGAGACAAAGGCGGCCGGCGTGTGACGTCACATCAAAATGCGCATCTTTATAAATAAATATAGACAACACGTTCTACTGAATAAAATAGACTTCTTAATAAATGTTTTCTCCTACAACATCAGAGTGCAGCGCCACATTAAATTCGCACTACAATGACAACAATAGTTTAAAGCGATTTGAAGCATGTTTTATTTTCAAAATGGAAATATGGTTTTGGGGGGGGGTTCAAAAATTGTCCAAAATCGCGTGACGTCATTTATGGGCGGCCCCATACCACTACGACACCGCGCCCTCTGCTTACCGGTACGAGTTTAAGGTCCTGCTACGTCATCAGCAACCGCAGCAGAAGTAGCATTGACATCGGAAGCAGAAGCAGTTGTAGTAGCATCAGCAGCAGGAGTAGCATCAGCAGCAGCAGGAGTAGCATCAGCAGCAGCAGGAGTAGCATCAGCAGCAGCAGCAGGAGTAGCATCAGCAGCAGCAGGAGTAGCATCAGCAGCAGGAGTAGAATCAGCAGCTATGGCAGCAGCAGCTACAGCAGCAGCAGGAGTAGCATCAGCAGCAGCAGGAGTAGCATCAGCAGCTATGGCAGCAGCAGCTACAGCAGCAGCAGGAGTAGCATCAGCAGCAGCAGGAGTAGAATCAGCAGCTGTGGCAGCAGCAGCTACAGCAGCAGCAGGAGTAGCATCAGCAGCAGCAGGAGTAGCATCAGCAGCTATGGCAGCAGCAGCTACAGCAGCAGCAGGAGTAGCATCAGCAGCAGCAGGAGTAGAATCAGCAGCTGTGGCAGCAGCAGCTACAGCAGCAGCAGGAGTAGCATCAGCAGCAGCAGGAGTAGCATCAGCAGCTGTGGCAGCAACAGCTACAGCAGCAGCAGGAGTAGCATCAGCAGCAGCAGGAGTAGCATCAGCAGCTATGGCAGCAGCAGCTATATTAGTAGCAGGAGTAGCATCAGTAGCAGGAGTAGCATCAGTAGCAGGAGTAGCATCAGCAGCAGCAGGAGTAGCATCAGCAGCTATGGCAGCAGCAGCTATATTAGTAGCAGGAGTAGCATCAGTAGCAGGAGTAGCATCAGCAGCAGGAGTAGCAGCAGCAGGAGTAGCATCAGCAGCTATGGCAGCAGCAGCTATATTAGTAGCAGGAGTAGCTTCAGTAGCAGGAGTAGCTTCAGTAGCAGGAGTAGCATCAACAGCAGCAGGAGTAGCATCAGCAGCTGTGGCAGCAACAGCTACAGCAGGAGCAGGAGTAGCATCAGCAGCAGCAGGAGTAGCATCAGCAGCTATGGCAGCAGCAGCTATATTAGTAGCAGGAGTAGCATCAGTAGCAGGAGTAGCATCAGCAGCAGGAGTAGCATCAGCAGCTATGGCAGCAGCAGCAGCTATATTAGTAGCAGGAGTAGCATCAGTAGCAGGAGTAGCATCAGCAGCAGCAGGAGTAGCATCAGCAGCTGTGGCAGCAACAGCTACAGCAGCAGCAGAAGTAGCATCAGCAGCAGGAGTAGAATCAGCAGCTGTGGCAGCAGCAGCAGCAGCTACAACAGCAGCAGGAGTAGCATCAGCAGCAGCAGGAGTAGAATCAGCAGCTGTGGCAGCAGCACACCTACAGCAGCAGCAGGAGTAGCATCAGCAGCAGCAGGAGTAGCATCAGCAGCTATGGCAGCAGCTATATTAGCAGCAGGAGTAGCATCAGCAGCAGCAGGAGTAGCATCAGCAGCTATGGCAGCAGCTATATTAGCAGCAGGAGTAGCATCAGCAGCAGCAGGAGTAGCATCAGCAGCTATGGCAGCAGCAGCTATATTAGTAGCAGGAGTAGCATCAGTAGCAGGAGTAGCATCAGCAGCAGCAGGAGTAGCATCAGCAGCTGTGGCAGCAACAGCTACAGCAGCAGCAGGAGTAGCATTAGCAGCAGGAGTAGCATCAGCAGCAGCAGGAGTAGCATCAGCAGCTATGGCAGCAGCTATATCAGCAGCAGGAGTAGCATCAACAACAGTTGCATCAGCAACAGAAAAACATCAGCAGCCGCTGCAGCAGCAGGAGAAGCATCAGGAGCAGGAGTAGTAGCAGTAGCAGCCATAGCAGCAGTAGTAGCAGTAGCAGCAGCAGCAGTAGCAGCATTAGCAGCAGGAGTAGCAGAAGTAGCAGTAGCAGCAGGAGTAGCAGAAGTAGCAGTAGTAGCAGCAGAAGTAGTAACAGTAGTAGCAGCTGGAGTAGTAGCAGCAGTAGCAGCAGCAGTCGCAGCAGTAGTAGCAGGAGCAGCAGCAGCAGTAGCAGCAGTAGCAGTAGTAGCAGCAGTAGTAACAGTAGCAGCAGCAGTAGCAGAAGGAGTAGCAGCAGCAGTAGTAGCAGCAGCAGTAGTAGCAGTAGCAGCAGTAGCAGCAGCAGCAGTAGCAGCAGCAGGAGTAGTAGCAGCAGTAGCAGCAGCAGCAGTAGTAGCAGCAGCAGCAGTAGCAGCAGTAGCAGCATTAGTAGTAGCAGTAGTAGCAGCAGCAGTAGCAGCAGCAGTAGCAGCAGCAGCATCAGCAGGTAGTTTGGGGACGTTCTCCGAGCCGTCAGGGTGTCTCTCGCGAGCTTTTCGTGCCGCTTGACAAACACAAAAGCGGGCGGTCGGAACGAGAGTGGACAGGGGTGAGTCGGCCCCTGGCCCTCACCGCCCTCACCGCCCTCACCACCACCAGCAGCGCCCCCGGGGGCTCCGCAGCGAGCCCCTGATCGAGACCATTAGGGCTTAATCTGTAGGTCTGACCTCCGGCCCCTGACCCGAAGCACAACAGATTGCCTCCGAGCTAAGCCCTGGGATCAATCCTGAGAGTAAGAGCGGGGACGCGGGGGAGAGCGAGAGGGAGAGACGGAGGGAGGGAGGCAGGCGAGGGGTCAGGGGGTGGTTCATCACACAAGGAACGCGTGTTCTGACGCCTGGTCTGCGAGCGAGTGAGTGAGCGAGCGAGTGCGTGAGCGTGTTCTGTGAGGAGCGTGGCGCAGCGGTTAGCGCTGCGCTACAAACCCGGCGACCCGGGTTCGATTCCGCCGCGGCTAACACCGGTGACGATTGTCTGAACCGTTCCTGGGCCTCCCCTAGGTCGACTCAGCCTCAAATGAGTACCTGGTGCGGTGTGTAAATATCGCAACTGGGGAGACAAAGGCGGCCGGGCGTGGTGCTGCCACTGGTGTGCCGTTCTGGCCTTCATAGGTGCTCGCTAACAGCACTTGCCCCTGCAGTCTGTTAAGGCTATACGGGGGATCTTTGTCTTTGTTGAGTGTGTGTGTTAGAATTAGCGTTAATACTAGGAGTCAGGTTAAAGATGGGAGTCGGTGAGAGATAAGAGTCATGTTAGAGATGGGGGTCATGATGATGATGAGAGAGAGCGAGAGACACGCAAACTCCAAATATACAGCAGGCGTCAGGGTCGGGATCGAACCCACGACCTCCTGCACACCAGGCGAGGTAGTCAACATCTCCCAGCTACCGTGATGATGATGAGAGAGAGACACAGACTCCAAATCTACAGCAGCAGGCATCGTCAGGGTCGGGATTGAACCCACGACCTCCTGTACACCAGGCGAGGTAGTGAACATCTCCTAGCCACCGTGATGATGATGAGAGAGAGACACAGACTCCAAATCTACAGCAGCAGGCATCGTCAGGGTCGGGATTGAACCCACGACCTCCTGTACACCAGGCGAGGTAGTCAACATCTCCTAGCCACCGTGATGATGATGAGAGGGAGAGACACGAAGACTCCAAATCTACAGCAGCAGGCATCGTCAGGGTCGGGATTGAACCCAGGACCTCCTGCACACCAGGCGAGGTAGTCAACATCTCCTAGCCACCGTGATGATGATGAGAGGGAGAGACACGAAGACTCCAAATCTACAGCAGCAGCGTCAGGGTCGGGATTGAACCCACGACCTCCTGCACACCAGGCGAGGTAGTCAACATCTCCTAGCCACCGTCTTTGGCCTTGACAGCGCAAAGGGAGAACACGGCGGCCACGACCGCTCATTTCCCTCCTGCCCTCCCGGTCCCCTCGATTCTCCGATTCCTCCTCCCTCTAGATTTGAAGCTTTCGTGACTGCAAGGATTCATATTCTTAGGTTTTTTCGGTAAAGTCACGTAGGTAAAAAAATAAAAATAAATAAAAATAAATAAAACAAGTGCCTCCGAAACGTCGTGATTTTTATTTTATTTTTATTTTATTTTACTTTTATTAATCCTTCTTTGGTTCTTTCGGTAAAGTCACGTATAAAGATAAAAGAATAAATTAAATAAAATAAATTAAATAATAATGTATTATTTTATCTTTATACGTGACTTTACCGAAAGAACCAAAGAATAATTCCTGCAGTCACGAAAGCACCAAAATTAAGATTACTTTCATTAATTTTTTAATTTCTTACCTACGTGACTTTACCGAGAACACCTAAGAATATCCACCTCCCTCCCTCCCCTGCCCGCCCGCCCCCCACAGCGGCGATGGTCCACTGGACGAGGCAGATCAAGGAGGTGCTGAGCACCCAGGATTCTATGGAAGACGGCGGCGACGCTGGCGGCGGTGGCAGCGGTGGCGGTGACGGCTGGGGACCGCTGGAGGAGATTGAGTTTTGGCGAAGCCGTCGTGCCGACCTCGCTGGGCTCGCCTCGCAGCTGGAGAAGCGCGGCGTGACGCGGGTGCAGCGGGTGCTAGGCCTCGCCAAGTCCTCCTACGTGGGGGCGTTCGCAAGGCTGGCGCGCCAGATACAGGTGAGGCGGCGGTGGGGTGGAGGCAGAGAGAGAGAGATAGTGTGAGAGAGAGTGAGAGAGTGAGTGAGAGAGATAGTGAGAGTGAGAGAGTGAGAGAGAGCGAGAGAGTGAGAGAGCGAGATAGATAGTGAGAGAGTGAGAGAGATAGAGAGAGTGAGCGAGAGAGAGCGAGAGAGTGAGCGAGATAGAGAGTGAGAGAGAGCGAGAGAGTGAGCGAGATAGAGAGTGAGAGAGATAGTGAGAGAGATAGTGAGAGAGATAGTGAGAGAGTGAGAGAGAGTGAGTGAGAGAGATAGTGAGAGACATAGTGAGATAGAGTGAGTGAGATAGAGTGAATGAGAGAGATAGTGAAAGAGATAGAGAGAGAGGCAGAGATAGATAGAGAGAGATAGAGATAGTGAGAGACATAGTGAGATAGACTTTGACTTTTAAACAACTTTTATTGCCGCCAGCAGCAAATGCACTGGAGGCGTTTTCAATATGAAACACACAAAGTCACCAGCAACACAAATGAAAATAAACGCTACAAATCCACGCGCTGTGGCGCTAAAAGCACCGCGCACAACACGAAAGAAAAGTCACGTGGTGGTTGTGGTGGTTGTGGTTGGTGGTTGTGGTGGTGGTTGTGGTGGTGGTGGTGGTGGTGGTTGTGGTGGTTGTGGTGGTGGTGGTCATCGCGCACGCCACGGTGACGAGCGAGCGCTTCAGAAGGTGAACACCACGAGGGTGCCGTCCACGCTGGTGCAGAGAGGGGCTTGTCCGGCTCCCCAGCGTTCGAAGAAGATGTGCACATCACCGGCACGTGTGTGGTATGCATTGAGATAGAGAGAGAGATATGGAATGAGAATCATGATATTTTTTTATAAACCGTCATCACACAAACTACGGTCATCCTGATAATTGTTTTTTTACCCTTCTATCTGGCAACAAAAAACTGACACTTTTTTTACAAGGAGTCATGTTTGCATAGACCACAATACCTGCAGCCATAATGCAAACAAAAAATACACAACTTATATAATATATGCACTGTCCTTGAAGTTGATTGGTCCACACCCGAGACAGCTTTCCTTAGAGCCTAGTCTCACATGGGTTGGACCAGATGACGAAAAAAAGGCGCACAACTCAAAGACAATGCACCATCAGAGTATGAGAGCTCGGGGTAAGCATTTACACCATTGGTACCTCATTTGCCAGAAAAAATATATGATAATTGTTTTTTACCCTTTTATCTGGCAACAAAACTGACACCTTTTTTCGATTTAAAGCTTTCGTGACTGCAGGGATTCATCTTCTTGTTTCTTTCGGTAAAGTCACGTAGAAGGGAAGTAATAAAATAATAAAAATAAAACATAATAAAACAATTCTTACGACGTTTCGGCTACAACGCAAGCAGCCGTCTTCACCTGAAGACGGCTGCTTGCGTTGTAGCCGAAACGTCGTGAGAATTGTTTTATTATGTTTTATTTTTATTATTTTATTACTTTCCTTCTACGTGACTTTACCGAAAGAAACAAGAAGATGACACCTTTTTCACAAGGAGTCGTGTTTGCATAGACCACAATACCTGCAGCCGTAATGCAAACAAAAAACATAACTCTGATAATGTATGCATTGTCCTTGAAGTTGATTGGTCCACACCCGAGACAGCTTTCCCTAGAGCCTCGTCTCATAAAACAAATCACGACGTTTCGATTGCAACATCATCATCAGGTGGGAGAGAGTTGCCGTGGTAAGATGTGATTTCGATAAGAGAGGGGGGAGGGGCATCTCCCACGGCATCTTTCACTTCAGCAAAAAATAAAATGTTCTTGCCGTGGTTTTCCCACCCGATGATGATGATGATGATGATTACTGCTGCTTGTGTTGCAATCGAAACGTCGCAATTTTATTTCTTTTCTTTTCTACCCACGTGACTTTACCGAAAGAGCCAAAGCGTTATGGATCTCTGCAGTAACGAAAACTTGAAATCTAGATCGACAAAGTCGTTTCTTCAGAACTGCTCTTTTGGTCTTTTGTTTGTTAGCGCGTTCGGCTACGTACGGCGCGAAAGAAGTTCAGCGTGCAGGACGTGTGTGCGTGTGGGGGGGCGGTGGTGCATCAGTTGCAGTCATCTCAGTCAGTCGACCCGTGGCACCAGCAACAACGGAGGGCGGAGGAGCGATGCTCACAACAACGAGCGGAGCGCCGGGTGGCTAAAGCAAGCAAGTTGGCACAGTAGGGGGCACAGGTGGTGCACCAGCCAGTCATTTCGGTCATCTCGGTCAGTCGACCCGTGGCACCTGCTGGGTCTGCCCCGTGACCTCCTGCCAGCGAGCGTTCGACACTTGACGTGGCCTCAAGGTGCACATGGCCTGGCACAAGCGTCGGTGGTGACCTCACGCCACTTAGTGGTGAATGGCGGTTGTTGCTGTTGTATGTGTGTGTATGTATGTGTGTATGTAGGTGTGTGGTGTGTGTAAGTGTGTATGTATGTGTGTATGTATGTGTGTAGTGTGTGTATGTGTGTATGTATGTGTGTGTGTGTGTATGTGTGGTGCATCAGCCAGTCATCTCGGTCATCTCAGTCAGTCGACCCGTGGCACCTGCTGGGTCTGCCCCGTGACCTCCTGCCAGCGGCGTTCGACACTTCACGTGGTAGCCTCAAGGTGCACATGGCCTGGCACAAGCGTCGTGGTGACGTCACCGCCACTTAGTGGCGAATGGCGGTTGTTGTTGTATGTGTGTGTGTATGTGTGTATGTAGGTGTGTGGTGTGTGTAGGTGTGCGTGTGTAGGTGTGTAGGTGTGTGTGTAGATGTGTGTATGTGTGTAAGTGTGTATGTATGTGTGTATGTATGTGTGTGTATGTATGTATGTAGGTGTGTGTGTGTGTAGGTGTGTGTGTGTAGGTGTGTAGGTGTGTGTGTAGATGTGTGTATGTGTGTAAGTGTGTATGTATGTGTGTATGTATGTGTGTAGTGTGTGTATGTATGTGTGTAGTGTGTGTATGTGTGTGTATGTGTGGTGCATCAGCCAGTCATCTCGGTCATCTCAGTCAGTCGACCCGTGGCACCTGCTGGGTCTGCCCCGTGACCTCCTCCTGCCAGCGGGCGTTCGACACTTCACGTAGTAGCCTCAAGGTGCACATGGCCTGGCACAAGCGTCGTGGTGACGTCACCGCCACTTAGTGGCGAATGGCGGTTGTTGTTGTTGTTGTTGGGGACGCGTGACGTTGGTGTTAAAATGTGGCGGGGAAAACCTGGAGGAACAGGAGGAAAAGAATCCACGCGACCACGGGGAGAGAGAGAGATAGAAACACACACACACACCGCAAACTCCAACTATACACACACACACTTATCAATATAACACACACCAGAGTACACAACTCCCAGGGGCGAGGGGGTCCTACTCTGAGTCCGGGTCCCTGCCGGCTCGCTCCAGTCTCTCTCTCTCTCGTGTGTCGGATCGTGGACTTTGCCGACTCCACCGAGTGGAGAGAGAAGCACCTCTACGGCTACTACCACCGGCTTCTCCCAGACTCACTCTTCTGCCGACTCCACCGACACACACACAGACACACACACAGACAAAGACACAAATACACAGACACACACAGACACACACAGACACACACACAGACACGCACCTCTACGGCTACTACCACCGGCTTCTCCCAGACTCACTCTTCTGCCGACTCCACCGACACACACACAGACACACACACAGACAAAGACACAAATACACAGACACACACACAGACACACACAGACACACACACAGACACGCACCTCTACGGCTACTACCACCGGCTTCTCCCAGACTCACCACTCGCTCCCTCTCTCTACCCACTGGTTCCCTATTCACCCTGCTGACTCTACCCGTTCCCACAGTGACCCCGACGTGAGGTCATCGCACTGAACGGCACACCTGACGTCACGTCCCCATTTTACTCCTCTACATATGCATTACACGTATGCATGTATGCGTGTGTGTATACATGTATGCACACACACGAGCGTGCACATTCTTGATGGGAAGCTTTCGTGTTCTGCAGGAATCCATACTCTTTGGTTCTTTAGACGCTGTCTCCCCAACAGACCTGGTCTTCACCTGAGGACGGCTGCTTGTGTTGTGGCCGAAAAGTCGTGAGAATTATTTTATTATGTTTTATTTTTATTATTTTATTACTTCCCTACTACGTGACTTTGCCGAAAGAACCAAGAAGAATGTCACGTAGTTATATAAAAAGTAAAAATATATTTTCTCTACCTACGTGACTTTACCGAAATGACCACAAAAAGGTGCGCGTGTTTACATGTACACATGTTTGTGTATACATGTACACACACACACACACGTGTGTGCATACATTACACGTACACATGTATACACATACACACACGTGGCTAAACATTTACACAAATCTTCGTGGTTCTTTCGGTAAAGTCACATAGAAGGGAAATAATAAAATAATGAAAATAAAACATAATAAAATAAAAATAAATCATAGTAAAATAATAAAATTAAACATAATAAAATAAAAATAAAACAGTAAATAATAAAAATAAAACATAACAAAATAATAAAAATTAAATATAATAAAATAATTCTCACGACGTTTTGGCCACAACGCAAGCAGCCGTCCTCAGGTGGAGAGCAGGTCTGTCGAGTAGACAGAGTCTGAATGACACACCCCAGGCTTGGAGCGACTATTTAATCTGGGATGGAGGGGGAAGGGCGCCTTGACAAAATAATTTGCATATCAAGAGGAATTTAGCATATGTATGCGAAATGCAGGTATGCGATTAGTACTACTTGTGAAATGCGTAGGAGGTGGGCAGGGGTTTAAAGTCATTATGCCCGTGCATTGTGCAGAATTAGCAGCATCAAAGGGAGGGGATAGTCATTCAGACTCTGTCTTCTCGACAGACCTGTTCTTCACCTGAGGACGGCTGCTTGCGTTGTGGCCGAAACGTCGTGAGAATTGTATTTTATTATGTTCTATTTTTATTATTTTATTATTTCCATTCTACGTGACTCTACCGAAAGAACCAAGAAGATGAATCCCTGCTGCAGT
Organism: Lethenteron camtschaticum; assembly: GCA_018977245.1. Classification (NCBI taxonomy): domain Eukaryota; kingdom Metazoa; phylum Chordata; class Hyperoartia; order Petromyzontiformes; family Petromyzontidae; genus Lethenteron; species Lethenteron camtschaticum. The sequence continues at coordinate 126,398 of WFAB01001143.1, read as the reverse complement.
CACGAAAGCTTTAAATCGAAACATTTACACACACACACGTGCGTATACATGGACACACACACACGTGTGTGCGTGTACACACACAAAAACACACAGGCACACACAGACACACGCACACACAAACACAGTCACACAAACACACACACAGTGACACACACACAGACACACGCACACACAAACACAGTCACACAAACACAGTCACACAAACACACAGACACACAGAGACACACACACAGTGACACACACAGACACACGCACCGTGATGCCTGGGGTCGCTGTCATTTGATACATGTGTGTGCCATGTACACGCACACACGTGTGTGCGTGTACATGGCACACACGTGTGTGCGTGTACATGGACACACATGTATCAAATGACAGCGACCCCAGGCATCACGGGTCAAGTCGTTATCTGGCTCTCATCAGCTGTCCTTCATGCTGCGCTCATGCGCAGCGTCAGCGGCGTTGTGATCGTGCTGTCTGATGTGGCGTGGGCCTCCCCAAGGTTGACTCAACCTCAAATTAGTTACTCGCCACGGCGGCTGTGGTCATCGTCAGTAACTCGAGACATCGGTGCCCTCTGTGTGTGCGTGTGTGTCTGTGTGTGTGTGTCACTGTTTGTGTGTGTCTGTGTGTGTGTCACTGTGTGTGTGTGTCTGTGTGTGTCTGCGTGTGTCTGTGTGTGTGTGTGTGTGTCTGTGTTGTGTCTGTGTTGTGTCTGTGTGTGTTTGTGTGTGTCTGTGTGTGTGTGGGTCTGTGTGATGGGGGAGTGGTGGTGTAGCGGTCAGCGCTACGCTGCGCTACGAACCTAGTGACCCGAGTTCAATTCCCGCTCACGGCAACACACACTTAACGATTATCTAAATCGTCATGGGCGTCGCCTAGGTCAACTCAGCCTCAAACGAGTACCTAGTGCGGTGTGTAGTAAACATCGCCACTAGGGAGACAAAGGCGGCCGGGCGTGGTGTTGGCCACCCACCCCTCGCGTGCCGTGCCGGCCTTCATAGGCGCTGCTTCTCGCTAACGGCACTTGCCCCTACATCCTGCTAAGGCTACACGGGGCTGTCTTTGTCTCTGTGCGCGTGGTGTGTCCGGAGTGTATGTTTGTGTGCGTGCGTGCGTGTGTTTGCGTTGCGGGTGCCTGCAAATCGTCACGAGACCGTTGACTTGGGGAGAGACACGCGACGGCTCCGTGCGTGTGTCTGTGAGTGTGTATGTGTGTCTGTGCGTGTGTCTGTGAGTGTGTATGTGTGTCTGTGCGTGTGTCTGTGCGTGTGTCTGTGAGTGTGTCTGTGTGTCTGTGCGCGTGTCTGTGCGTGTGTCTGTGTGTGTGTCTGTGTGTCTGTGTGTCTGTGCGTGTCTGTGCGTGTGTCTGTGTGTGTGCCTCTGCGTGTGTCTGTGAGTGTGTCTGTGCGTGTGTCTCTGCGTGCGTCTGTGTGTCTGTGCGTGTGTCTGTGCGTGTGTCTGTGCGTGTGTCTGTGCGTGTGTCTCTGCGTGCGTCTGTGTGTCTGTGCGTGTGTCTGTGCGTGTGCGTGTGTCTGTGAGTGTGTCTGTGCGTGTGTCTGTGCGTGTGTGTCTGTGAGTGTGTCTGTGAGTGTGTCTCTGCGTGTGTCTGTGCGTCTGTGTGTTTGTGGGGGGAGCGGGAGTGCAGTGGTTGGCACCGCGCTGCGCTAAGAACACCGGTGACGATTATTTTATCTGAACCCTCCCCTAGGTCGACTCAGCCTCCAACGAGTTACCTGATGCAGTGTGTAGTAAGCATCGCCACTGGGGAGACAAAGGCGGCCGGGCGTGGTGCTGGCCACTCACCCCCTCGTGTGCCACAGTGCCGGTAGCCTTCACAGGTGCTGCTCGCTACTAACAGCACTTGCCCCAACAGTCTGTCAAGGCTACACGGGGGATCTTTGTCTTTGTAATGTGAAACACAGATGTCGGGTCCAGTGGCTACGCTTTCATTTTCTCCGGCAATAAATCCGGGAGCCCCATCCCAGGCTGGCGACGTTTTATATTTCATATTCTCATCTTGTGTGAAGTTATCATCATCATTATTATTAAGTATTTTTATATCCCGACTAATATTTGGGAGGGCTGAGATGGCTCTCCGGCAGAGTGATGGTAAGGCGGCGAAAAGGCGGAGGAGGAATAATTTTAAATGAAAGCCGATGGGTTTTGAACTTGCTTTGCGCGTTTTTTTTTAGAGTGCCCGCTTATATATTTTTTTCTTCTCGAGAATATTTTTATCTCCCTCTCTTTCTCTCTTTCCTCTTCACCGTCCGCTCGCCCGCTCGCTCGCCCGCTCGCTCACAATTTATATTGTGCGCACGTGTACGCTGCCTTTAGACGCCCTTCGCAGGAGAGTAACCTCACCTCTCCACGCGAGGCGTCCGTCGCGAAGCCGATCGGCGCGTTCGGGCTACGTGCGGTGCGAAAGAAGTTGAACGTGCACACGTGGAGGCCCATAGACTCAGCACTGCACCATAGACTCAACACTGCACCATAGACTCAGCACTGCACAATAGACTCAGCACTGCACCATAGACTCAACACTGTACCATAGACTCAATAGACTCAACACTGCACCATAGACTCAACACTGTACCATAGACTCAACACTGCACCATAGACTCAGCACTGCCAATAGACTCAGCACTGCACCATAGACTCAACACTGTACCATAGACTCAACACTGTACCATAGACTCAACACTGCACATAGACTCAGCACTGCACAATAGACTCAGCACTGCACCATAGACTCAACACTGCACCATAGACTCAACACTGTACCATAGACTCAACACTGCACCATAGACTCAGCACTGCACAATAGACTCAGCACTGCACCATAGACTCAACACTGCACCATAGACTCAACACTGTACCATAGACTCAACACTGCACCATAGACTCAGCACTGCACAATAGACTCAGCACTGCACCATAGACTCAACACTGCCCATAGACTCAACACTGTACCATAGACTCAGCACTGCACCATAGACTCAACACTGCACCATAGACTCAGCACTGCACCATAGACTCAACACTGCACCATAGACTCAGCACTGCACAATAGACTCAGCACTGCACCATAGACTCAACACTGTACCATAGACTCAGCACTGCACAATAGACTCAGCACTGCACCATAGACTCAACACTGTACCATAGACTCAACACTGCACCATAGACTCAGCACTGCACAATAGACTCAATAGACTCAGCACTGCACCATAGACTCAACACTGCACCATAGACTCTGCACCATAGACTCAACACTGCACAATAGACTCAGCACTGCACCATAGACTCAGCACTGCACCATAGACTCAACACTGCACCACAGACTCAGCACTGCACCATAGATTCAGCACTGCACCATAGACTCAGCACTGCACCATAGACTCAACACTGCACCACAGACTGAGCACTGCACCACAGACTCAGCACTGCACCATAGACTCAGCACTGCACCATAGACTCACACTGCCCATAGACTCAACACTGCACCATAGACTCAGCACTGCCCATAGACTCAACACTGCCCATAGACTCAGCACTGCACCATAGACTCAACACTGCCATAGACTCAACACTGCACCATAGACTCAGCACTGCACCATAGACTCAGCACTGCCCATAGACTCAGCACTGCCCATAGACTCAGCACTGCACCATAGACTCAGCACTGCACCACAGACTCAACACTGCACCATAGACTCCACACTGCACCATAGACTCAACACTGCACCATAGACTCAACACTGCACCATAGACTCACACTGCACCATAGACTCAACACTGCACCATAGGCTCAACACTGCACCATAGACTCAACACTGCCCATAGACTCAACACTGCACCGTAGACTCAGCACTGCACCATAGACTCAGCACTGCACCATAGACTCAACACTGCCCATAGACTCAACACTGCACCATCGACTCAACACTGCACCATGGACTCAACACTGCTCATAGACTCAACACTGCACCATAGACTCAGCACTGCCCATAGACTCAACACTGCACCATAGACTCAACACTGCACCATAGACAACACTGCACCATAGACTCACACTGCCCATAGACACAACACTGCCCATATACTCAGCACTGCACCATAGACTCAACACTGCACCATAGACTCAACACTGCACCATAGACTCAACACTGCCCATAGACTCAGCACTGCACCATAGACTCAACACTGCACCATAGACTCAACACTGCACCATAGACTGCACACTGCCCATAGACACAACACTGCCATATACTCAGCACTGCACCATAGACTCAACACTGCACCATAGACTCAATACTGCACCATAGACTCAACACTGCCCATAGACTCAACACTGCACCATAGACTCAACACTGCAACATAGACTCAACACTGCACCATAGACTCAACACTGCACCATAGACTCAACACTGCACCATAGACTCAACACTGCAACATAGACTCAACACTGCAACATAGATTCAACACTGCACCATAGACTCAACACTACAACATAGACTCAATACTGCAACATAGACTCAACACTGCACCATAGACTCAACACTGCCCATAGACTCAACACTGCACCGTAGACTCAACACTGCACCATAGACTCAACACTGCACCATAGACTCATCACTGCACCTAGACTCAACACTGCACCGTAGACTCAGCACTGCACCATAGACTCAGCACTGCACCATAGACTCAGCACTGCACCGTAGACTCAGCACTGCACCATAGACTCAGCACTGCACCATAGACTCAACACTGCACCATAGACTCAGCACTGCACCATAGACTCAGCACTGCACCATAGACTCAGCACTGCACCGTAGACTCAGCACTGCACCATAGACTCAACACTGCACCGTAGACTCAGCACTGCACCATAGACTCAACACTGCACCATAGACTCAACACTGCACCATAGATTCAACACTGCACTGTAGACTCAGCACTGCACCATAGACTCAGCACTGCACCGTAGACTCAGCACTGCACCATAGATTCAACACTGCACCATAGACTCAACACTGCACCGTAGACTCAGCACTGCACCATAGACTCAACACTGCACCATAGACTCAACACTGCACCATAGACTCAGCACTGCACCGTAGACTCAGCACTGCACCATAGACTCAACACTGAATCATAGACTCAACACTGCACCATAGACTCAACACTGCACCGTAGACTCAACAATGCACCATAGACTCAGCACTGCACCATAGACTCAACACTTGTCCATAGACTCAGCACTGCACCATAGACTCAACACCGCACCATAGACTCACCACTGCACCATAGACGCAACACTGCACCGTAGACTCAGCACTGCACCATAGACTCAATAGACTCAGCACTGCACCATAGACTCAACACTCCCATAGACTCAACACTGCACATAGACTCAGCATTGCACCATAGACTCAACACTGCACCGTAGACTCAACACTGCACCATAGCCTCAACACTGCACCGTAGACTCAACACTGCACCGTAGACTCAACACTGCACCATAGACTCAACACTGCACCATAGACTCAGCACTGCCCATAGACTCCACACTGCACCATAGACTCAACACTGCACCATAGACTCAACACTGCACCATAGACTCAGCACTGCACCATAGACTCAACACTGCACCATAGACTCCACACTGCACCATAGACTCAAAACTGCACCATAGACTCAACACTGCACCATAGACTCAACACTGCACCATAGACTCAACACTGCACCGTAGACTCAACACTGCACCATAGACTCAACACTGCACCATAGACTCAGCACTGCACCATAGACTCAGCACTGCACCATAGACTCAACACTGCACCATAGACTCAACACTGCACCATAGACTCAGCACTGCACAATAGACTCAATACTGCAACATAGACTCAACACTGCACCATAGACTCAACACTGCACCACAGACCCAACACTGCACCATAGACTCAACACTGCACCATAGACTCAACACTGCACCATAGACTCAACACTGCACCATAGACTCAACACTGCACCATAGACTCAATACACTCAACACTGCACCATAGACTCAACACTGCACCATAGACTCAACACTGCACCATAGACTCAACACTGCAACATAGACTCAACACTGCAACATAGATTCAACACTGCACCATAGACTCAACACTACAACATAGACTCAATACTGCAACATAGACTCAACACTGCACCATAGACTCAACACTGCACCATAGACTCAACACTGCACCATAGACTCAGCACTGCAACATAGACTCAACACTGCCCACAGACTCAACACTGCACCACAGACTCAATAGACTCAGCACTGCACCACAGACTCAACACTGCACCATAGACTCCACACTGCAACATAGACTCAACACTGCACCACAGACTCAACACTGCACCACAGAATCAACACTGCACCATAGACTCAACACTGCACCATAGACTCAGCACTGCAACATAGACTCAACACTGCACCATAGACTCAACACTGCACCATAGACTCAACACTGCACCGTAGACTCACACTGCACCATAGACTCANCACTGCACCATAGACTCAACACTGCACCGTAGACTCAACACTGCACCATAGACTCAACACTGCACCATAGACTCAATACTGCAACATAGACTCAACACTGCACCATAGACTCAACACTGCACCGTAGACTCAGCACTGCAACATAGACTCAATACTGCACCGTAGACTCAGCACTGCACCATAGACTCAGCACTGCACCATAGACTCAAAACTGCACCGTAGACTCAGCACTGCACATAGACTCAATACTGCACCGTAGACTCAGCACTGCACCATAGACTCAGCACTGCACCATAGACTCAAAACTGCACCATAGACTCAACACTGCACCATAGACTCAACACTGCACCATAGACTCAACACTGCACCGTAGACTCAACACTGCACCATAGACTCAACACTGCACCATAGACTCAACACTGCACCGTAGACTCAACACTGCACCATAGACTCAACACTGCACCATAGACTCAATACTGCAACATAGACTCAACACTGCACCATAGACTCAACACTGCACCATAGACTAAACACTGCACCATAGACTCAACACTGCACCGTAGACTCAACACTGCACCGTAGACTCAACACTGCACCATAGACTCAACACTGCACCGTAGACTCAACACTGCACCGTAACTCAACACTGCACCATAGACTCAACACTGCACCATAGACTCAACACTGCACCATAGACTCAACATTGCACCATAGACTCAACACTGCACCGTAGACTCAACACTGCACCATAGACTCAACACTGCCCATAAACTCAACACTGCACCATAGACTCAACACTGCCCATAGACTCAACACTGCACCATAGACTCAGCACTGCACCATAGACTCAACACTGCGCAATAGACTCAACACTGAACCATAGACTCAACACTGCCCATAGACTCAACACTGCACCCATAGACTCAACACTGCCCATAGACTCAACACTGCACAATAGACTCAACACTGCACCATAGACTCACCATAGACTCAACACTGCACCATAGACTCAACACTGCCCATAGACTCAACACTGCACCATAGACTCAACACTGCACAATAGACTCAACACTGCACCATAGACTCAACACTGCCCATAGATTCTACACTGCACCATAGACTCAACACTGCCCATAGACTCAACACTGCCTATAGACTCAACACTGCCCATAGATTCTACACTGCACCATAGACTCAACACTGCACCATAGACTCAACACTGCCTATAGACTCAACACTGCACCATAAACTCAACACTGCACCATAAACTAAACACTGCACCATAGATTCAATAGACTCACGTACACACTCACACGTGTACAGGTGCCACGTCCGTACCGACCTTCGCAGGTGGTGCTGCCCGCTGAGTGCACTTGCCTCGCCAGCCTGTGTGGACTACACGGTGGGGGGATCTTTATCTTTGTGCGCGCACACAAAGATAGAAAAGATCCCCCGTATAGCCTTAACAGACTGTAGGGCAAGTGCTGTTAGCGAGCACCTATGAAGGCCGGAACGGTACACGAGGGGTGGGTGGCCAGCACCACGCCCGACCGCCTTTGTCTCCCTAGCGGCGATGTTTACACATCGCACCAGGTACTCATTTGAGGCTGAGTCGACCTAGGGAGGCCCAGGACCGGTTCAGATAATCGTCACTGGTGTTCGCCGTGAGCGGGAATCGAACCCGGATCGCTAGGTTCGTAGCGCAGCGTAGCGCTAACCACTACACTACCGCTCCCTGACAGACACATACACACATAGACAGACACACACAGACAGACACACACACAGACACACACACACATACACACACACACACGTATATATTTTTTATGGATTTTCGTAACTACGACCATGATGTGAGGAATTGGAAGCGTGGAGCCGCGGGTTTTTTCTCTCTCTCCCCTTGCAAGCGAGATGTGAGCGAAGGAGGGAAATAATTGACCGTGGTATTTTCAATACAAATTAAAATTGATGGGACCCCGGGGGGCAGCGGGGGAGTGGGATTCATGTTCCGTTAATTGCCGGCGGAGAGAGAGGATGGCGAGCGATTCGGTCCGGCGGAGTTGGGCACGCATACTGATGCGGCCCGAGGCACGGGTCTCTGTGTGAGTCTGTGGGTGTCTGTGTTAGTCTGTGGGTTTTGTGTGAGTCTGTGGGTGTCTGTGTTAGTCTCTGGGTGTCTGTGTGCGTCTGTTGGTGTATGTGTTAGTCTCTGGGTGTCTGTGTGCGTCTGTTGGTGTATGTGTTAGTCTGTGGGTCTCTGTGTGAGTCTGTGGGTGTGTGTGAGTCTGCGGTGTCTGTGTGAGTCTCTGGGTGTCTGTGTTAGTCTGTGGGTTTTTGTGTGAGTCTGTGGGTGTTTGTGTGAGTCTCTGGTGTCTGTGTTAGTCTGTGGGTCTCTGTGTGAGTCTGGGTCTCTGCGTGAGTCTGGGTTTTTGTGTAAGTCTGTGGTGTCTGTGTGAGTCTGTGGGTGTCTGTGTGAGTCTCTGGGTGTCTGTGTTAGTCTGTGGGTCTCTGTGTGAGTCTGGGTCTCTGCGTGAGTCTGTGGGTTTTTGTGTGAGTCTGTGAGTGTCTGTGTTAGTCTGTGGGTCTCTGTGTGAGTCTGTGGGTGTGTGTGAGTCTGTGGGTGTGTGTGAGTCTCTGGGTGTCTGTGTGAGTCTGTGGGTCTCTATGTGTGAGTCTGTGGGTCTCTATGTGAGTCTATGGGTCTCTGTGTGTGAGTCTATGGGTCTCTGTGTGGTCTATGGGTCTCTGTGTGAGTCTGTGGGTCTCTGTGTGGGTCTCTGTGTGAGTCTGTGGTCTCTGTGTGAGTCTGTGGGTCTCTGTGTGAGTCTATGGGTCTCTGTGTGAGTCTATGGGTCTCTGTGTGAGTCTATGGGTCTCTGTGTGAGTCTATGGGTCTCTGTGTGAGTCTGTGGGTCTCTGTGTGAGTCTGTGGGTCTCTGTGTGAGTCTATGGGTCTCTGTGTGAGTCTATGGTCTCTGTGTGAGTCTATGGGTCTCTGTGTGAGTCTGTGGTCTCTGTGTGAGTCTGTGGTCTCTGTGTGAGTCTGTGGTCTCTGTGTGAGTCTATGGGTCTCTGTGTGAGTCTATGGGTCTCTGTGTGAGTCTATGGGTCTCTGTGTGAGTCTATGGGTCTCTGTGTGAGTCTGTGGGTCTCTGTGTGAGTCTATGGGTCTCTGTGTGAGTCTATGGTGTCTGTGTGAGTCTATGGGTCTCTGTGTGAGTCTGTGGTCTCTGTGTGTCTGCGTGTCTCTGTGTGTGTCTGTGGGTCTTAGTGTGAGTCTCTGTGTGAGTCTGTGCGTCTCTGTGTGAGTCTATGGGTCTTTGTGTAATTCTATGGGTCTCTGTGTGAGTCTTTGGGTCTCCACGTGAGGCTATGGGTCTCTGTGTGAGTCTATGGGTCCCTGTGTGAGTTTGTTGGTCTCTGTGTGATTCTGTGGGTCTCTGTGTGAGTCAATGGGTCGGCATATGAATCTATCTTTGTGTAAATGTCTACCTCTGTGAAACTCTCCGTGCCAGTCTATGGATCCATGCAAGTCACGAGTGACTGGCCTGAGATCTTCAAATCAGAATATTGATTCATGCAGGAGGAATCCGATGAGTTATAAAGCTCTTTGTTCACAGATGTCCAGTAGGGGCACGGGGTGAGAACATTACAACAATAACAACAACAGCAACAACAAAACACGATCGGAGTACATCGAATTGGAAAGGTAAACAAAGTACTTGAATGAAAAAAAATGTAGAAATGCAACTAAACGTTTAACCTTATCGAGTATAGCTCACTCGTGGACATTCTTAGCAGCAGAGTAATTCGAGCACTCTGAACGCGCGACGTTTTTGTGAAAATGTGGCGGGGAAAAACCGGAGGATCCGCAGGAAAAAAAATCCACGCGACCATGGGAGAGAAAAAATGAATTAAACTATAACATAGAAAACATAGAAAACAGGGGGGGGGGATAGACATGCAGTAGGGAGAGAGGGGTAGAGAGAGAGGGGGGGGGTAGAGAGAGGAGGTAGAGAGACTTTTTGACTTTTAAACAACTTTAATTGCCGCCAGCAGCAACAGCACTGTAGGCGATTCCGATATAAAATACACAAAGTCACCAGCAACACAAATGAAAATAATCGCTATAAATCCACGCGCTGTGGCGCTACAAGCACCGTGCACAACACGAAATGAAAGTCACGTGGTGGTGGTGGTTGTGGTGGTGGTGGTTGTGGTGGTCGTGGTTGTGGTGGTTGTTGTGGTGGTGGTTGTGGTGGTGGTTGTGGTGGTGGTGGTCATCGCGCACGCCACGGTGACGAGCGAGCGCTTCAGAAGGTGAACACCACGAGGGTGCCGTCCACGATGGTGCAGAGAGGGCTTGTCCGGCTCCCCAGCGTTCGAAGAAGACGTGCACATCACCGACATGTGTGTGGTACATGGCGTGCTCCAGCCGGAGCCGCGCCTTGAGCAGGCCCCTGAACACTGGAAGCACCAAGAGAGAGACACACAGAGAGACAGAGAGAGAGACAGATAGAGACAGAGACAGACACAGACAGAGAGACAGAGAGAGAGACAGAGAGAGAGACAGAGAGTGAGACACACACAGATAGAGAGACACGAGACAGACACACACAGAGAGACACGAGACAGACACAGTTAGAGAGACACGAGACACACAGAGACAGAGAGAGAGACAGACACAGACAAAGAGACAGAGAGAGAGAGACAGAGAGAGACAGAGAGTGAGACACACACACAGATAGAGAGACAGAGACAGACACACACAGAGAGACACGAGACAGACACAGTTAGAGAGACACGAGACACACAGAGACAGAGAGAGACAGACACAGACAAAGAGACAGAGAGACAGAGAGAGACAGAGAGTGAGACACACACACAGATAGAGAGACAGAGACAGACACACAGAGATAGAGAGACAGAGACAGATACACAAATAGAGAGACACGAGACACACAGAGACAGAGAGAGAGACTTCAGTGATTGCTTTCGCTCTCTCGCGGACTCATCGGCTAGTGGCGGCAGTCAATCGTGGTCACCCCGGTACCGATCACTGCGCTTGGGGCTGCGACCCCGGGTGACCTGGTGAGCGCCGTCGGCTTCGTGCGTAGCCAACGCCAGGACATCTACTCTTTGGTTCTTTCGGTAAAGTGACGTATAAAGATAAAATAATAAATAAAATAATAGCATACGACGTTCCGATTGCAACACAAGCGATCGTCGTCATCAGGTATAAATGAAATAGCAACAAAAATCTCACCAGAAAACTATAGACAGACATATAAGCAGACAGATATCACCAAGATACATGGAGAGAGAGAGTAACACAGGTACAGAGAGGGAGATCGTCTCTGTGGCGAGGCCTTAAATAGACAGAGGTGGGTGCGGGGCGGAGAGAGGGAGGGGTTATACTGGTAGGAACGAAGTGAACCAGCCTACAATAGATTATATCGTCCGTCCGTCGATGTCCGATTAGGTGTAGCAACATCGCTCCCTACTGCAAACACTTGGCAGGACCCTACAAAAACCTTTAGACTCAGTGAGGCTTTCCTGGCTAAACAAGTGTAACATTCCCTTATAATTCCCTGAGATAGTTTTTAATTAAAACAATTTAAATTAAAAATTAACTCACAGCGGCCTAAAGCCTACAGCTAGGCCTAAAGCCTAGAACTAGGCCTCAAACTCTCCCTTCGTATCGTACCCCCGCCATTTCATTTTATTGTCGCCTTTCATTTGTTCGTTCCTACCAGCCCACCCCACAGGGACCTGTTAGAAAAAATGAACATGTCAATGAGTACGGCGATGTGTGGTAAAGTACGCAGCTTGAACATTAGGAGAGAGGGAGAAAGAACACACTAAATTAAATAACATAGCAAGTCACGAAAGCTCCAAATTAAGATTGAACCAGGGCATCTACCGACGAACGCGCGACTTCTCGGCCACGGAATTCCCGAGCGGTTCGTTGATCTGCGTATCACGGGGCAGGGGTGATCGGGAGGGGTGACTTACGGGGGTGACTACGGGGGTGACTATGGGGGTGGTTTCTACGTCTCCGAAAACTCGGGAGCCGCCTTGCCTGGCGAGTTTAAATTTAAACTTGTGACTCTGAATAACAGAGATCACTCCTTTTGACACCCACGGTAAACCTAAACCGACCGGCACGCGCGCGCGAGTGTACGTGTGTGTGTGTACGTGTGTGTGTACGTGTGTGTGTATGTGTGTACGTGTGTGTATGTGTGTGTGTGTAGGTGTGTGTGTGTGTACGTGTGTGTGTGTGTGTACGTGTGTGTGTACGTGTGTACGTGTGTGTGTACGTGTGTGTGTACGTGTGTGATTGTGTGTATGTATGTGTGTGAGTGTATGTATATGTGTGTATGTGTGTGTGTACGTGTGTGTACGTGTGTGTGTACGTGTGTGTACGTGTGTGTATGTGTGAGTGTACGTGTGTGTAGGTGTATGTACGTATGTGTGTACGTGTGTGTACGTGTGTGTGAGTGTACGTGTGTGTAGGTGTGTGTACGTGTGTGTGCGTGTGTGTGTACGTGTGTGTACGTGTGTGTATGTACGTGTGTGTGCGTGTGTGTGTACGTATGTGTGAGTGTGTGTGTACGTGTGTGTGTATGTATGTAGGTGTTTGTGAGTATGTGTGGATGGAGTGGTAGTGTAGTGGTTTATCTGAACTGGTCCCGGGCCTCCCCTAGGTCGACTCAGCCTCAAATGAGTACCTGGTGCGGTGCGTACACATTGCCACTGGGGAGACAAAGGCGGTCGAGCGTGGTGTTGACCATCCCACCCCCTCGTGTGCAACAGTGCCGGTAGCCTTCATAGATGCTGCTACTCGCTAACAGCACTTGCCCCAACAGTCTGTTAGAGGCTATACAGGGGCGGGGGGGGAATTTGTCTTTGTAGCGGCAGTGTGTGCACGCTTGCACGGTGTACATCAGTGTACAGGACCATCCACTCACACTGAGATCCATAGACTCACGCCGAGATCCATAGACTCACACAGAGACCCATAGACTCACACATAGACCCATAGACTCATACCGAGATCCATAGACTCGTACAGGGACCCACAGAAGCACACAGAGACCCACAAACTGACACAGAGACACAGACTCACACAGAGACCCACAAACTGACACAGAGACACAGACTCACACAGAGACACACAGACTTATTCAGAGAGACAGATTCACACAGAGACACACAGAGTCACACAGAGACATGCAGGTTCACACAGAGACCCGGAGACTCACACAGAGACCCGCAGACTCACACAGAGACCTACAGACTCACACAGAGACCCATAGACTCACACACAGAGACCCACAGACTCACACAGAGACGCACAGACTCACACAGAGACTCACACAGACTCACACAGAGACTCACACACAGACGCACAGACTCACACAGAGACGCACAGACTCACATCGAGACAAGCAGACTCACACAGAGACGCACAGACTCACACAGAGACCCACAGACTCACACAGAGACGCACAGATTCACAAGAGACCCACAGACTCACACACAGAGACCCACAGACTCACACACAGAGACCCACAGACTCACACACAGACGCACAGACTCACACAGAGACGCACAGACTCACATCGAGACAAGCAGACTCACACAGAGACGCACAGACTCACACAGAGACGCACCGACTCACACAGAGACGCACAGACTCACAAGAGACCCGCAGACTCACACAGAGACCTACAGACTCACACAGAGACCCATAGACTCACACACAGAGACCCACAGACTCACACACAGACGCACAGACTCACACAGAGACGCACAGACTCACATCGAGACAAGCAGACTCACACAGAGACGCACAGACTCACACAGAGACCCACAGACTCACACAGAGACGCACAGATTCACAAGAGACCCACAGACTCACACACAGAGACCCACAGACTCACACACAGAGACCCACAGACTCACACACAGACGCACAGACTCACACAGAGACGCACAGACTCACATCGAGACAAGCAGACTCACACAGAGACGCACAGACTCACACAGAGACGCACCGACTCACACAGAGACGCACAGACTCACAAGAGACCCACAGACTCACACACAGAGACCCACAGACTCACACACAGAGACCCACAGACTCACACACAGAGACCCACAGACTCACACAGAGACCCACAGACTCAAACAGAGACTCGCACACAGACTCACACAGAGCCACAGACTCACACAGAGACGCAGAGACTCACATCGAGACAAGCAGACTCACACAGAGACGCACAGACTCACACAGAGACGCACAAACTCACACAGAGACGCACAGACTCACACAGAGACCCACAGACTCAAACAGAGACTCGCACACAGACTCACACAGAGACGCACAGACTCACACAGAGACGCACAGACTCACCAAGAGACTCACACAGAGACGCACAGACTCACACAGAGACGCACAAACTCACACAGAGACGCACAGACTCACAAGAGACCCACAGATTCACACAGAGACCCACAGACTCACACAGAGACTCGCACACAGACTCACACAGAGACTCACAGACTCACACAGAGACGCACAGACTCACACAGAGACCGACAGACTCACACAGAGACCCACAGACTCACACAGAGACTCGCACACAGACTCACACAGAGACTCACAGACTCACACAGAGACGCACAGACTCACACAGAGACACACAGACTCACACAGACCCACAGACTCACACAGAGACTCGCACACAGACTCACACAGAGACGCGCAGACTCTCACAGAGACGCACAGACTCACCAAGAGACTCACAGACTCACACAGAGACGCACAGACTCACACAGAGACGCACAGACTCACACAGAGACGCACAGACTCACACAGAGACGCACAGACTCACACAGAGACACACAGACTCACACAGAGACGCACAGACTCACACAGAGACACACAGACTCACACAGAGACGCACAGACACTCACAGACTCACACAGAGACGCACAGACTCACACAGAGACGCACAGACTCACACAGAGACTCACAGACTCACACAGAGACGCACAGACTCACACAGAGACACACAGACTCACACAGAGACCCACAGACTCACATAGAGACTCGCACACAGACTCACACAGAGATGCACAGACTCACACAGAGACGCACAGACTCACCAAGAGACTCACAGACTCACACAGAGACACACAGACTCATACAGAGACGCACAGACTCACACAGAGACACACAGACTCACACAGAGACGCACAGACACTCACAGACTCACACAGAGACGCACAGACTCACAAGAGACCCACAGACTCACACAGAGACACACAGACTCACACAGAGACACAGATTCACAAGAGACCACAGACTCACAAGAGACCCACAGACTCACACAGAGACGCACAGACTCACACAGAGACACACAGACACTCACAGACTCACACAGAGACGTGTGCGTGCATGCACGTGGTACATCAGTGCAGCCTTCAGCGCTACGAACCCAGCGACCTCAATTCCACTCCCGTTCACGGCCAATCACGGTGGAGAATATTTGAACCCTCATGGACCCCCCATCCCCCCTCTAGGTCCACTCAGCCTCAAAATGTATAGCCGGCACGGCATCTAAACGTCAGCATTTTGGGGAGCGGGAGGGGTTGGAGGGAGACGAATTCCCAGGCAAATATTTGAGCGAATCCGATGTCGTGGTCACTCGCAAACGAGTGGGTGGGTGAGTGAGTTGGTGGGTGAGTGAGTGGGTGAGTGGGTGGTGAACGTGGGTGAGTGAGTGGGTGAGTGGTGAGTGTGTGGGTGGGTGAGAGTGTGGGTGGGTGAGTGGGCGAGCGAGCGAGTGTGTGGGTGGGTGAGTGGGTGAGTGGGTGAGTGGTGAGTGTGTGGGTGGGTGAGAGTGTGGGTGGGTGAGTGGGCGAGCGAGCGAGTGTGTGGGTGGGTGAGTGGGTGAGTGGGTGAGTGGGTGAGTGTGTGGGTGGGTGAGAGTGTGGGTGAGTGGGCGAGCGAGCGAGTGTGTGAGTGGTGAGTGGGTGAGTGAGTGTGTGGTGGGTGAGAGTGTGGTGAGTGGGTGAGTGAGTGGGTGAGTGGGTGAGTTGGTGAGTGAGTGTGTGGGTGCGTGGTGGGTGAGTGAGTTGCTGAGTGCGTGAGTGGGTGGTGGTGAGTGAGTAGGTAATTGGGTGAGTGGGTGAGTAGGTAAGTGGGTGAGTGAGTGGGTGAGTAGGTAAGTGGGTGAGTGCATGGGTTGAAAGTGCAACTTTTAACAAACTTAAATGATTATTCACGAAACACGGCTTGGTGCCACCCTCCCAGCCAGCCAGCCCCAGCGTGTGCCATGCCACGGTGGCGACTTTCATCGCCGCTAACAGCACTCGCCTCTCAACAGCCAAGAGGCTACACGGGGGATCTTTGTCTTTGTGCGTGTGCACCACGACGTGAATGCACATTGCGGTGGCCGGTTTCACGTGGGCGGTACACACGCGAGCGTCTCCGTCCGTCTGTCTGTCTCTCTCACTACTTGTCGACACGTTTTGCCGGCATCGGCCGATACGGAGCACGCGGTGATCCGCTTACCGCGGCTGTTTGCACCTCCGGAGGCTTAAAGCAGACGGAGGGGTCTGTCGGGTTTTGGGACGCCGTGGTGCCGTCGTGGTGGCTGTGGGAGACGTTGACTACCTCGCCTGTTCTACAGGAGGTCGTGGGTTCGATCCCGATCCTGACGACTGCCGTTTATTTCGAGTTTGCCTGTCTCTCTATCATCATCATCATCACGGTGGCTAGGAGATGTTGGCTACCTCGTCTGGTGCAATGGAGGTCGTGGGTTCCATCCCGACCCCTGATGATGCCTGATGTGTATTTTGAGTCTTCGTGTCTCTCTCTCATCATCATCATCACGGTGGCTAGAAGATGTTGACTACCTCGCCTGGTACACAGGAGGTCGTGGGTTCGATCCCGACCCCTGACGACGCCTGATGTGTATTTGGAGTTTGCGTGTCTCTCTCTCTCATCGTCATCATCATCACGGTGGCTAGGAGATGTTGACTACCTCGTCTGGTGCGCAGGAGTTCGTGGGTTCTATCCCGATTCCTGACGACTGCCGTTTATTTGGAGTCTGCGTGTCTCTCTCTGTCATCATTATCATGGTGGCTAGGAGATGTTGACGCTACCTCGTCTGGTGCACAGGAGGCCGTGGGTTCCATCCCGACCCTGACGACGCCTGATGTGTATTTTGAGTCTTCGTGTCTCTCTCTCTCTCATCATCATCACGGTGGCTAGGCGATGTTAACTACCTCGCCTGGTGCGCAGGAGGTCGTGGGTTCGATCCCGATCCTGACGACGCCTGCTGCTGTATATTTGGATCTTCGTGTCTCTCTCTCATCATCATCATTATCATGGTGGCTAGGAGATGTTGACTACCTCGCCTGGTGCACAGGAGGTCGTGGGTTCCATCCCGATCCTGACGACGCCTGCTGCTGTAGATTTACCGCACCGGGCACTCATTTGAGGCCGTGAGCGGGAGTCGAACTCGGGTCGCCGGGTTCGTAGCGTCTAGCGCGGCGCTGACCGGCACTACGCTACCACTCCCCGCACGCACGCACGCGCTCGCACGCGCGTACACACACGCGCGTACACACACGCGCGTACGCACACGCGCGTACGCACACACACGTACGCACACGCACGTACGCACACGCACGTACACGCACGCACGCACGCGCTCGCATGCACGTACACATGCAAGCACACACACGCACGTACAAACACGCACGTACACGCATGCACGCGCTCGCACGCACGTACACATGCACGTACACACACACGTACACACACACACGTACACACACGCGCGTACACACACACACGTACACACACACACGTACACGCACGCTTGCACGTACACGCACGCTTGCACGTACACACACGCACGTACATGCACACACGTAAACACACGCATGTACGCACGCACGTACACACACGCACGTACGCACACGCACGTACACACATGCACGCACGTACACACACGCACGTACACACACGCACGTACACACACGCACGTACACACACGTACACACACACACACGCACTTGCCCTTTCTCCCGTTGCCCATGTATGGGTACCTGCTGCCTGTCCATTGCAATCAATAGAAGACAACAGATGGTGGCATGACCTTTGCCGTGATTTGAAATAATCGGCCATCAAAGGCTATGATTTCACATTGTATATATAACTTGCAATGCGCCATGTAGACCACCCCACCCCACAAGCACAACCACCACCATCACCACCATCGCCACCGCCGCCACAGACATTGCGGATGGAGGAGAAAGGTTAGAGTGGTTGTGGTAGGAGAGTGCGTTGAGTGAGATGGGAGGGGAGAGGTAGGGGAGTGCGTGGAGGGGAGTAGAGTGAGATGGGAGATAGGAGAGGTAGGAGAGTGCGTGGAGGGAGTGGAGTGAGATGGGAGAGGCAGGAGAGTGCGTGGAGGGGAGTGGAGTGTAGGGGAGAGGCAGCAGAGTGCGTGGAGGGGAGTAGAGTGAAATGGGAGGGAGTGGAGTGAGATGGAGGAGAGAGGTAGGATAGTGCGTGGAGGGGAGTGGAGTGAGAGGGGAGGGGAGAGGTAGGGGAGTGCGTGGAGGGGAGTGGAGTGAGAGGGAGGGAGAGGTAGGGGAGTGTGTGGAGGGGAGTGGAGTGAGAGGGAGGAGAGAGGTAGGATAGTGCGTGGAGGGGAGTGGAGTGAGATGGGAGGGAGAGGTAGGAGAGTGCGTGGAGGGGAGTGGAGTGAGAAGGGGAGAGGTAGGGGAGTGTGTGGAGGGGAGTGGAGTGAGAGGGAGGGAGATAGGGGAGTGTGTGGAGGGGAGTGGAGTGAGATGGGAGGGGAGAGGTAGGGGAGTGCGTGGAGGGGAGTGAGTGAGAGGGGAGGGGAGAGAGGATAGTGCGTGGAGGGAAGTGGAGTGAGATGGGAGGGGAGAGGTAGGGGAGTGTGTGAGGGGAGTGGAGTGAGATGGGAGGAGAGAGGCAGGAGAGTGCGTGGAGGGGAATGGAGTGAGGGGAGAGATAGGAGAGTGTGTGGAGGGNAGTGGAGTGAGATGGGAGAGGCAGGAGAGTGAGTGGAGGGGAGTAGAGTGAGATGGGAGGGGAAGGCAGGAGAGTGCGTGAGGGGAGTGGAGTGAAATGGGAGGGGAGTGGAGTGAGATGAGAGGTAGGAGAGTGCGTGGAGGGAGTGGAGTGAGATGAGAGGGAGAGGCAGGAGAATGCGTGGAGTGGAGTGGAGTGAGAGGGGAGGGGAGAGGTAGGAAAGTGTGTGGAGGGGAGTGGAGTGAGATGGGAGGGGAGAGTCAGATTAGAGTGGAGTGGAGTGGGTGAAAGGGAGAGGTAGGAGGTGTGTGGAAGGGAGTGAGATGAGAGGTAGGAGAGTGCGTGGAGGGAGTGGAGGGAGATAGGAAAGTGTGTGGAGGGGGTGGAGGAGATGAGAGGGAGAGGCAGGAGGTGTGTGGAGGGAGTAGAGGAGATGAGAAGGGAGAGGTAGGAGAGCACGTGGAGTGGAGGAGATGAGAGGGGAGTGGAGGAGATGGGAGGGGAGAGTCAGATGGGATGGGCGAGTAGAGGAGGTGAGAGGGGAGAGTTNGAGGAGGTGAGAGGGGAGAGGCAGGAGGTGTGGAGGTAGAGTAGAGTGAGGTGAGAGGGGAGTAGAGGAGGTGAGAGGGTAGAGTAGAGTGAGGTGAGAGGGGGAGTGGAGGAGGTGAGAGGGTAGAGTAGAGTGAGGTGAGAGCGGAGAAGGCCGGGGAGTGCGTGGAGGGGTTCTGCGGCGTTCATCGTTGCGTGCGCTGGCGAGGGTGATGGAGGAGGTGATGGAGGAGGGTGATGGAGGAGGTGATGGAGGAGGTGATGGAGGAGTGATGGAGGAGGTGATGGAGGAGGTGGTGGAGGAGGTGGTGGAGGAGGTGATGGAGGAGGTGATGGAGGAGGTGATGGAGGAGGTGATGGAGGAGGTGATGGAGGAGGTGATGGAGGGGTGATGGAGGAGGTGATGGAGGAGGTGATGGAGGAGGTGATGGAGGAGGTGATGGAGGAGGTGGTGGAGGAGGTGATGGAGGAGGTGGTGGAGGAGGTGATGGAGGAGGTGATGGAGGAGGTGTTGGAGGAGGTGATGGAGGAGGTGATGGAGGAGATGATGGAGGAGGTGGTGGAGGAGGTGATGGAGGAGGTGATGGAGGAGGTGATGGAGGAGGTGATGGAGGAGGTGATGGAGGAGGTGATGGGGGAGGTGGTGGAGGAGGTGGTGGAGGAGGTGGTGGAGGAGGTGGTGGAGGAGGTGATGGAGGAGGTGGTGGAGGAGGTGGNGGAGGAGGTGATGGGGGAGGTGATGGAGGAGGTGATGGAGGAGGTGGTGGAGGAGGTGATGGAGGAGGTGATGGAGGAGGTGGTGGAGAGGTGATGGAGGAGGTGATGGAGGAGGTGGTGGGGAGGTGGTGGAGGATGGGGGGGGGGGAGGTGGTGGAGGAGGTGATGGAGGAGGTGGTGGAGGAGGTGGTGGAGGAGGTGATGGAGGAGGTGAGGAGGAGGTGGTGGAGGTGATGGAGGAGGTGGTGGAGGAGGTGATGGAGGAGGTGAGGAGGAGGTGGTGGAGGTGATGGAGGAGGTGATGGGGAGGTGATGGAGGAGGTGATGGGGAGGTGGTGGAGGAGGTGATGGAGGAGGTGGTGGAGGAGGTGATGGAGGAGGTGATGGAGGAGGTGGTGGAGGAGGTGGTGGAGGAGGTGATGGAGGAGGTGGTGGAGGAGATGTGGAGGAGGTGATGGGGGAGGTGGTGGAGGAGGTGATGGAGGAGGTGATGGGGGAGGTGGTGGAGGAGGTGATGGGGGAGGTGGTGGAGGTGATGGAGGAGGTGATGGAGGAGGTGATGGAGGAGGTGATGGAGGAGGTGATGGAGGAGGTGATGGGGGAGGTGGTGGAGGAGATGGGGGAGGTGGTGGAGGAGGTGATGGAGGAGGTGATGGAGGAGGTGATGGAGGAGGTGATGGGGGAGGTGGTGGAGAGGTGATGGGGGAGGTGGTGGAGGAGGTGATGGAGGAGGTGATGGGGGAGGTGGTGGAGGAGGTGATGGGGGAGGTGGTGGAGGAGGTGATGGAGGAGGTGATGGGGAGGTGTTGGAGGAGGTGATGGGGGAGGTGATGGGGGAGGTGATGGGGAGGTGATGGGGGAGGTGATGGAGGAGGTGATGGAGGAGGTGATGGGGAGGTGGTGGAGGAGATGGGGGAGGTGGTGGAGGAGGTGATGGAGGAGGTGATGGAGGAGGTGATGGAGGAGGTGATGGAGGAGGTGGTGGAGGAGATGGTGGAGGAGGTGATGGAGTGAGCGGCGCTCTCTGCATTCCAGGCCTCCCGCAAGTCAAAATAGAACTACCGTCTCCTCCAATGGGACTCGACGAATACCGATTCGAATGTTTATTGTGCGACCGGGGTGGCTGTTTTGCTTTGCACGCATGGCTAACACGGTTTGTTATTGAACCTGTCTTGTGCGCGCGTGTGTACACGTGCGCCTGTGTGCGTGTGTACGCACGTGCATGTGTGCACGTGTGTGCACGTGCTTGTGTGCGCGCTCGTGTGTACACGTGCGCGCGTGTGTGCATGTGCGCGTGTGCGCGAGCGTGCGGTGTGTGTAGTGGTTAGCGCTGCGCTGCGCTAAGAACCCGGCGACCCGAGTTCTATTCCCGCTCACGGCCACCCATCGCCGGTGACGGATTATCTGAACTGGTGCCTGGGCCTTCCCCTAGGTCGACTCAGCCTCAAATGTGTTAGCTGGTGTAGTGGTGGTGTAGTAAACATCGCCCCTGGGGAGACAAAGGCGGCCGGGCGTGGTGCTGGCCACCCACCCCCTCGTGTGCCACAGCGCCAGCCTTCGTAGGTGCCGCTCGCTAACAGATGTTGACAACCTCGCCTGGTACACAGGAGGTCGTGGGTTCGATCCCGACCCTGACGCCTGCTGCATATTTGGAGTTTGCGTCTCTCTCATCATCATCATCACGGTGGCTAGGAGATGTTAACTACCTCGCCTGCTATACAGGTCGTGGGTTTGATCCCGACCCTGACGATGCCTGCTGCTGTATATTTGGAGTTTGCGTGTCTCTCTCTCTTTCTCATCATCATCATCACGGTGGCTAGGAGATGTTAACTGCCTCGCCTGGTACACGGGAGTTCGTGGGTTCGATCCCGACCCTGTCGCCTGCTGCATATTTGGAGTTTGCGTCTCTCTCTCTCTCTCATCATCATCACGGTGGCTAGGAGATGTTGACTGCCTCGCCTGGTACACAGGAGGTCGTGGGTTTGTTCCCGACCCTGACGCCTGCTGCATATTTGGAGTTTGTGTCTCTCTCTCATCATCATCATCACGGTGGCTTGGAGATGTTAACTGCCTCGCCTGGCACACAGGAGGTCGTGGGTTCGATCCCGACCCTGTCGGCTGCATATTTGGAGTTTGCGTGTCTCTTTCTCTCTCTCCCGTGGTGGATGCGTGGATCCCCTAGATGCCCCCGTAATTCCCAAGGTAACTCACCGTAATCCCCGTACCCTCGAAACTCCCATCCCTGTTCACCGCATCACCTTCAGTCCTCCTTATTGTACCACTCACAACCCTTGAAATGCGCCGTGAAAATGTAAGATAAGATCAGAGCACTTGCTTCAGCCTTAAACCCAGACACCCCCAACGCTTCGCCCTTCACGTAAATCGTCTTCACGTCCCACATGGATACGGCTTTTCATTTTCTTTGCGTTTTACCAAAACACAATCCGATTAACATGTAAGGAGTGGCAGTAGGGCTTTCACGCGACCAACGCTATCCACAATTGAGGGGTTTATTTTTTGGGGTTAGATAACCACGTGAATTGTCAGTGTGTTGTTAAAACCCGCCACCACCCGGCACGGACAGTTAGTGAGGTTAGTCAGGAATGGTGACCATTGCAGTACTCAGTAAATGTTGTAGTGGGTTTACTCTCCAATGCACAACTGGTTAGAGCTGTATTCGTATGTTGCACTATACACTACACTATACACTGTTATACACTACATTATGCACTACACTATACACTACACTATACACTACACTATACACTACACTATACACTACACTATACACTGTTATACACTACACTATACACTTCACATAACACTATACACTAAACTATACACTATGCACCACACTATATACTACTATACACTACACTATACACGACTATACACTACACTATACACTACACTACTATACACTACACTATACACAACACTATACACTGCTATACACTACACATTACACTATACTATACACTACACTATACACAACTATACACTACACTATAGACTACACTATACACTACACTATACAATACATTACACAACACTAGTGTAGTGTATAGTAGTATACACTACACTATACACTACACTATACACTACACACTACACACCACACTATACACTACACACTACACTACACACTACACTATACACTACACACTATACACTACACACCACACTACACACACTACACTATACACTACACTACCACTACACTACACACTACACTATACACTACACTATACACTACACTATACACTACACTACACATTACACTATACACTACACTACCCACTACACTACACTATACACTACACTACACTATACACTACACTATACACTACACTACACAACTATACACTATACACTACACTACACACTACACTATACACTACACTACCCACTACACTACACACTACACTATACACTACACTATACACTACACTATACACTACACTACACACTACACTATACACTACACACTACACTACACACTACACTATATACACTACACACTACACTACACACTACACTACACAACTATACACTACACACTACACTACAATTGTAAATATTGTCTCGGGCTTAGCGCTGCACGAGTAACCAAAATTCACCACGTCCCGTTCCCGCCCGCCCGATCGCCGTGCCAAACACCCATCTCCACGCGGCGTTCTAACCCCAAACCCTCCGCCACCCCCCCCCCCCCTCTCGTGCCTCTCGTCACCAGGATGGCTCCCGGCAAGCGGAGAGTAACCTACGATTCCTGCTAGCGCTGCGCGAGCCGTGCGAGGCGCTGCGTGCGGGCAGAGCTCGCGACGCGCCGGGGTCTCTGGCACGCGTCCTCGCCACGACGCGCTTCGTGTGGATCCACTCGGAGTTCTACAGCTCCGCGGAGCGCATCGGAGGACTCCTGCGAAAGGTGAGGGTCGCGGTGCGGTCGGGGAGGGGACACGGGCGGAGGAGGGTGGAGAGAGGCACTGGGTGGACGAGGGAGAGAGGGCAAAGATGGACTCCTGTGTAGGCTTCTGATGGGTTGTGGGAGTAAGTGATGTTAGTAGTTAGTAGCAGCAGCAGCTGTGAAGGTAGTACAGAGAAAGATCTACTCCCGTGTCGCCTCTGATAGGTTGTAGGGGCAAGTGCTCCATTGGTACCTCATATGCCAATAAAAAATATGATAATTGTTTTTTTACCCAAGTGCTGTTAGTAGCGAGCAGCACCTGTGAAGGTAGAACAGACAAAGATCTCCTGTGTAGCCTCTAACAGGTTGGAGGGGCAAGTGCTGTTAGCAGCGAGTAGCAGCAGCAGCTGTGAAGGTAGATACAGACAAAGATCCCCGTGTAGCCTCACCAGACTGTAGGGGCAAGTGCTGTTAGTAGCAGCAGCAGCTGTGAAGGTAGATACAGACAAAGATCTCCTGTGTAGCCTCTGATAGGTTGTAGGGGCAAGTGCTCCATTGGTACCTCATTTGCCAATAAAAATATAATAGTTTTTTACCTAAGTGTTGTTAGTAGTGAGTAGCAGCATCTGTGAAGGTAGACACAGACAAAGATCCCCCGTGTAGCCTCAACAGACTGTTGGGGCAAGTGCTGTTAGTAGCGAGCAGCAGCTGTGAAGGTCGATACAGACAAAGATCTCCTGTGTAGCCTCTAATAGGTTGTAGGGGCAAGTGCTCTTAGTAGCGAGTAGCACCTGTGAAGGTAGTACAGACAAAGATGTACTCCTGTGTAGCCTCTGATTGGTTGGAGGGGCAAGTGCTCCATTGGTACCTCATTTGCCAGTAAAAAATATGATAATTCATCTTCTTGGTTCTTTCGCTAAAGTGGCCGAAACGTTGTGAGAATTATTGTATGATGTTTTATTTTTATTATTTTATTATTTTCCTACCTACGTGACTTTACCGAAAGAACCAAGAAGATGAATCCCTGCAGTCACGAAAGCTTTAAATCGAAAAATATGATAATTGTTTTTTACTCAAGTGCTGTTAGTAGCGAGTAGCAGAGCACCTGTGAAGGTAGATACAGAAAAAGATTCCCTGTGTAGCCTCTAACAGGTTGTAGGGGCAAGTGCTGTTAGTAGCGAGCAGCACCTGTGAACACAGACAAAGCTCCCCGTGTAGCCTCAACAGACTGTGGGCAAGTGCTGTTAGCAGCACCTATGAAGGTAGACACAGACAAAGGTCCCCGTGTAGCCTCAACAGACTGCTGGGGCAAGTGCTGTTAGCAAGCACCTATGAAGGCTACTGGCACTGTGGCACACGAGGGGCTGGGTGGCCAGCAACCATGCCCGGCCGCCTTTGTCTCCCACGGTGGCGACATGCAGACACACCGCACCAGGTACTCAGTTGAGGCTGAGTCGTCTAGGGAGGCCCAGCACCAGTGGAGATAATCGTCACCGGTGTGTTGGTGGCCGTGAGCGGGAATCGAACTCCGGTTCTCTGCCGGGTTCGTAGCGCAGCGGCGCGCTAACCACTATGCCACCACTCCCACGATCGTCACAACCTCCACCACAACCGCTATCATCACTCCCACCACCACAATTTCCACCATCACCACCACCACCGCTAAAATTTTCACCACCACCACCACCAGTGCCATCTTCACTTCCACCACCACCACCACCACCAGCGCTATCTTCACTTCCATCACCACAACTCCCACCACCACCACAACTGCTATCATCACTCCCACCACCACAATTTCCACCATCACCACCACCGCTAAAATTCCCACCACCACCAGTGCCATCTTCACTTCCATCACCACAACTCCCACCTCCACCACAACCGCTATCATCACTCCCACCACCACAATTTCCACCATCACCACCACCGCTAAAATTCCCACCACCACCAGTGCCATCTTCACTTCCACCACCACAACTCCACCACCAGCACCACTGCTATCATCACTCCCACCACCACCACCACTCCCACTACCACCACCTCCACAACTTCCACCACCACCACTACCACCGTCGTTATCATTACTCCCACCACCACCACCACAACTGCCACCACCAGCACCACTGCTATCATCACTCCCACCACCACCACCACTCCCACTACCACCACCTCCACAACTTCCACCACCACCACCACTACCACCGTCGTTATCATTACTCCCACCACCACCACCACAACTGCCACCACCAGCGCCACTGCTATCATCACTCCACCACCACTACCACCAATCCCACTACCACCACCTCCACAACTTCCACCACCACCACCACCACTACCACCGTCGTTATCATTACTCCCACCACCACCACCACAACTCCCACCACCAGCACCCCCCAACCACAGCTGTTTCTATAGCCCCAGGTATCGAGATTGCAAAGGTCAATGAGGAAAATGCGCCAGAGAGGGAAGGGAAAATCGATGTTAAGGGGGCTGGAGTTGGGGTGTGGGCCTGGGGGTTGGGGGGATTGAGGGGGGGGGCTGGGGGTGGGGTGGGGGCTGTGGGGGGGGGGNCGAGCGAGCGAGCGGGAGATCCGCACATAGACTGCCGGGTACGAGAGCGGAGCGATGTCACGGACACGGCTGGACACGCGTGGACCCGCACAGCCGGCCCGCCCCTTAACCCCTTGATGGGGCGGAGGGGAAGCCGCTGCCCGTCGCGGCGGAGACTCTGGTCGCGCCACGGCCTGCTTCTGCGGCCGTCTGGAAAGTTCTCTCTCTCTCCCTCTTGCCTGTCCGATTCCAGTGTAAAGACGACTTGACAACACTTGTCTTGAGATGGTTTCGTTATTGATGCCACGTTCAATCGACATCAGACGGAGGACCCCACTGCAACAGCCCCGAGTCTCCCGCGCATCTCCCTTATATGCGGACCGAGGCCACGCCTCCCTCCCCTTCCAGAACCTTCCCGCCGACTCTGTACGCTCGCTCCGCCGGCAGACTCCACCGTCCTCTCCCGTCGGCTGTTCGCGCTCCCCTTCTCGATCATTCCCGTAGCCACCAGTCACTTCGCACTGCAGGCTGACTCCCTTGTCATTACCTCCTGTGGCCGCTAGTCCATTCACGCTGCGGGCTGACTCCTCCTGTCATTACCTGTGATGATGATGATGAGAGAGAGAGACACGCAAATTCCAAATATACAGCAGAAGGCGTCATGGTCGGGATCGAACCCACGACCTCCTGTATACCAGGCGAGGTAGTTATCATTTCCTAGCCACCGTGATGATGATGATGATGAGAGAGAGAGACCGCAATTCCAAATATACAGCAGCAGGCATCGTCAGGGTCGGGGATCGAACCCACACACTCCTGAATACCAGCCACAAGGAAACCAGAGACTCCTGGTTCATACCCAGCTTCATACACATCTCCTCTCTCTCTCGCTCGTCCGCGATGCTCGGGTCTGATTGCTGCCTCCTCCGCCAGTCAGAGGGTCATAGAGGCGCCTTTTCTGCCCACTCGCGGTGGCGTGACCGGGATAATCCGGCATAACCCGGTACGGCCGGCGGCCTCCTAAACCCCCCCATCCCGTTTGATAGCAACGCGTGCGTTATCGTCGTCATTATCATTGCCATTATTATATGAAGTGGACGATTGGGTGGTATGGTTAGAGGCGGAATGGTGGGGCTTGGTACCGGAGAGCGCTCCCAAGGGGCGCCGTGGTGGCTCGGAGATGTTGACTATCTCGCCTGGTATACAGGAGGTCGTGGGTTCGATCCCGACTTTAATGCCACAGTGGCTAGGAGATGTTGACTATCTCGCCTGGTATGCAGGAGGTCGTGGGTTCGATCCCGACTTTAATGCCACAGTGGCTAGGAGATGTTGACTATCTCGCCTGGTATGCAGGAGGTCGTGGGTTCGATCCCGACTTTGCAGCCACGGTGGCTAGGAGATGTTAACTACCTCGCCTGGTATGAAGGAGGTGGTGGGTTCGATCCCGACTTTGATGCTACGGTGGCTAGGAGATGTTCACTACCTCGCCTGGTACGCAGGAGGTCGTGGGTTCGATCCCGACCCAGATGCCACGCGTGTCTCTCTCTCTCTCGCCCAGTGGTCGCGTGGATTTTTCTCCAGGTTCTCCTGCGGTTTTTCCCCTCCACATTTAGAATCGACGTCACGCGTTTAGAGTGTTTGGCTACTTGCTATAAATGTCCAGGTGATGATGATGGTGATG
Organism: Lethenteron camtschaticum; assembly: GCA_018977245.1. Classification (NCBI taxonomy): domain Eukaryota; kingdom Metazoa; phylum Chordata; class Hyperoartia; order Petromyzontiformes; family Petromyzontidae; genus Lethenteron; species Lethenteron camtschaticum. Next base: position 97,345 of record WFAB01001143.1, on the reverse strand, counting down.
ATGATAGGCCGCCACTTTATTGAGCTATCATTAGATGTCTTGCAATAGCCAGTTAGGTCTCTTCTGAAAAAGAGCTGGTATAGCAGCTCACTGAGCCTTAACTGGTAAAAAAATAACCCGTAAAAACAAAGTTTTTCACTATAAATCCTTTATATGCGTGGCATCGGTTTTATTTTATTATTCTTTTCTGTTTTCTTGAGTAAGAGTTTCATTTTTATCACATTGGTATTTTAAATGAAATATGAAATTTTTTGTTTTCCTAAAAAGTGTAAATTTGGAAACAAATTTTCACGAAAATAAATGTCACGCACAACGAGTCTGTGTGCAAAATGTCAGCTCGATTGGATCACGGGAAGTGGGTTAAAAAACGACCGAAAGATTTGCACGCAAGCAAGCAAGTGAACTAATATAAAGGATTTAATAAAAACCAGTTTAATTTCGAGGCCCTTTAACGTGGTTGCCTGCCTATGGGACCTTATTATTGCCAGTATCAAAAGCTAAGAACAGACATTTACCCTTTATAATGGCAATAAAACAAGTGTTGTGTTCAGATGTTCAAACAACAAACAGACACACACACACAGCTATTGCAAGACATCGTCAAGTACTTCATTAACCACACACAACGCTCGTGGCAAAACACGCAAACCAACATGCTCTGGTAATAATATTTATGCCGTGAGCGGGAATCGATACTCGGGTTCCTGGGTTCGTAGTGTGCTCACACAAAAGACAAAGGTCCCCGTATAGCCTTTAACAGACTGTCGAGGCAAGTGCTGTTAGCGAGCACCTATGAAGGCTGGCACGGCAACACGAGGGGGTGGGTGGCCAGCACCACGCCCGGCCGCCTTTGTCTCGCTAGTGGCAATATGTTTACACATCGCACCAGGTACTCATTTGAGGCTGAGTCGACCTAGGAGAGGCCCAGGACCGGTTCAGACAATCGTCACAGGTGTTCGCCGTGAGCGAGAATCGAACTCGGGTCTCTGCCGAGTTCGTAGCGCAGCGTAGCGCTAACTCGCTACTACACTACACTACTGCTCCCCACAAACACGGACACACACACGGACACATTTTAGTAGATGCAGACACACGCGGCTTGTCTGATGCACTGAGTCATCCATCCGGTGTTCAACCACCGGCTCTGCAGGTCACGGCAATAGCGTCATGTCATTCACTCACCCATTCCCTCAACCCACCCACCCACACCCACCCACACACTCTCTCTCACACACAAAAGAAAACAACCACTCGCCCACCGAATGTCTGTTCACGTACGTACGGTCTCAATCGTAGATGCGGGGGGGAGGGGGATGGATAACAAACTAAATACAACAAGAAGCAGTTGTAAAGAAATGAGTTTGTCAATCTATACTCTTTACGTGGTAAGTAAATGAAACAATTGATCAAATGGGACCTTTTTTCGGCAGTATCAAAGTGTGTCAAAATAATTCATAGGCGTTTTACCCTTTCCGGCAATGAACAGGAGTTGCGTTCAGAATCTCTTTGGCTCTTTTGGTAAAGTCACGTAGGTAAAACGAACAAAAGAGTATGGATTCCTGCAGTCACGAAAGCTTTAAATCAAGATTGTGTTAAGATGTTCAAACACCGATTAGATTCTTTTGCGAGGAATCAAGTCGGTCTATGAATTCTCTGAGACGTGTGTGGCATTGACCTTGGGCTTGTCGTCTTTGGCGTTGTTCTGCAGTCTGACACCATAGAGAAGGCTGCTTTTGCGAGATGTTCACTCAAAAGTGCTCTAGAGGATTTACATTATACTGGTAGGAACCTCCTGGTTACACCAGCCCACAGGGGATTATTGTGTCCGTCCGTCCGTCGTGGATCCAAAAATTGGAGGGGTAGGGCTGGGTGGAGAGGGGAGGGTGGGGAGGGGAGGGTGGGAGGGTGGGGCTGGGTGGGGAGGGGAGGGTGGGTAGGGGAGGGTGGGGAGGGGCTGGGTGCGGAGGGGCTGGGTGGGGTGTTTGGGGAGGGGCTGGGTGGGGAAGGGAGGGTGGGGAAGGGCTGGGAGGGGTGGGGCTGGGTGGGGAGGGGCTGGTCAGCCCGTGGTGCCCTTATAAAACTCAACGTTTAACCCACTCACGCCGGCTTGTGCCCGCTCTCACAGTCGGCCATATTTGCGGAATACACCACGCCGCCGTTGACCCTGCAGGCCATTGACCGAGCAACCCAACGTTCCTACCAGCTCCCTCCGCAGCAGGAATGTGTTGAGACCTCCTTTGCCAGTAGCAAGATATAGTCATAGGGTTTTATCCTTTTAACTGGCCACAAAACTGACACCTTTATACAATGCAAACAAAAAGACAACTCTGCTAATGTATGCACTGTCCTTGAAATTGATTGGTCCACACTCGAGACAACTAGGCTCTAAGAAAAGTTGTCTCGGGTATGGACCAATCAATTTCAAGGACAGTGCATACATTATCAGAGTTGTCTTTTGTTTGCACCGCAAGTGTTGTGGTTAATGCAAACATGATCCCTTGTATAAAGGTGTCAGTTTTGTTGCCAGTTAAAAGGGTAAAACCTATTACTGCTCTAGAGGAGTTGTACACCCATAGCTGCCACTGCCATTCAGTGGCCTGAAATCAAATGACCGCTGCAAAGTATGATCTTGAGTTTTAATGATAGTGTGCTGATCTTTAAAGGTGCATTGAAAAATGCTGATACTCCTACTGATACTCCTGCTGTTATGGAGTGACTCATGCAGCCAGCTGTGGCTGCAAATTTTGGTCATACATGTTACGTATGTCGTTTATTGTTAGATTTGAATCACAGTTTCTACGATCACTGTTGCATGTTTTTATAGCTTTTATTTTTGGTGATTTCGAAAACGTTTTGCTTTAGCCATTTTTGTTTAAATTTCGATTTAAATTTCGATGTAAAGCTTTCGTGACTGCAGGGATTCATCTTCTTGGTTCTTTCGGTAAAGTCATCACGTAGAAGGGAAGTAATAAAATAATAAAAATAAAACATAATAAAATTATTTTAAAGCTTTCGTGACTGCAGGGATTCATCTTCTTGGTTCTTTCGGTAAAGTCATCACGTAGAAGGGAAGTAATAAAATAATAAAATAAAACATAATAAAATAATTCTCACGACGTTTCGACCACAACGCAAGCAGCCGTCCTCAAGTGAAACCAGATCTGTCCATTTTTGTTTGTTGTAGTACAGAGTTAGCCTGATAACTTTAATCTAAATTTCCTTATGGCTGTTATTGTTTGACTTGCATCCCACTGGGATTTTGCACACAGCGTTGATGTACGGTGCTTTTTTTGGAAGACTTTACTGTTTTATTTCCTGGATTTTTCTGTTTTGCGTGTAGTCACTTCAAGATCTTCTTGGTTCTTTCGGTAAAGTCACGTAGAAGGGAAGTAATAAAATAATAAAAATAAAACATAATAAAATAAAATAATTCTCAGCCGTCTTCAGGTGAAGACGGCTGCTTGCGTTGTAGCCGAAACGTCGTGAGAATAAAACATAATAAAATAAAATAATTCTCAGGTGAAGACGGCCGCTTGCGTTGTAGCCGAAACGTCGTGAGAATTATTTTATTTTATTATGTTTTATTATTTTTTATTATTTTATTACTTCCCTTCTACGTGACTTTACCGAAGAACCAAGAAGATGAATCCCTGCAGTCACGAAAGCTTTAAATCGAAATTTCACTTCAAGATGTTTTCTTGTCATGTTTTTGTTTGTTGCGGTCGCACCCGATTCAAGGGCCGAATGGCTCACAGGGCTCACAGGGCTATACCTAAAAATGAAGTGATATGAACTGAATTGCTGTCTTTGGTGCATGCCAATCAGTTTCAAAAGCAAGGCATCGTATATGATGAGAGAGCCATGTTTGTTTGCATGTTCACCACGAGGACTGTGTGTGGTTAATGCAGACTTGATTCCTTGCGAAAGGTTACCGTCTATTTGGTGTTTGAATATCTTAAGATAACCCCTATATTTTTATTTTTATTTCCAGAAAGGGAAGAACCAATATTCATATATTTCATGAAATAATTGACGTCGTTTTTTTCATATTCTTGGTTCTTTCGGTAAAGTCGTCACGTAGAAGGGAAATGAGAAAATAATACAAATATTAACAATAAAAAATTCTCACGACGTTTCTACTGCAACACAAGCAATCATCATCAGGTGTGAAATCCACAGCAAGAATTTTTTTTTTTGCTGTGGATTTCACACCTGATGATGATTGCGTGTGTTGCAGTCGAAACGTCGTGAGAATTTTAAATGTTTAATATTTTCATTATTTTATTATTTCCCTTCTACGTGACGACTTCACCGAAAGAACCAAGAATATGAATCCCTGCAGTCACGAAAGCTTAGTCGTTTTTTTTAGTCACGAAATAATTTTCGAGTTGATGCCCGTTGCCGCACGAATTTTTGGCCGCATTATCCTTACAAATTGAGACTGTTTTGTCTGCGCTTGCGTCCGTCAGCCAAAGCAAATAAGACTCTGAGAGAGAGAGAGGAGAGAGAGGGGGTATAGCAGGAATGTCAATTGTGAATTACACTTCACTTGCACATTTCACGTCTCTCTGCTTTTGTCTGTTTTGTTTTCTCTCTCTCTCTCTCCTCTCTCCCTCCCCATTCTGAAATATTTGCTGTGGTAGAGAAATTATTATTTCGTTCGTATAGATTTTTTATCTCAATCCGGACGTGCGCTGAGAGTATTTGGCGGCTGCTGCTGCTGCTGCTGCGATGAATTTCCGAGCTATGACAACAAGCCCGCCGATTCGTTTGAGCTATCACTTGTCACTTGTGATGGTCACGTCGCTTCTGAGAAAGTGCTAAGTAGCTCAGTGGGGTCTTGCCTGGTAAAATAACAAGTAAACCCGTAAAAAGTTTTTCACTATAAATCCTTTATATGCGTGGCATCGGGCGGCTAGAGTCCTCTCGTCCTCTGGCTTGAGAAGGCTGCCACCTATGGTCAGATGATTGTCTGGCAGCATTAAACAATTGGTAATTAAATATTTTTTTTCCCTAAACAGTGTAACATTTTGGAAAATGATTTTCACGAAAATTAATTGTCACGCACAACGAGTCTGTGTGCAAAATGTCAGCTCGATTGGATCACGGGAAGTGGGTTAAAAAAACGACCGAAAGATTTGCACGGTCCTAAGCAAGCAAGCGAACTTAATATAAGGATAAGTATAACCCGTAAAAAAAGTTTTTCACTAAATCCTTTATATGCGTGGCGGCTAGAGTCCTCTCGTCCTCTGGCTTGAGATGGCTGCCACCTATGGGTCAGATGATGCCTGCCACCATTAAGCAATTGGTAATTAAATATAGTTTATTATTTCCTAAAAAGTGTAAAATTTTGGAGAAAAAAATTCACGAAAACAACAATCTATTACATCTAAAACAATCTGGGTTCCGAAAAAAATACAGCACCACATCTGCTGCATTAGACTCTCTGAATCACATTTACAGTAGCCTTGATAATAAGCAGTACTGCGCCTGTCTTTTGCTTGACTTGTCCAAAGCTTTTGATACAGTAGACCACAACATCCTGCTTAGTAAAATAAGTTGCCTCGGTTTTTCCGAAAACACAGTAAAATGGTTAAAAATTACCTCTTTTCTCGCACCCAAACTGTATTCACAGAGGGTTGGAGGTCAAACAGTGTTAAGATAACAAAAGGGTTCCACAGGGTTCCATTCTCGGCCCCCTCTTGTTCTCTCTTTATGTAAATGACTTGGGCACTGAACTGGATTATTCCAGGGTAAATCTTTTTGCAGATGACACGGTACTAATTACTGCTGGCCGCTCTCCGGATGACGTGATTGCTAAGCTCCAGAGTGATTTCAACAAACTACAACATCAGCTAGTTGCTCTTAAACTAGTCCTAAATCCTGCCAAAACCAAGGTGCTATGCTTCCACCAGGACTAAAGCGGGAAGTTATTTTCCCCAAATTACATTCCTTAAATAATGATCAAATAGAGCAAGTCAAGATCTTAAGTATCTTGGGGTCATCCTGGATTCAAAACTGAATTTTGAAGATCACATTGATTATATTGGGAAAAAGACAAAAATTAAAATTGGTTTTCTATATCGACACAAGCACTGCTTCCCCCCTATGTTCCGTTTGGAATTGATTAAAGCTACCGTACTGCCTCTACTTGATTACTGTGACATTGTGTATAAATCAGCCCCAAGTACTGTACTGAAGAAGCTTGACTCAATGTATCACTCGGCTTAAGATTTGCATTGAACTGCCCATATAGGACTCACCACTGTGATCTCTACATTGGGTCAAACTAACATCTCTGAATGTTCGACGGCTTGTGCACCAGATCTTATTTATTCATGATGTACTTGCAAAAAATCTGCAGATTACCTGCTGGATCTCGTCTCTGTTTCAAAGAACAAATTTGACCTAAGGTCTACACTCATTTACCAGCTTAATATTCCCTATTGCCGTACATATACTGGAGGAAGGGCCTTTGCTATTGATGCCCCAGGGTCTGGATGCTGTTGCAAATAAATTGAAACTGCTTTAGAGGAGTTGTACACCCCTAGCTGCCAGTGCTATTCAGTGACCTAAAATAAAATGTTTCGCTCCGGATGATCGCTACAAAGTATGACCTGTGTTTTGATTTAGTGTGCTGATCTTAAAGGTGCATTGAAAATTTACAATACTCCGATTGATGCTCCTGCTGTTGTGGAGTGACTCATGCAGCCAGCTATGGCTGCAGGGTTTTGGTAGTACATGTTGTTTATGCCATTTATTGTGAAAATTCCGTCACAGTTCCTATGATTGCTTTTCATTGCTTTATTTTGGTGATTTCGAAAAGTGTATTGGTTTAGCCATGTTTGTTTGTTGTAGTACAGAGTTAGACTGATGGCCTTAATCTAAGTTGTCTTGTGGTTGTTGTTGTTGTTGTTTGACTTGCATCCCACTGGGATTTTTGCACACAGCGTTGGTGTACGGTGTTTTTTCTGCAATATTTTGCTGTCTTTTCTTGGATTTTCTGTTTGCACTTAGTCACATATTCACTTTAAGATGTTTTTTGTTCATGTTTTTGTTTTTTGTTTGTTGCGGTTGCACCCGATTCAAGAGCTGAATGGCTCACAGGGCTATACCTAATCAATGAACTTGAACTTGAACCTTTAAGGCCGGTGGGTCGGTGGCCAGTAACCACGCCGGCCGCCTTTGTGGTGTTTATCACAGCCACAGCGGTACTCAGTGAGGCTGAGTCGACCTAGGGGAGGCCGAGGACGGTTTAGATAATCGTCACCGGTGTTGGCCGTGAGCGAATCGACCGTACCGGGGTTCATCGCGCGACCTCCACTATGCACCGCTCCCCCGCCACTAAACTACCAACACACACAACCACAGACACTCACCAGCATGACATTTCATCTCCCCTTACCCCCCCTCTCTCCCTTCTTACTCTTCGCCGCATTCTGCTGTTCGGGGCATCCGTCCATCCTCTCTTCTCGCTCCTGTTGGTCCCGACTTAGACAAAATACCGGCTCGGTCGGATTGCACATACCAGCGGAAGAACCACGCTCGGATGAGCGTGAGTGGGCTGAGGGTCGGGTTGCAAGAGCATGGAGGGAATAGAGGTCGTTGTTGTTATCTTCATTTTAAATGTGTTTTCGACTTTTTGATTTAAACCAGGTAGGGCTCACTGCGTTACACAGTTTTAATGGTTTACACTGTAAGTCTCCACTGCGTTACAAGTTTTAACTTCGATTTAAAGCTTTCGTGACTGTAGGGATTCATCTTCTTGGTTCTTTCGGTAAAGTCGTAAGGGAAACAGTTAAATAATTAAAATAAATTATTATATTATATTATTTTATTAGTTTTATTTTTATTATTTTATTGTTTCCCTTCTACGTGACTTTACCGAAAGCAAGGATGAGTTTTCTTGTTTATTTCGGTAAGTCCCCACTGCGTTACACAGTTTTATGTTTTATTTAACCAGGATTTATCACTACACAGTAACATATTTTTGGTTCTTTCGGTAAAGTCACGTAGAAGGGAAACAATAAAATAATAAAAAGAACATAATAAATAATACAATATAATAAGAAAAATAAAAAAAATATTTCAAAAANTTCAGGAGAAAAAATACAGAAGGCGAACTGGCGAATTTTTTTTTTCACCTGAAGACGATTGCTTGTGTTGCGATCGAAACGTCGTGATTTTAAAAATTATCTTATACTTTTTTATCTACGCGACTTTACCGAAAGAACCAAAGAGTATGAATCCCTGCAGTCACGAAAGCTTTAAGTCAGTTTTAACTATGTTTTTAAGTCGTTGAATGGTCTGGCCCTGTGTTCATGTCTTCCATGCCTTTAAGATATGAACCAACCACTTACGAATTGTGAATGTTGTAGCGGGGTTTGCACTCCAACACACAACTAGTTAGTGCTGGACTAGTAATTCAAGCAAGCAAGTGAACTTAATATAAAGGATTTAAAAAGTGGAACGTTCCTGGCCCATCCCCCCCCCTCAACCATTATATAAACGGAGTGGTAGCTCCTGCAATCTCTCATTTACTTGATGCAGCAATCGTGGCTGTGACGGTTCCACCTGAAGACGGAAGCTTGTGTTGCCTCCGAAACGTCGTGATTTTTATTTGTATTTTATTTTTATTTTACTTTCATTTTCAATTTTTACCTACGTGACTTTACCGAAAAAAACCTAAGAATATGTTGATATTTCTCCTTCTTGGTTCTTTCGGTAAAGTCACGTAGAAGGGAAGTAATAAAATAATAAAAATATAAATAATGATATTATGTTTTATTTAATAATATTATGTTTTATTTTTATTATTTTATTACTTCCCTTCTACGTGACTTTACCGAAAAAACCTAAAATATGCATCCTTGCAGTCACGAAAGCTTCAAATCTAGAACATCTGCCTAGCCATCGCGCGCTCTCAGCCGCCTCCTCCTCAGCGGTATCAGCGGCGGCAGCACCTCACGGCTGCTGTCAACGTCGCCCGCTTGAGTAACGCGATCATCGCCTGGCGGGCGAGCGAGCGGGCGAGCGTGACGGCGGAGTGGCGGATGTGGTCGCTTACGAAAGCGAGAGAGAGAGAGCAAGATAGAGAGAGAGAGCACGTGGCATTCCAAACGTGCCCAAGTGTAGATCTTCTTAGCCCACGCCTCGCCTCCACGCCTCCCTCGCAACCCTCCTCTCGCAGAATATACCTTGGAGAACTCGCGCGTGTGCGTGTCTGTGTGTCAATGTTGTGGGGAGCGGTGGTGTAGTGGCGGTTAAATTTCGATTTTAGTAGTGCTAATCGCATATCTGCATTTCCATAAATATGCAAAATTCCTCTTCTTGCTTCTTTCGGTAAAGTTACTTTCTACGTGACTTTACCGAAAGAACCAAAGAGTAATTCCTGCAGTCACGAAAGCTCCAAATTAAGTATCCTTCTGCAGGTAGTAGGTTTTTACCCTTTCAACTGGTACAAAACGGACACCTTTATACAAGGCATCATGTTTGCAATAACCACAACACAAGCAGTCAAAATGCAAACAAAAAGAAACAACTCTGATGATGATAATGATATGCACTGTCCTTGAAGTTGATTGGTCCACACCCGAGACAGCTTTCCTTAGAGCCTAGTCTTCTGGTGCAACACCAATGGAGACTAGGCTCTAAGCAAACATGATGCCTTGTATAAAGGTGTCAGTTTTGTACCAGTTTAAAGGGTAAAAACCTACTACTATATTTTGCCACTGGTAAAGGAGAGGTCTCAGAGTATCCTCCCGCAAGTTTCTGTTGAGCGAGTAGCCGCACCCCATGAGGGTCGGCAGGTACACTCAGACTCACACTCACACAGTCGCCCTGTCAGCATGCCGCTGCTTCTATGGCTGTCTCTTCCATTGGGGGGGGGGTCACAGGGGAAGGGGGGGGGGTCACGGGGGGGGGGTCACAGGGGAGGTGGGGGGTCATGGGGTGAGGGTCACAGGCTGGCCCGGGCGATCAGGGCAAGTCTTCGAAGGCTCTCGTGTTCCCAGCCACTCGGCCCGCGGCAGATTTACCGCGCTAATAGATTTCCCTCACGTCTAGAATTTGATGCGTTCGTGACTGCAAGGATTCATACTCTTAGGTTTTTTTTCGGTAAAGTCACGTAGGTAAAAATAAAAAAATAAAAATTGCTAAACGTTATAATACAAATAAAATAAAATAATAAATGACATGATTTATTAAAAATTACTAAAATAATAAATCACATGATTTATTATTTTATTTCTATGATTACTTTAAGTAATTTTTAATTTTTTTAAATTTAATTTTTTTACCTACGTGACTTTACCGAAAAAACCTAAGAGTATATTTCCCTCACATCGCCCGCATGCCAAGTCAATTGTGCAATTACGGGGAGCAAGTACAAAAATTGTGTTTTCATGATTTTCCTTGCAATGTCAGGACATTGCCTCGGATATTTTTTTGTTGGTAACTCGTCGCTTTCGGTCCGTCGTCTGTCCGTATGTCCCTCCGTCCGTCCGTGATTGTGTCTCTCCACTCGCCCATCTGTACATCTCCCTGTCTCTCTGCCCGTGTGTCTCTCCACTCGCCCATCTGTACATCTCCCTGTCTCTCTGCTCGTGTGTCTCTCCACTCGCCCACCTGTACATCCCCTGTCTTTTTTGCTCGTGTGTCTCTCCACTCGCCCATCTGTACATCCCCCGTCTCTCTGCCCGTGTGTCTCTCCACTCGCCCATCTGTACATCCCCCTGTCTCTCTGCTCGTGTGTCTCTCCACTCCACCATCTGTACATCCCCCTGTCTCTCTGCTCGTGTGTCTCTCCACTCGCCCATCTGTACATCCCCCGTCTCTCTGCTCGTGTCCCTCTCCACTCGCCCATCTGTACATCCCCTGTCTCTCTGCTCGTATGTCTCTCCACTCGCCCATCTGTACATCCCCCTGTCTCTCTGCTCGTGTGTCTCTCCACTCGCCCATCTGTACATCTCCCTGTCTCTCTGCTCGTGTGTCTCTCCACTCGCCCATCTGTACATCCCCCTGTCTCTCTGCTCGTGTGTCTCTCCACTCGCCCATCTGTACATCCCCCTGTCTCTCTGCTCGTGTGTCTCTCCACTCGCCCATCTGTACATCCCCCTGTCTCTCTGCCCGTGTGTCTCTCCACTCGCCCATCTGTACATCTTCCTGTCTCTCTGCCCGTGTGTCTCTCCACTCGCCCATCTGTACATCCCCTGTCTCTCTGCTCGTGTGTCTCTCCACCCGCCCATCTGTACATCCCCCTGTCTCTCTGCTCGTGTGTCTCTCCACACGTGCATCTGTACATCCTCCTATCTCTCTGCTCGTGTCCCTCTCCACTCGCCATCTGTACATCCCCCTGTCTCTCTGCTCGTGTGTCTCTCCACACGTGCATCTGTACATCCCCNTGTCTCTCTGCTCGTGTCCCTCTCCACCGCCCATCTGTACATCCCCCTGTCTCTCTGCTCGTGTGTCTCTCCACACGTGCATCTGTACATCCCCCTGTCTGACCCTCCATCCCAAACCTCCCTCCGTCTCTCCGTCCGTCCGTACATGTCCGTCGAGTTTAGAGGGCCGTTCAATCAAACCCCTAGTCACCCTGAACGTCGATATCGGTACGCATTCAAACTGTAGAATCATCATTATAATAGCGACGACGATGTTATTGTAGTACTGCTACACACAATATTGATACACCTCCTCCACCTCCTCACCCTCTTCAAGTCCACGTGACACCGATACGTCTCTGGGCCTCCGCTAGGTCGACTCGGCCTTAAACGAGTCACCTGGGAGAGACAAAGGCGGCCGCGCGTGGTGCTGGCCACCCACGTGTGCCACAGTGCGGTAGCCTTCATAGGATGCTCGCTAAGAGCACTTGCCCCAACAGTCCGTTGAAAAGATTAACCCGTAAAAACAAAGTTTTTCACTATAAATCCTTTATATGCGTGGCATCGGTTTTATTTTATTATTTATTTCTGTTTTTCTTGAGTAAGAGTTTCATTTTTATCACATTGGTATTTTAAATTAAATATGAAAAAAATTTTTCCTAAAAAGTGGAAAATTTTGGAAAAATTGTAACGCACAACGAGTCTGTGAGCACAATGTCAGCTCGATTGGATCACGGAAGTGGGTTAAAAACGACCGAAAGATTTGCACGGTCGTAAGCGCGCAAGCAAGCAAGCAAGTGAACTCAATATAAAGAATTTAAAAAAAGGCTGTACGGGGGATCTTTGTCTTTGTGCGCGTGTACTCTTAGTTCTTTCGGTAAAGTCACGTAGGTAAAAAATGAAATTAAAATTAATAATTTTTTTATTAAAGTCACGTAGGTAAAACATTAAATTAAAATTAATAATTTTTTTTATGAATTTTAATTTCATTTTTACCTACGTGACTTTAAATTAATAATTTTTTAAAATTAATTTTAATTTCATGTTTTACCTACGTGACTTTACCGAAAGAACTCAGGGTATGAATCCTTGCAGTCACGAAAGCTTCAAATCTAGAATTTGTGCGCGTGTGTTCACGTGGCATCTGTATTAGCCGGGTTCGCGAGCTACCGAACCCGGCGAGCCCGAGTTCGATTCCCGCTCACGGCCACCAACACAACCGGTTCCGGGCCTCCTCCTAGGTAGGCTCAGCCTCAAATGAGTACGTGGGTGCGTGTATTAGTAAGCATCGCCACCGGGGGAGACAAAGGCGGTCGGGCGTGGTGCTGGCCACCCTTCCCCACCTCCCGCGTGTGTCACAGTTGCCGGGTGCTGCTACTCGCTATACACAAAGCACTTGCCCCAACAGTCTCTTCAAAGGCTACACGGGGGATCTTTGTCTTTGTGCGCGCGCGTGAACTTCAAACGGGCAGGCATCGGCGACTGATCAGAGGCGGTGAGAAATGTTTTTTTTTGGCTTTCAAGGTTTTGTTGTTGTTGGTGGTGGTGTTGTTGTTGTTGGTGTGGTGTTGGTGGTGGTTGTTGTTGGTGGTGGTGGTGGTGTTGGCTGTGGCGGAGTTTTCAGATCCCTCATTAAACGCGAGAGAGAGAGAGGGGCAGAGAGAGAACTGCGATTTGTGGAGTTCGTAAATCCGTTATTCTCTACCCTACCACAGCCACTCATCATCATCATCAGCATCGCCATCATCAGCAGCATCATCATCAGCATCGCCATCATCATCAGCATCAGTAGCATCAACCGGCCACGGAAGACAAAGACGGCTGTAGGCCAAGACGAGCAATGAGTTTCCGCGCCTGGCACCCCTTCACTCCACTCCTCCACCCACTCCACCACTTAACTCCACCCACTCCACTCCACCCACCACCACTCCACTCCACCCACTCCACTCCACCCACTCCACCTCACTCCACCCACTCCACCCACTCCACTCCACCCACTCCACTCTACCAGTCCACTAAACTCCACCACTCCACCCACTCCACTCCACCACTCCACTCCACCACTCCACCCCTCCACTCCACCACTCCACTCCACCCACTCCACTCCACCCACTCCACTCCACCCACCCACTCCACCCACTCCACCACTCCACCCCTCCACTCCACCTCTCCACCCCTCCACTGCACTCACTCCACTCACTCCACTCCACCCACTTCACTCCACCATTCCACTCCACCCCACCCACTCCACCACTCCACGTATAGTGTAGTGTGTAGAATTTAGTGTAGTATATAGTGTATAGTAGTGTTTAGCAGTGTATAGCAGTGCATAGTGATGTGGATAGTGCAGTGTATAGTGCAGTGTATAGTATATTGTATAGTATGCACGTTGAACTTCTTTCGTACCGTACGTAGCCAACGATGCTAATTAGAGGTCCGGGCGCGGGGTGGGCGAGTGTGCGGTGAGTGTGTGGTGAGTGTGTGCGGTGAGTGTGTGCGGTGAGTGTGTGCGGCGAGTGTGCGGTGAGTGTGTGGTGAGTGTGTGCGGTGAGTGTGTGCGGTGAGTGTGTGCGGTGAGTGTGGCGAGTGTGTGTGGTGAGTGTGCGGTGAGAGTGTGTGCGGTGAGTGTGTGCGGTGAGTGTGCGAGTGTGTGCGGTGAGAGTGTGCGGTGAGTGTGTGCGGTGAGAGTGTGCGGTGAGTGTGCGGTGAGTGTGTGTGGTGAGTATGTGGTGAGTGTGTTGTGTGTGTGGTGAGTGTGTGTGTGTGGTGAGTGTGTGATAGTGTGTGGTGAGTGTGTGTGTGTGAGTGTGTGTGTGGTGAGTGTGTGGTGAGTGTGTGTGTGTGTGGTGAGTGTGTCGGTGTGTGTGTGTGTGGTGAGTGTGTGTTGTGTGTGGTGAGTGTGTGTGAGTGTGTGTGTGTGGTGAGTGTGTCGAGAGTGTGTGGTGAGTGTGTGTGGTGAGTGTGTGTGGTGAGTGTGTGTGAGTGTGTGTNTGTGTGTGGTGAGTGGTGTGGTGTGGTGTGTGTGGTGAGTGTGGAGTGGTGTGGTGTGAGTGTGTNGTGNGTGGTGTGNTGAGTGTGTGTGTGGGTGGNGAGAGTGTNTGGTGAGTGTGTGTGTGGTGAGTGTGTGGTGAGTGTGTGGTGGTGTGTGTGTGTGTGTGGTGTGTGTGTGTGTGTGGTGAGTGGTGTGTGGTGAGTGTGTGGTGAGTGTTGTGTGTGGTGAGTGTGTGGTGAGTGTTGAGTGTGTGAGTGTGTGTGTGTCGTGGTGAGTGTGTGGTGAGTGTGTGTGTGTGTGGTGAGTGTGTGGTGAGTGGTGTGGTGTGGTGAGTGTGTGGTGAGTGTGTGTGTGTGTGGTGAGTGTGTGGTGAGTGTGTGTTGTGTGTGGTGAGTGTGTGGTGAGTGTGTGTGGTGAGTGTGTGGTGAGTGTGTGTTACATTGTGTGTGGTGAGTGTGTTGTGTGTGGTGAGTGTGTGTTACATTGTGTGTGTGTAGTGAGTGTGTGTGAGTGTGTGTGGTGAGTGTGTGGTGAGTGTGTGGTGAGTGTGTGTNGTGTGTGGTGAGTGTGTGGTGAGTGGTGTGTGTGGTGTGTGTGGTGAGTGTGTGTNGTGTGTGGTGAGTGTGTGGTGAGTGTGTGGTGAGTGTGTGTTGTGTGTGGTGAGTGTGTGGTGAGTGTGTGGTGAGTGTGTGGTGAGTGTGTGGTGAGTGTGTGAGTGAGGTGTCTGGGTNTGAGTGTGGTGTGTGTGTGTGTGGTNAGTGTGGNNTGTGTGTGGTGAGTGTGTGGTGAGTGTGTGGTGAGTGGTGTGTGGTGAGTGTGTGGTGAGTGTGTGGTGAGTGTGTGGTGAGTGTGTGGTAGTGTGTGGTGAGTGTGTGGTGAGNGTGTGGTGAGTGTGTGTGGTGAGTGTGTGTGGTGAGTGTGTGGTGAGTGTGGTGGTGGTGTGGTGAGTGTGTNGTGAGGGTGAGTGTGTGTGTGAGTGTGTGTGAGTGTGTGGTGAGTGTGTTTGTGCTCGCTTTCAACACTTTCCCCGCACCTCCGATGAGCACGGTCCCTACGTAGAAAGAATCAACTACATACCCACTCACTCACTCACCCACCCACTCACCNACTCACTCACCCACTCACTCACCCACTCACTCACCCACCCACTCACTCACCCACCCACTCCCCACCACTCACTCACCCACCCACCCCCTCCCCACCCATTCACTCACCCACCCACTCCCCACCCACTCACTCACCCACCCATTCACTCACCCACCACTCACTCACCACTCACTCACTACCACTCACCCACTCAATCCCCCCACCACTCACCCACCACCCCCCCACCCACTCACTCACCCACCCATTCACTCACCCACTCACTCACCCACTCACACACACACTCACCCATCCACTCACTCTCCCACCCACCCACTCCCCCACCCACTCACTCACCCACTCACTCACCCACCCACTCACTCACCCACCCACTCCCCACCACACCCACTCACTCACTCACTCCCACCACCACTCCCCACTCACTCACCCACCCACTCACCCACCACTCACTCACCCACCCACTCCCTCACGTCACCCACCCACTCACTCACCCACCCACTCACTCACCCACCCACTCCCCCACCACTCACTCACCCACCCATTTACACACTCACTTACCCACTCGCTCACTCACGCACTCGCCCACCCACTCACCCAACCACACACTCACCCACCATTTACACACTCACCCACTCACTCACCCACCCACACACTCACTCCCCAACCCACTCACCCACCCACCCACTCACACACTCACCCATCCACTCACTCTCCCACCCACCCACTCCCCCACCCACTCACTCACCCACCATAAACTCACTCACCCACCCACAAACTCACTCACACATCCACTTACCCATTTACACACTCACCCACTCACCAACTCACTCACCCACACACACACACACTCACTCACCAACTCACTCACCCACCCACTTCCCCACCCACTCACTCACCCATCCACAAATTCACTCACCCATCCACTTACCCATTTACACACTCACCCACTTACTCACTCACCCACCCACACTCACTTTCCCATCCACACACTCACCCACTCACTCACTTACCCACCTACTCACTCACCCACCCACTCACCCACCACCCACCCACCCACCCACTCACCCACCCACTCACCCACCCACTCACTCACTCACCCACTCACTCACCCACCCACTCGCCCACCCACTCACTCACTCACCCACCCACTTACTCACCCACGCATTCACTCACCCATCACGTTCAGCGCATACACACACGTGCAACAAACAGCTACGTTGTACGACACACCACTATAGCAACGTACTGTACACACGTGCACTTGCCCCAGCAGCCCGCGCAGGGCCACACTGGTGATCTTTGTCTTTGGGTAGGCGTGCAGGCAGGGCTGTGTTGGAATTGCCTGAGGCGGCGGCGGGGGTAGATGATGATGATGGCAGGAGGTGGATGGCGTTCTTAGTGGTGGTGGTGGTTCAGAGTGGGCTGCAGCAGGGAGCGTTATTGCTTCCCAGGCATTACCTGCTGGGTCTGTCTCGTGACCTCCTCCTGCACCTAGCCTGGCACAGTAGGGAGGTACAGCTGGTGGTGCATCTACCGGTCATCTCAGTCAGTCAACCCATGTCACCTGCTGGGTCTGTCCCGTGACCTCCTCCTGCACATAGCCTGGCACAGTCGGGAGGTACAGCTGGTGGTGCATCTACCGGTCATCTCAGTCAGCCAACCCTGTCACCTGCTGGGTCTGTCCCGTGACCTCCTCCTGCACCTAGCCTGGCACAGTAGGGAGGTACAGCTGGTGGTGCATCTCCCGGTCATCTCAGCCAGCCAACCCATGTCACCTGCTGGGTCTGTCTCGTGACCTCCTCCTGCACCTAGCCTGGCACAGTAGGGAGGTACAGCTGGTGGTGCATCTACCGGTTATCTCAGTCAGCCAACTCATGGCACCTGCTGGGTCTGTCTCGTGACCTCCTCCTGCACCTAGCCTGGCACAGTAGGGAGGTACAGCTGATGGTGCATTTACCGGTAATCTCAGTCAGCCAACTCATGGTACCAGCTGGGTCTGCCCCGTGACCTCCTCCTGCCAGCGGGCGTTCGACATTTCACGTAGCCTCAAGGTGCACTTAGCCTGGCACAAGCGTCGTGGTGACGTCACCGCCACTTAGTGGCGAATGGCGGTTGTTGGTTGCATCGATGTTGACCTGTACATGTATGCTGCCTAACAGCAGCACTTGCTCCCAACGGTGTTTAGAAGTTCTAGATTTGACTGCAAGGATTCATACTCGTAGTTCTTTCGGTAAAGTCACCATGTAGTTAAAAAATGAAATTAAAATTAATAATTTTTTAAAATTAATTTAAAGTCACGTAGAAAAAAATGAAATTAAAATTAATAATTTGTTTTAATTAATTTAAAGTCACGTAGGTAAAAAATTAAAATAAAATTAATATTTTTTTTATTAATTTAAAGTCACGTAGGTAAAAAATGAAAATAAAATTAATATTTTTTTTATTAATTTAAAGTCACGTAGGTAAAAATTAAATTTAAATTAATCACCTGAACACGGAAGCTTGCGTTGCCTCCGAAACGTCGTGATTTTATTGTTTTTATTTTTATTAATTTTAATTTCTTACCTACGTGACTTTACCGAAAGAACTCAGAGTATAGTGTTTAGAAGCTATTGGAAGTCACGGTGGGGGAGGGGAAGGGTTAGGAGGATCTTTTGTCTGTGTAAAGATTTGCCGGTGGTGGTGGGGAGGGAGGGAGGGAGGGTGGTTTTAAAAGGATGGGCGTGACAATTCAGGTGATTCTCAACTCTCGTTTTGCACACCCCACCCTTGCGGGCAGACAGACAGAGAGACAGACAGAGGGTGAGACGGAGAGAGCGTGGGAGACAGGCAGATAAAACACAATGTAGGCCTTGCATCACAGTGCGTGTGAGTGTGTGTGTGGGGCAGAGGTCGCAAACGGGTTTTGATTCCTTACCCGTACCCGGCCGCACCAGGGTCGCAAATGGGTACCCGTACCCGGCTGGTACGGGTACCCGTTCCCTACGAAATGAGTGACAAATGGTTACTCACCAGTGACTCACAGCCTACCCGTACCCGTACCCGGCCGCACCAGGGTTGCAAACGGCTACCTGTACCCGTACCCGGCCAGGTACGGGTAGCCGGGTATCGGGTAGGGTACGGGTATCGGGTACCCGGTTGCGACCTCTGGTGTGGGTGCGTCAGTGTGTGGGAGCGGTAGTGTAGTGGTTAGCGCTACGCTGCGCTACGAACCCGGCGACCCGAGTCCGATTCCCGCTCGCGGCCAACACCGGTGATTATCTGAACCGGTCATGGGCCTCCTCTAGGTCGACTCAGCCTCAAATGAGTACCTGGTGCTATGTGTAGACATCGCCACTGGGGAGACAAAGGCGGCCGGGTGTGGTGCTGGCCACCCACCCCCTCGTTCGTGTGCCGTGCCGGCCTTCATAGGTGCTCGCTAACAGCACTTGCCCCTACAGTCTGTTACAGGCTACGCGGGGGATCTTTGTCTTTGTGTGCCAAGAACAGC
Source organism: Lethenteron camtschaticum (assembly GCA_018977245.1). Taxonomy (NCBI): domain Eukaryota; kingdom Metazoa; phylum Chordata; class Hyperoartia; order Petromyzontiformes; family Petromyzontidae; genus Lethenteron; species Lethenteron camtschaticum. The sequence goes on along the minus strand of WFAB01001143.1, from coordinate 78,378 downwards.
ACTTACCCCAACAGTCTGTTACAGGCTATACGGGGGATCTTTGTCATTGTGTGCCCACAACAGCACTTGCCCCTACAGTCTGTTACAGGCTACGCGGGGGATCTTTGTCTTTGTGTGCCAAGAACAGCACTTACCCAACAGTCTGTTACAGGCTATACGGGGGATCTTTGTCATTGTGTGCCCACAACAGCACTTGCCCTACAGTCTGTTACAGGCTACGCGGGGATCTTTGTCTTTGTGTGCCAAGAACAGCACTTACCCCAACAGTCTGTGACAGGCTACACGGGGATCTTTGTCATTGTGTGCCCACAACAGCACTTGCCCCAGCAGTCTGTTACAGGCTACACGGGGGATCTTTGTCTTTGTGTGTCCACAAAAGCACTTGCCCCAGCAGCCTGTGACAGGCTACACGGGGGATCTTTGTCTTTGTGTGTCAACGACAGCACTTGCCCCGACAGCCTGTGACAGGCTACGCGGGGGATCTTTGTCTTTGTGTGCCAACAACAGCACTTGCCCAGCAGCCTGTGACAGGCTACGCGGGGGATCTTTGTCTTTGTTTTGGTGCGTCAGTGTGCCTGGCACTCGATGATGCAAAGTTATATTTTGTGGTAACTGGCTAAATAATTTAGAGATGATGGAGTGCTCAGATGGACGATTATTTTTAATTGCCCTGGAGATTGGCACACGTCCTGGTTTTAAAATAAACTTTGAAAAAAAACCGTGCTCTTCATACATTAAAAAGGTTGTTGTTGTTGTTGTTAGATCGTGTGAGTACAAATTGCGTCATGGCCCCTCCACCACCGGACGCAGCTAAGGACATTTGGATATTAATATAACATCATTCACGGGTCGTACAAAATTATCTACTTGAAAGCTAGCCCGTTGATAATTGTTTTTTTACCCTTCTATCTGGCAACAAAACTGACACCTTTTTTACAAGGAGTCATGTTTGCATAGACCACAATACCTGCAGCCATAATGGAAACAAAACACAACTCTGATAATGTATGCATTGTCCTTGAAGTTGATTGGTCCACACCCGAGACAGCTTTCCTTAGAGCCTAGTCTCACATGGGTTGGACCAGATGACGCCAAAAGGCGCACAACTCAAAGACAATGCACCATCAGAGTATGAGAGCTCGGTTAAGCATTTACACCATTGGAACCTCCTTTGGCAGTAAAAAATATAATTGTTTTTTACCCTTTTTTCTGGCAACAAAACTGACACCTTTTACAAGGAGTCATGTTTGCATAGACCACAATACCTGCAGCCATAATGCAAACAATTAACATAACTCTGATAATGTATGCACTGTCCTTGAAGATGATTGGTCCACACCCGAGACAGCTTTCCTTAGAGCCTAGTCTCACATGGTATTGGACCAGATGACGCCAAAAGGCGCGCAACTCAAAGACAATGCACCATCAGAGTATGAGAGCTCGGGGTAAGCATTTACACCATTGGTACCTCATTTGGCAGTAAAAAATATGATAATTGTTTTTACCCTTTTATCTGGCAACAAAACTGACACCTTTTTACAAGGAGTCATGTTTGCATAGACCACAAAACCTGCGGCCATAATGGAAACAAAACACAACTCTGATAATGTATGCACTGTCCTTGAAGTTGATTGGTCCACACCCGAGACAGCTTTCCTTAGAGCCTAGTCTCACATGGGTTGGACCAGATGACGCCAAAAGGCGCACAACTCAAAGACAATGCACCATCAGAGTATGAGAGCTCGGGGTGAGCATTTACACCATTGGAACCTCCTTTGGCAGTAAAAAATATGATAATTGTTTTTTACCCTTTTTCTGGCAACAAAACTGACACCTTTTTACAAGGAGTCATGTTTGCATAGACCACAATACCTGCAGCCATAATGCAAACAATTAACATAACTCTGATAATGTATGCACTGTCCTTGAAGTTGATTGGTCCACACCCGAGACAGCTTTCCTTAGAGCCTAGTCTCACATGGTGTTGGACCAGATGACGCCAAAAGGCGCACAACTCAAAGACAATGCCGAGCTTCATACTCTGATGGTGCATTGTCTTTGAGTTGTGCGCCTTTTGGCGTCATCTGGTCCAACACCATGTGAGACTAGGCTCTAGTAAAGCTGTCTCGGGTGTGGACCAATCAACTTCAAGGACAGTGCATATATTATCAGAGTTATGTTTTTGTTTGCATTATGGCTGCAGGTATTGTGGTCTATGCAAACATGAGTCCTTGTAAAAAAGGTGTCAGTTTTATTGCCAGATAGAAGGGTAAAAAAACAATGATCATATTTTTTCTACTGGCAAATGAGGTTCCAATGGAGTTTTAGCCCGTTGTTATATTTGGTCAAACATTTAATCAGGGGCAGGGAAACTTTTTTCTGTCAAGGGTCATTTGGATATTAATATAACATCATTCCCGCGGCCGTTACAAAATAATCAACTTGAAAGTTAGCCTCGTTATATATTTGGTCGAACATTTAATGAACTCGCTTCCGAATGCGATGGCTGGCTGGAACTGCTTTTTTTGGCGAGGCGTGTGGTGATGTTAGCTGCTGGTGTTGATGTTGCTGCTGCTGCTGCGGACGTTCCCTACAACTGCGACTACATAAACAATGCGTCGATTAGTTTACTTGTACAGCCACGCCGTGCTAATGGGAGGTGGGTGTATGTACGGTGATCTTTTTAAATCCTTTATATTAAGTTCGCTTGCTTGCGTGCTTGCTTGCTTGCGCGCTTACGACCGTGCAAATCTTTCGGTCGTTTTTTTAACCCGCTTCCCCGTGATCCAATCGAGCTGACATTTTGCACGCAGACTCGTTGTGCGTGACAATTTATTTTCGTGAAAATTTTTGTTCCAAAATTTTCCACTTTTTAGGAAAAAAAAATTCACTAACACAATCATATATTTTTCCTAAACACGGAAAATTATTCAAGAAAACAACAAAAATTTACAATATAAACAATCATACAAAAACCGAAAACCTTATAATCCTTATATACGACTTTCCTTATATTTAATTTAAAATACCAATGTGATAAAAATGAAACTCTTACTCAAGAAAAACAGAAATGAATAATAAAATAAAACCGATGCCACGCATATAAGGATTTATAGTGAAAAACTTTGTTTTTACGGGTTAAATTTTTCTCACCGCACGTAGCCAGCCGTGCTAATGTGAGGCGTGGTGTATGTACGGTGAACTTATTTTGCACCGTACGGAGCTAACCCTGCTAATCAGAAGTGGGGTGTATGTTGGAATGTTTAACTTATTTTGCACCGAACGTAGCCACGCCGTTCAAATCGGAGGTTGTGGTGTATGTACGGTGATCTTTTTTGCACCGTACGGAGCCAAACGTTCTGATCACAGGGGGGGTGTACAGTGAGGGAAAAAAGTATTTGATCCCCTGCTGATTTTGTACGTTTACCCACTGACAAAGAAATGATCAGTCTATAATTTTAATGGTAGGTTTATTTGAACAGTGAGAGACAGAATAACAACAACAAAAATCCAGTCAAAAATGTTACAAATTGATTTGCATTTTAATGAGGGAAATAAGTATTTGACCCCTCTGCTAAACATGATTTAGTACTTGTGGAACTTCTTTCGTACCGTACGTAGCCATCCGTGGCAATCGGAGGTGCGGTGTATGTACGTTGAACTGATTTTTTATGACACGCTTTTATTAACTCACTCTGTCTGTTGTTGATGTTGTATCCTCCAATCTTGTAACTCAATTTTAACCCACTTTCCAATGTGCTATCGACTGCAGACTTTGTATACTTATGTCATACTGGTGACAATACTATATCCTATCATAAAAAATAAAAACATCTTCTTGGTTCTTTCGGTAAAGTCACGTAGAAGGGAAGTAATACAATAATAAAAATAAAACATAATGAAATATTCTCANGAGTTTCGGCCACAACGCAAGCAGCCGTCCTCAGGTGAAGAATGGTGAAAAAAATCTCTTCACCTGAGGACGGCTGCTTGCGTTGTGGCCGAAACGTCGTGAGAATTATTTATGATGTTTTATTTTTATTATTTTATTACTTCCCTTCTACGTGACTTTACCGAAAGAACCAAGAAGATGAATCCCTGCATAATATTTTATTATGTTTTATTTTTATTATTTCATTACTTCCCTTCTACGTGATGACTTTACCGAAAGAACCAAGAAGATGAATCCCTGCAGTCACGAAAGCTTTAAATCGAAAAATGTAAACGATCTTTTTACACGCTTTCTTTAACTCACTCTGTCTGTTGTTGTTGTATCCTCCAATCTTGTAACTCAATTTTAACCCACTTCCCAATGTGCCATCGACTGCAAACTTGGTATACTAATGTCATACTGATGACAATACTGGATTCTATCATAAAAATGTATATATATTTTAAACATAAATTTTTAGATGTTATGTTTCGGCTTGGGTCTAATTGTCCACGCTCAACTCACGTTGCCTGTAATTGGCCACGGCCCCTTACGTTGTGGCAAACTTCGGGGCCACTTCCTGGAGTCGTGGAGTTCTTCCATTACTAGTACGGTACATTTCATAAAAGCGTGGTTTTAAAAAAGTTTTTAAAAATGTTACTTATTACCGCATGTAGCCAACCGCGTTAATCGGAAGTTGCGGTGTATACACTCCGAGCTTCTTTCGCACCGCACGTAGCCACGCCGCTGCCCATCGGTTGCACCGCCGGTCGATCTAAAAAATCGAATTGGCTGCCGTGCACCTGGTTGGTACGGGACATTGTGTGTGTGCGTGTGTGTGGGGTCGGTGTTTATCGGACAGCATCTCAGTCAGCCGACCCATGGCACCTGCTGGGTCTGTCCAGTGACCTCCTCCTGCACCTAGCCTGGCACAGTAGGGTGGTACAGCTGGTGGTGCATCTACCGGTCATCTCAGTCAGCCAACCCGTGGCACCTGCTGGGTCTGCCCCGTGATCTCCTGCACCTAGCCTGGCACGGGAGCACAGGAAGTGCATCTGCCGGTCATCTCAGTCAGCCAACCCGTGGCACCTGCTGAGTCTGTCCCGTGACCTCCTGCACCTAGCCTGGCACGGGAGCACTGGTAATGCATCTGTCGGTCATCTCAGTCAGCCAACCCGTGGCACCTGCTGGGTCTGTCCCATGGCCTCCTGCACCTAGCCTGGTACGGGAGCACTGGTAGTACATCTGCCGGTCATCTCAGTCAGTCGACCCGTGGCACCTGCCTGGGTCTGTCCCGTGACCTCCTGCACCTAGCCTGGCACGGGGAGCACTGGTAATGCATCTGTCGGTCATCTCAGTCAGCCAACCCGTGGCACCTGCTGGGTCTGTCCCATGGCCTCCTGCACCTAGCCTGGTACGGGAGCACTGGTAGTACATCTGCCGGTCATCTCAGTCAGTCGACCCGTGGCACCTGCTGAGTCTGTCCCGTGACCTCCTGCACCTAGCCTGGCACGGGAGCACAGGTATTGCATCTGCCAGTCATCTCAGTCAGTCGACCCGTGGCACCTGCTGAGTCTGTCCCGTGACCTCCTCCTGCACCTAGCCTGGCACAGTAGGGTGTACAGCTGGTGGTGCATCTGCCGGTCATCTCAGTCAGCCAACCCGTGGCACCTGCTGAGTCTGCCCCGTGACCTCCTGCCGGCGGGCGTTCGACGCTTCACGTGGCAGCCTCAACGTGCACCTAGCCTGGCACAGGTGCCGTGGTGACGTCACCGCTACTTAGTGGCGAATGGCGGTTGTTGTTGTTGTTGATAGTGCACGTGCGTGTGAGTGTGGGGGGGGGTCGGTGTTTAGCCAATTACCAAATCGATTTCTTCGCTTTTGCTGGTACAACCCCCCGCCGTTTGTGAGTGGGTTGGGTGGGGTGGGTATCGCTGAGGTATGCCGCATGAGATTTGCGTAAAGGATGCTGCCGTCTGTCGCCTTACCCCCCTTCTGCCCCCCTCCCCACCGTCTATTGTATTGTAATATTTTGTTGTGTCTCTGCGTCTAAGTTAAAACATTTAAGTAGAGACTTAGGTCACAGCGACTCACGGCGTAAGGGGGTGGTGGGTGTGTGGGTGAATGCTTCATCCATCTGAGCTTACGCAATCATCATCACACACACACAGACAAAGATCCCCCGTAGCCTTAACAGACGTAGGGGCAAGTGCTGTAGTAGCGAGTGCAGCAGCACCTAGAAGGTAGACACAGACAAGCTCCCTGTGTAGCCTCTTAACAGACTGTGGTCAGGCTGTATAGAAGTAGCACATCTATGAAGGTAGACACAGACAAAGATCCCCATGTAGCTCTAACAGGCTGTAGGGCAAGTGCTGTGATAGCGAGTAGCAGCAGCACCTATGAAGGTAGACACAGACAAAGATCCCCCGTGTAGCCTCTAACAGACTGATGGGGCAAGTGCTGTAGCGAGCAGCACCTATGAAGGCTACCGGCACGTGGCACACGAGGGGGGTGGGTGGCCAGCACCACGCCCGGCCCGCCTTTGTCTCCCCTGTGGCGATGTTTACAGATCGCACCAGGTACTCATTTGAGACTGAGTCAACCTAGGGGAGGGCTCAGGACCGGTTCGGATAATAATCTGTGTCACCGGTGGCCGTGGCGGGAATCGAACCCTGGGGTCTCCGGGTTCGCGGTGGTGGTCTCGCAGTATGGGCGACAGCCAAATGAATGGGCCAGCGTTGCTCGTGAGTGTGAGAGCGAGAGAGGGGGGGAGAGAGAGGTGGGCAGAGAGATGGTGGGGGATGGTGGGGAGAGAGAGGTGGGGGGAGATAGAGGTGGAGCTAAAAGAGACTTTTAAAGCACATTTTTTATTGCTACCAGCAGCAATAAGCATTGGAGCACGAATCTATACAAAGAATATAGAGGTGGGGGGAGAGAGGTGGGGGAGAGATGATGAGGAGAGAGATGGTGGGGAGAGAGATGGTGGGAGAGACATAGAGAGAGAGGTGGGGAGAGAGATGGTGGGGGGATGGTCGGGAGAGAGAGGTGGGGAGAGAGAGGTGGGGAGAGAGATGGTGGGGGGAGAGATGGTGGGGAGAGAGGTGGTGGGGGAGAGATGGTGGAGAGAGAGAGGTGGGGGAGATAGAGGTGAGCTAAGAGAGACTTTTAAACCACATTTTTTTATTGCTACCAGCAGCAATAAGCATTGGAGCACGAATTCTATACAAAGGATATAGAGGTGGGGGGAGAGATGGTGGGGGAGAGAGAGGTGGGGGAGAGAGATGGTGGGGGGAGAGAGATGATGGTGGTGGGGGGGAGCAAGCAAGAGAGAGCCAGAAAGATTGTGCGAACTGGGTGTCCGGTTTAATTACCGCTGCCAGCCGAGAGCGAACGTCTGCGATGTGAGGACGTCTGCGGCTGCTAGTGGAGAGAGAGAGTGAGCGAGAGAGTGAGCGAGAGAGTGAGCGAGAGAGTGAGGGAGCGAGAGAGTGAGGGAGCAAGAGGGTGACCGAGAGAGTGAGCGAGAGAGTGAGCGAGAGAGTGAGCGAGAGAGAGTGAGCGAGAGAGTGAGGGAGCAAGAGGGTGACCGAGAGAGTGAGCGAGACAGTGACCGAGAGAGTGAGCGAGAGAGAGTGAGCGAGAGAGTGAGGGAGCAAGAGGGTGACCGAGAGAGTGAGCGAGAAGAGTGAGCGAGAGAGTGAGCGAAGAGAGTGAGCGAGAGAGAGTGAGCGAGAGAGTGAGCGAGAGAGAGTGAGCGAGAGAGAGGCGAGAGAGAGTGAGCGAGAGAGAGTGAGCGAGAAGTGAGCGAGANAGAGTGAGCGAGAGAGAGTGAGCGAGAGAGTGAGCGAGAGAGAGAGAGCGAGAGAGTGAGCGAGATAGTGACCGGGAGAGTGAGCGAGAGATAGTGACCGGGAGAGTGAGCGAGAGAGTGAGCGAGCGAGAGAGCGAGCGAGAGAGTGAGTGAGTGACGAGAGAGTGACCGAGTGAGCGAGAGAGTGAGCGAGAGAGAGTGAGCGAGAGAGTGAGCGAGATAGAGTGACCGAGAGAGTGAGCGAGATAGTGACCGGGAGAGTGAGCGAGAGAGTGAGCGAGCGAGAGAGCGAGCGAGAGAGTGAGTGACCGAGAGAGTGACCGAGTGAGCGAGTGAGCGAGAGAGTGACCGAGTGAGCGAGAGAGTGAGCGAGTGACCGAGTGACCGAGAGAGTGACCGAGTGACCGAGTGAGCGAGAGAGTGAGCGAGAGAGTGAGCGAGTGAGAGAGTGAGAGAGTGAGCGAGAGAGTGAGCGAGAGAGTGAGCGAGAGAGCGAGCGAGTGGTGGGGGTTTTACATAAAGCTAGTTTAAATTTTTTATTACGAAATGATGAACGAAGCAAAGTGCCGAATACACCGAGCATCTTCTTGTTTCCACTGATCGTAAAAAAAAGGGACGGAGAGGGGGAGGGAGAGAGAGGAGAGAGCGAGCAAGCGGAGAGTGAGCGAGAGAGCGAGCGAGAGAGCGAGCGAGCGAGGGCTACATAAAGCCCCGTTTAAAAAATGTAATTACGAAATGATGAACGAAACAAAGTGCCGAATACACCGAGCATCTTCTTGTTCTACTGATCGAAAAAAAAAAAAAAAAGAGAGAGGGAGATGAATACTGCAGAGGGAGAGAAGAACGACTCTAGGGAGACACAAAGAGATAAAGAGAGGGCGAGAGGGAGAAAGAGACCGAGAGTGTGAGAGAGGAAACGAGAGAGTCGGAGAGTGAGGGTAGAGATGGAGATATGGATCGACAGAGTGTGGAGACTTTTTGACTTTTGAAACGAATTTTATTGCCGCCAGCAGCAACAGCGCTTGAAACAAATAAACAAACGCTGTACATCCAAGCGCTGCCGCGCACAACACGAAATAAAAGCCACGTGGTGGTGTTGTGGTGGTGGTTGTGGTGGTTGTGGTGGTGTTGTGGTGGTTGTGGTGGTGGTGGTGGTTGGTGGTGTTGTGGTGTGGTGGTGGTGGTTGTGGTGGTTGTGGTGGTTGTAGTGGGTTGGTGGTGGTTGTGGTGGTGGTGGTGGTGGTTGTGCTGGTGGTGGTTGTGGTGGCTGGGGTGGTTGTGGTGGTGGTTGTGGTGGTTGTGCTGGTGGTGGTTGTGCTGGTGGTGGTGTGGTGGCTGTGGTGGTGGTGGTTGTGGTGGTTGTGGTGGTGGTGGTGGTGGTGGTGGTCATCGCGCACGCCACGGTGACGAGCGAGCGCTTCAGAAGGTGAACACCACGAGGTGCCGTCCACGATGGTGCAGAGAGGGGCTTGTCCGGCTCCCCAGCGTTCGAAGAAGACGTGCACATCACCGCATGTGTGTGGTACATGGCGTGCTCCAGCCGGAGCCTTAAGCAGGCCTCTGAACACTGGAAGCTCCACAGAGCAGCCGTCAGTGTCGCCTTCCAGCATCTTTTTCCTCGTTCTGTAACACCGCCATCTTCGCCTGAGCACAGGCGAAGTTGGCGAGGTCATGGCGCTTGTTAGCCAGGTAAGAGAGAGTGGAGAGGGTGGGGGGAGAGGAATACTGTAGGGGGGAGAGAGAGAAAACCAGGGAGAGACAGACAGAGATAAAGAGAGGGAGGGGAGGGGGAGATACCGAGAGAGAGGATAATGAGGGAGTCTGAGCGAGAGTGGAGATGTAGATATGGACAGAGTGGAGAGGGGAGAGAGACAGCCACGCAGGGAGGGAGATTGGGGGTGTGTGTGTGTGGGGGGGAGCACAGTAGAGAGAGCGCAGAGAGTGTGTATGGAGGTAGGAGAGGGGGTGGGTGAGAGAGAGAGAGCGAGAGAGAGAGTTAAAGAGAGAGCGCAGAGAGAGAGAGTGTGTATGGAGGCAGGAGGGGGGTGGGTGAGAGAGAGAGAGGTGCAGAGAGAGAGAGCGACAGTGAGAGCTAAAGAGAGAGCTAAGACGGTGGTGGATGGAGGCAGGAGGCGTAGAGAGTGGTGTATGGAGGTAGGAGAGGGGGGGGTGGGTGAGAGAGAGAGCGAGAGAGAGAGTTAAAGAGAGAGTGTGTATGGAGGCAGGAGATGGGGTAGGTGAGAGAGAGAGAGCGCAGAGAGAGAGTGTGTATGGAGGCAGGAGAGGTGGGTGGGTGAGAGAGAGGTCACACTGGAGAGTTAAAGAGAGAGCGCAGAGAGTGTGTATGGAGGTAGGAGAGGGGGGTGGGTGAGAGAGAGAGCGAGAGAGAGAGTTAAAGAGAGAGTGTGTATGGAGGCAGGAGATGGGGTAGGTGAGAGAGAGAGAGCGCAGAGAGGGAGAGTGTGTGTAGGAGGCAGGAGAGTGGGGAGAGAGGGGGGGAGAGGGAAACTCGTCTAAACTGTGTCGGAATCTCTCTCACACTCTCTCTCTGAGCCAATGGGGCACGGCGCGGTTCTGAACAGAGACGTGAAATGCCCGAGTGAGTCGGCCGGTGGATTTTGACAACGCACCCCCCCCGTCTCACCCCCCCCCGTCTCACCCCCCCCCGTCTCACCCCGTCTCACCCCCCCCTCCGTCTCACTCCCTCCCCCTCACTCTCTCGTCAGCCTCCACCTCATCCCAACACCCCACCCCAACTGCGCACCAGACCTTAGCTGCACCGCCGTGTAGGTTGTGCTGCATACTTTCTCTCTCTCTCTATGGGTGTTGTGCGTGAGTGATGTGGTGAGTGATGTTGCTGTGTGTGTGTAAGAGGCTGGTGTGTGTGTGACTGTGTGTGTGTGATACTGTGTGTGACTGTGTGTGTGACTGTGTGTGTGTGACTGTGTGTGTGTGTGACTGTGTGTGACTGTGTGTATGTGTGNATGTGTGTGTGTGTGTGTGTGTGACTGTGTGTGTGTGATACTGTGTGTGTGTGGAGTCTGTGTGACTGTGTGTGTGGAGTGTGTGTGTGACTGTGTGTGTGACTGTTTGGTGTGTGTGTGATACTGTGTGTGTGTGGAGTCTGGTGACTGTGTGCGTGGAGTGTGTGTGTGACTGTGTGTGTGTGACTGTGTGACGGTGTGTGTGTGACTGGTGTGTGTGTGTGAGACTGGTGTGTTGTGACTGTGGTGGACTGGGTGTGTGGTGACTGGTGTGTGACTGGTGTGTGTGTGTGATACTGTCTGTGTGTGGAGTCTGGTGATGTGTGTGGAGTGTGTGTGTGACTGTGTGTGTGTGACCGTGTGTGTGTGACTGGTGTGTGTGTGACTGGGGTGTGTGTGTGTCTGTGTGGGTGTGACTGTGTGTGTCTGTGTGTGTGACTGTGTGTGTGTGTGACTGGTGTGTGTGTGTGAGGCTAGTGTGGTGTGTGTGTGTGACTGGTGTGTGTGTGTGTGACTGTGTGTGTGTGTGATACTGGTGTGTGACTGTGTGTGGTGTGGAGTCTGTGGACTGTGTGTGTGGAGTGTGTGTGTGTGACTGTGTGTGGTGTGACTGGTGTGTGTGTGTGAGTGACTGGTGTGTGTGTGGACTGGTGTGGTGTGTGATGTGTGTGTGACTGTGTGTGTGTCTGTGTGTGTGACTGTGTGTGTGTGACTGTGTGTGTGTGACTGTGTGTGTGTGTGACTGTGTGTCTNTGGGTGTGTGTGTGACTGTGTGTGTGTGACTGTGTGTGTGGTGTGTGTGTGACTGTGTGTGTGTGACTGGTGTGTGTCTGTGTGACGGTGTGTGTGTGTAAGAGGTACTGGTGTGTGTGTGTGACGGTGTGTGTGTGACACTGGTGTGTGTGTGACTGTGTGTGTGTGGTGTGTGTGTGTGGTGTGTGTGTGTGGTGTGTGTGTGTGTGACTGTGTGTGTGTGTGTGTGACTGTGTGTGTGTGACTGTGTGTGTGTGACTGTGTGTGTGATACTGTGTGTGACTGTGTGTGTGACTGTGTGTGTGTGATACTGTGTGTGTGTGGAGTTGTGTGACTGTGTGTGTGGAGTGTGTGTGTGACTGTGTGTGTGTGTGACTGTTTGTGTGTGTGTGACCGTGTGTGTGTGACTGGTGTGTGTGTGTGAGGCTGTTTGTGTGTGTGACTGGTGTGTGTGTGTGAGGCTGTTTGTGTGTGTGACTGTGTGTGTGTGTGACCGTGTGTGTATGACTGGTGTGTGTGTGTGTGACTGTGTGTGTGTGATACTGTGTGTGTGTGGAGTCTGTGTGACTGTGTGTGGAGTGTGTGTGTGACTGTGTGTGTGACTGTGTGTGACCGTGTGTGTGACCGTGTGTGTGTGACTGGTGTGTGTGTGTGTGTGACTGTGTGTGTGACTGGTGTGTGTGTGTGAGACTGGTGTGTGTGTGAGATTGGTGTGTGTGTGACTGTGTGTGTGTGTGTGACTGTGTGTGTGTGACTGTGTGACTGGTGTGTGTGTGTGACACTGTGTGTGTGTGACTGTGTGTGTGTGAATGTGTGACTGTGTGTGTGTGACTGGTGTGTGTGTGAGACTGTGTGTGTGAGACTGTGTATGTGACTGTGTGTGTGTGACTGTGTGTGTGAGACTGTGTGTGTGAGACTGTGTGTGTGACTGTGTGTGTGTGACACTGTGTGTGTGTGACTGTGTGTGTGTGACACTGGTGTGTGTGTGTGTGTGGTGTGTGTGTGTGTGTGTGACTGTGTGTGTGTGTGTGTGTGTGACTGTGTGTGTGACTGTGTGTGTGACTATGTGTGAGACTGTGTGTGTGTGTNAGACTGTGTGTGTGTGACTGTGTGTGTGTGTGTGTGTGTGACTGTGTGTGTGTGTGACTGTGTGTGTGACTTGTGTGTGTGACTGGTGTGTGTGTCTGTGTGCGTGACTGTGTGTGTGCGTGACTGTATGTGTGTGACTGTGTGACTGTGTGTGTGTGAGCCGGTGTCCGCGTGTCGCCAGTCCAGTGTGCGTGCTAACCACTCCACCACCGTGGACACACACACACACATTTATACTTATAAACAATCAGTGACAAATTAATATCGATCAAAGGAGGACGTCCAAACGAATTTACTCTGCGCGACGCGTGGAAAAACCAATATCGCCCATCGCCTATTGTGTCTCAATTGTGCGGGCTGCCTACAGGTGACATTGCGTGTCCTCCACAGATGCTGCCCTCATACAGCCCCGAATACTCCCACCACCACACCACCCACCACCCACCACCACCCACCACCCACCATCACCACCACCATCACCACCACCACCATCACCACCACCATCACCACCCACCACCACCCACCACCATCATCACCACCACCTACACCACCACCCACCACCACCTCACCACCACCCACCACCACCACCACCACCACCACCACCACCACCACCCACCACCCACCACCCACCACCACCACCACCACCATCACCACCACTACACCACCACCCACCACCACCATCACCACCACCCACCACCACCACCACCCACCACCCACCACCCACCACCACCCACCACCCACCACCCACCACCACCCACCACCACCACCACCCACCACCCAACACCACCCACCACCACCACCACCACCACCCACTACCACCACCAGCAATGATTGCGTTGTGTCAGGGTGTCAGGGTGGCAGAGTGGCAGGGTGGCAGGGTGGCAGGGTGGCAGAGTGGCTGGGTGGCAGGGTGGCAGGGTGGCAGGGTGGCAGAGTGGCTGGGTGGCAGGGTAGCAGAGTGGCAGGGTGGTTGGGTGGCTGGGTGGCTGGGTGGCAGGGTGGCAGGGTGGCAGAGTGTCAGAGTGGCAGGGTGGCAGGGTGGCAGGGTGGCAGGGTGGCAGGGTGGCAGAGTGTCAGAGTGGCAGGGTGGCAGGGTGGCAGAGTGGCTGGGTGGCAGAGTGGCAGAGTGGCAGGGTGGGGTGGCAGGGTGGCAGAGTGGCAGGGTGGCAGGGTGGCAGGGTGGCAGAGTGGCAGGGTGGCAGGGTGGCAGGGTGGCAGAGTGGCAGGGTGGCAGGGTGGCAGAGTGGCAGGGTGGCAGGGTGGCAGGGTGGCAGGGTGGCTGGGTGGCAGGGTGGCAGGGTGGCAGAGTGGCAGGGTGGCAGAGTGGCAGGGTGGCAGGGTGGCAGAGTGGCAGGGTGGCAGAGTGGCAGGGTGGCAGGGTGGCAGAGTGGCAGAGTGGCAGGGTGGCAGAGTGGCAGAGTGGCAGGGTGGCAGAGTGGCAGAGTGGCAGGTGGCAGAGTGGCAGGGTGGCAGAGTGGCAGAGTGGCAGAGTGGCAGGGTGGCAGGGTGGCAGGGTGGCAGAGTGGCTGGGTGGCAGGGTGGCAGAGTGGCAGGGTGGCAGGCTGGCAGGGTGGCAGAGTGGCAGGGTGACAGGGTGGCAGGGTGGCAGAGTGGCAGAGTGGCAGGGTGGCAGAGTGGCAGAGTGGCTGGGTGGCAGGGTGGCAGGGTGGCAGGNTGGCAGGGTGGCAGGGTGGCAGGTGGTGTGGTGGCAGAGTGGCAGAGTGGCAGAGTGGCAGGGTGGCAGAGTGGCAGGGTGGCAGGGTGGTGTGGTGGCAGAGTGGCAGGGTGGTTGGGTGGCTGGGTGGTGGTAGTGCAGTGGCAACACTCGTGACGTCTCGCAGCAAAGAGAGACCCTGGCTTTGATCCAGCAGTGGATTGATCACGGCTGACAACGACGACGATGGTGGTGGTGATGGTGATGGTGGTGATGGTGGTGATGTGTGGTGATGGTGGTGGTGGTGATGGTGGTGGTGATGGTGGTGGTGATGGTGATGGTGGTGATGGTGGTGGTNGTGGTGATGGTGGTGGTGGTGGTGATGGTGGTGATGGTGGTGGTGGTGATGGTGGTGGTGGTGATGGTGGTGGTGGTGGTGGTGGTGGTGATGGTGGTGATGGTGGTGATGGTGGTGATGGTGGTGATGATGGTGGTGGTGATGGTGGTGATGGTGGTGGTGGTGATGGTGGTGGTGATGGTGGTGATGGTGGTGGTGGTGATGGTGGTGGTGATGGTGGTGGTGATGATGGTGGTGATGGTGGTGATGGTGGTGGTGATGATGGTGGTGGTGATGGTGGTGATGGTGGTGGTGATGGTGGTGATGGTGATGGTGGTGATGGTGGTGGTGGTGATGGTGGTAGTGGTGATGGTGGTGGTGGTGATGGTGGTGGTGATGGTGGTGGTGGTGGTGATGATGATGATGGTGGTGGTGGAGATGATGATGGTGGTGGTGGTGGTGGTGGTGGTGGAGATGATGATGGTGGTGGTGGTGGTGATGGTGGTGGTGCTGATGGTGGTGGTGGAGATGATGATAGTGGTGGTGATGGTGATGATGATGATGGTGGAGATGATGATGGTGGTGGTGATGGTGGTGATGGTGGTGATGGTGGTGGTGATGGTGGTGGTGATGGTGGTGATGGTAATGATGATGATGATGGTGGTGATGGTGATGGTGGTGACGGTGGTGATGGTGGTGGTCATTGTTGGTGTAATTACTGCGCTGACCCAATGGCTCCCTCCCTGCCTCCCCACCGAGTAGGAGGAGGAGGAGGTGGGGGGCCTGTGGGGGTCTCTCCGTTTCCAGACTTTGGCTCTTGGCCAACACGGGGGGTGGGTGGGTGGTGGTGTGGGGTGGGGAAGGAGGTGGTGGAGGGGAGAAGGCCGAGAAGGAGGAGGGGGGGGGNCGAGGTGGAGGGGGGGGCGAGGAGGAGGAGGAGGGGGCGAAGAGGAGGGGGGGCGAGGAGGAGGAGTGGGGGGCGAGGAGGAGGAGGGGTGGGGGGTGGAAGGCCGAGGAGGAGTGGGGCAAGGAGGAGGGGGGGCGAGGAGGAGGGGTGGGGNAAGGCCGAGGTGAGGAGGGGGGGGGCGAGGTGGAGGGGGGGCGAGGTGGAGGGGGGCGAGGAGGAGGGCTGGGGGAAGGCCGAGGAGGAGGGGGGGGGGTAGTTCAGCGTTGCGTGGCGCAAAAAATAACCAAATGAAGAGAGAAGTGAGAGCACCCAGTTTTTTAGGTGAAGGAGCGACGGACGGGGGGCGGGCGGGCCCCTCCCCCAGCCCCCCCCAGCCCCCACTTTGTTGTTGTTGATATTTATTTACGCGCGTGCCCGTGGGGAACCCTCGCGACCCCAACGTCGCGGGCGCTTAATGGCGAACGCCACGGCGGGGTGGAGTGATGGGGCTGGTTTGGCGAGATCGTGCGATCGTGCGTTCGTGTGGTGCGTTCGTACGTTCGTGTGTACATGTGTACGTGCGTTCGTACGTTCGTGTGTACGTGCGTACGTGCTTTCGTGGTGCGTTCGTACGTTCGTGTGAATGTGCGTACGTGCTTTCGTGGTGCGTTCGTACGTTCGTGTGTGCGTGCGTACGTGCGATCGTGTTGTGCGTTCGTACGTTCGTGTGTGCGTGCGTACGTGCTTTCGTGGTGCGTTCGTACGTTCGTGTGTACGTGCGTACGTGCTTTCGTGGTGCGTTCATACGTGTGTTCGTACGTACGTGTGTTCATACGTAGGTGCTTTCGTAGTGCGTTCGTACGTCCGTTTCGTGCATAGTCAGGGTCGCGAAATGGAGCCCACGTGCCTCCTGGACACCGGGCTAGGAGATGTTGACTACCTCGCCTGGTTTGCAGGAGGTCGTGGGTTTGATCCCGACCCTGACGCCTGCTGTATATTTGGAGTTTGCGTGTCTCTTTCTCATCATCATCATCACGGTGGCTAGGAGATGTTGACTACCTCGCCTGGTCTGCAGCAGGAGGTCGTGGGTTTGATCCTGACCCTGACATCTGCTGTTTTATTTGGAGTTTGCGTCTCTCTCTCTCTTTGATTCTCTCCCCGTTGTCGCGTGGATTTGTCTTCGGCTCCTCCGGTTGTCCCCTCCGCGTTTCGAATCGTCGTCACGCGTTCAGAACGTCTGGGTCACCACGCGTTTAAGCCACTTTCATTGAGCTGTCGTCATTTGCGATGGCCGGGGTCGCATTTGCAAAAAGAGATCGACGCAGCGTGCTCAGCGGTGGGCACTTACACCCGGCAAAATAACCAATGAAATAAATAGTTCGTAGTTGACTTCAAAGGCTCCATTTCGATTTAAAGCTTCTTTCGTGACTGCAGGGATTCATCTTCTTGGTTCTTTCGGTAAAGTCATCACGTAGAATGTAAATAATAAATAATAAAAATTAAACATAATAAAATCACGTCGTAAGAATTGTATTTTATTATGTTTTATTTGTATTTTTTATTATTTACATTCTACGTGATGACTTTACCGAAAGAACCAAGAAGATTCAAAGGGTCCGTCGCAAAGGAGACGGAGCCATCGCCTCGACTCTATCGAGCTGAGCGAGCGAGCGGGAGCCAGGCGCGTGGTCACACTGCAGCACGGTGAGATGTGGTTTGAGGGCGGATTGTGGATGCCTTCATCCAGCAGTTGATAGAACACGGCCACGGCTGCCGCCTCTAATGACGATAATGACTTCGTGATGGGTTGTGCGCGTGGTTGAACGGGCTCCATACCATAGCAGTAGGTTTTTACCCTTTAAACTGGTACAAAACTGACACCTTTATACAAGGCATCATGTTTGCAATAACCACAACACAAGCAGTCAAAATGCAAACAAAAAGAAACAACTCTGATGATGATAATGATATGCACTGTCCTTGAAGTTGATTGGTCCACACCCGAGACAGCTTTCTAGAGCCTAGTCTCCATTGGTGTTGGACCAGATGACGCCAAAAGGCGTACAACTCAAAGACAGTGCACTATCAGAGTATTGAGAGCTCAGGGTAAGCATTTACACTATGAGACATCCTTTACCAGTGGCAAAATATAGTAGTAGGTTTTTACCCTTTAAACTGGTACAAAACTGACACCTTGTTTGCAATAACCACAACACAAGCAGTCGTGGTTATTGTTTTGTTTTTGTTGTNGCATTTTGACTGCTTGTGTTGTGGTTATTGCGAACATGATGCCTTGTATAAAGGTGTCAGTTTTTGTACCAGTTTAAAGGGTAAAAACCTACTACTATATTTTGCCACTGGTAAAGAGATGTCTCATAGTGGGCTCCATGCCGTGCGTGAGAAATTCCGAGTATTCCTCCGGTGACGTTGGAAGGCGAAATAATGAAAGGAAATTAGCACGCTTACATCAATTAATTTCAGAGCTCTCTCTCCCCTCTCTCGCTCTCCCCTCTCTCTCTCTCTCTGTCTCGTGCTTGGCCCGTTGGAGTGAATTAGGCTCAGTTCGTTTGCTGTTGAACAGCGGTGGAGTTGGGGCTTCGTACGCGGAGGGTCGCGGCGTTTTTTTGATGGGACAGATTTGGGTTGAGGGAGTGTGATGTTTGTCGGTGGTGGGGTGGGTGAATGAGAGAGTGTCTCGGTGGCTGGGCTGGTTGGAGAGTGTGGTGGGTGGGTGAGTGGGTGACTGGGTGAGTGGGTGGGTGAGTGACTGGGTGGATGAGTGACTGGGTGGGTGAGTGACTGGGTGGGTGAGTGAATGGGTGGGTGAGTGACTGGGTGGGTGAGTGATTGGGTGGTGAGTGACTGGGTGGGTGAGTGAATGTATAAATGAGTGAGTGGCTGGGTGATTGGGTGAGTGACTGGGTGAGTGAGTGAGTGAGTGAGTGACTGGGTGGGTGAGTTACTGGGTGGGTGAGTGAGTGACTGGGTAGGTGTGTGACTGGGTGGGTGAGTGAATGTATAAATGAGTGAGTGGCTGACTAATGGAGTGAGTATGTAATGAGTGAGTGGGTGGGTGAGTGGGTGGGTGAGTGAGTGAGTGAGGGACTGGGTGGGTGAGTGTCTGGGTGGGTGAGTGAATGTGTCAACGAATGAGTGGCTGACTAAGGGAGTGAGTACGTAATGAGTGAGTGGGTGGGTGAGTGGGTGGGTGAGTGAGTGAGGGACTGGGTGGGTGAGTGTCTGGGTGGGTGAGTGAATGTGTAAACAAGTGAGTGGCTGACTAAGGGAGTGAGTACGTAATGAGTGAGTGGGTGGGTGGGTGAGTGACTGGGTGGGTGAGTGACTGGGTGGGTGAGTGACTGGGTGTTTGAGTGACTGGGTGGGTGAGTAAATGGGTGGGTGAGTGAATGGGTGGGTGAGTGAATGTGTAAACGAGTGAGTGGCTGGCTGGCTAAGGGAGTGAGTACGTAATGAGTGAGTGGGTTATTGGGTGGGTGGTTAGTGAGTGGGTGGATGAGTGAGTGACTGGATGGGTGAGTGACATGGTGGGTGAGTGACTGGGTGGGTGAGTGAATGGGTGGGTGAGTGACTGGGTGGGTGAGTGACTGGGTGGGTGAGTGAATGGGTGGGTGAGTGACTGGGTGGGTGAGTGACTGGGTGGGTGAGTGGCTGGATGGGTGAGTGAAAGTGTAAATGAGTGAGTGGCTGGCTAAGGGAGTGAGTACGTAATGAGTGAGTGATTGGGTGGGTGGGTGAGTCAGTAGGTGAGTGGATAAGTGAGTGGGTGGGTGATTGGGTGAGTGACTGGGTGAGTGGGTGAGTGAGTGAGTGAGTGACTGGGTGGATGAGTTACTGGGTGGGTGAGTGACTGACTGGGCAGGTGTGTGACTGGGTGGGTGAGTGAATGTGTAAATGAGTGAGTGGCTGACTAAGGGAGTGAGTACGTAATGAGTGAGTGAGTGGTGGGTGAGTGGGTGGGTGAGTGAGTGACTGGGTGGGTGAGTAAATGGGTGGGTGAGTGAATGGGTGGGTGAGTGAATGTGTAAACGAGTGAGTGGCTGGCTGGCTAAGGGAGTGAGTACGTAATGAGTGAGTGGGTTATTGGATGGGTGGGTTAGTGAGTGGGTGGATGAGTGAGTGACTGGATGGGTGAGTGACATGGTGGGTGAGTGACTGCGTGTGTGAGTGAATGGGTGGGTGAGTGAATGGGTGGGTGAGTGAATGGGTGGGTGAGTGACTGGGTTGGTTTATTACTAGGTGGGTGAGTGAATGTGTAAACGAGTGAGTGGCTGACTAAGGGAGTGAGTACGTAATGAGTGAGTGGGTGGGTGAGTGGGTGGGTGAGTGAGTGACTGGGTGGGTGAGTGACTGGGTGGGTGAGTGACTGGGTGGGTGAGTGACTGGGTGGGTGAGTGAAAGTGTAAATGAGTGAGTGGCTGGCTAAGGGAGTGAGTACGTAATGAGTGAGCGATTGGGTGGGTGGGTGAGTCAGTAGGTGAGTGGATAAGTGAGTGGGTGGGTGATTGGGTGAGTGACTGGTGAGTGGGTGAGTGAGTGAGTGAGTGACTGGGTGGGTGAGTTACTGGGTGGGTGAGTGACTGACTGGGCAGGTGTGTGACTGGGTGGTGAGTGAATGTGTAAATGAGTGAGTGGCTGACTAAGGGAGTGAGTACGTAATGAGTGGGTGGGTGAGTGAGTGAGGGACTGGGTGGGTGAGTGTCTGGGTGGGTGAGTGAATGTGTCAACGAGTGAGTGGCTGACTAAGGGAGTGAGTACGTAATGAGTGGGTGGGTGGGTGAGTGAGTGAATGGGTGGGTGAGTGACTGGGTGGGTGAGTGACTGGGTGGGTGAGTGAATGGGTGGGTGAGTGACTGGGTGGGTGAGTGACTGGGTGGGTGAGTGACGGTGGGTGAGTGAGAGGGTGGGTGAGTGACTGGGTGGGTGAGTGAATGGGTGGGTGAGTGACTGGGTGGGTGAGTGACTGGGTGGGTGAGTGACTGGGTGGGTGAGTGAATGGGTGGGTGAGTGACTGGGTGGGTGAGTGAATGGGTGAGTGAATGGGTGGGTGAGTGACTGGGTGAGTGAGTGACTGGGTGGGTGAGTGACTGGGTGGGTGAGTGAGTGGGTGGGTGAGTGAGTGGGTGGATGAGTAAATGTGTAAATGAATGTCTGGCTGGCTAAGGAGTGAGTACGTAATGAGTGAGTGGGTGATTGAGTGGGTGGGTGACTGGGTGGGTGAGTGACTGGGTGGGTGAGTGAGTGGGTGAATGTGTAAATGAGTGAGTGGGTGATTGGGTGGGTCAGGCCCCACCTCTGAGCTGTTTTGTCACAAGCGACCCTGCCCATCGCAAATGATGTCAGCTCAAACAATTGGCGGCTTATTGTCATTATCATCATCGTCATGTGGACATTCATAGCAATATCCAAATACTCTAAACGCGTCAAGACAAACAGAGACCCACAGATGCATCTAGATGAATAGAGACCCATCGAGATACATAGAGACCCACAGAGACACTTAGAGATCCACAGAGACACACAGAGACCCATAGAGATACAACGAGATGAGTAGAGACCCATGGAGATGAATAGAAACCCATAGAGACCCACAGAGACACACAGAGACCCATAGAGATACATCGAGATGAGTAAAGACCCATGAAGATTAATAGAAACCCATAGAGACCCACAGAGACACACAGAGAACTATAGAGATACATCGAGATGAATAGAGACCTATGGAGATGAATAGAAACCCATAGAGACATACAGAGTCATACAGAGACCGACAGAGACACATAGAGACTCACAGAGTCACACAGAGACCCCCAGAAACACATCGAGACACATAGAGACCCATAGAGATAAATAGAGACCCACAGAATTCCAAAGTTCATGTATTAGGTATAGCCCTGTGAGCCATTCGGCTCTTGAATCGGGTGCAACCGCAACAAAAAAAACATGAACAAGAAACATCTTAAAGTGACTATGTGACTGAGTGCAAACAGAAAATCCAAAAAAAGACAGCAAAATATGCAGAAAAATCACCGTACACCAACACTGTGTGCAAATATCCAGTGGGATGCAAGTCAAACAACAACAACCACAAGACAACTTAGATTAAGGCAATCAGTCTAACTCTGTACTACAACAACACAAACATGGCCAAACCAAAAAACTTTTCTATAATCACCAAAATAAAGCCATAAAAGAGACACATAGTTGAGACTCATAGACCAGAGGTTGCAAACGGGTTTTGATTCCTTACCCGTACCCGGCCGCACCAGGGTTACAAACGGGTACCCTACCCGTACCCTACCCGATACCCAGCTACCCGTACCCGGCCGGGTACGGGTAGGGTACGGGTATCGGGTACCTGGTTGCGACCTCTGGGATGAAGCCATGTTGCAGGCGCGGGTGGGTTGATTCTAGGAACTTGAATTGTGAGAAGAGACAAGACGTTGGGAAATGAGTGACAAACGGTGACTCACCAGTGACTCACGGCCTACCCGGTACCTGTACCCGGCCGCACCAGGGTCGCAAATGGCTACCCGTACCCTGCCGGGTACGGGTAGCCGGGTATCGGGTATCGGGTAGGGTACGGGTATCCGGTACCGATTGCGACCTCTGCCATAGACTAAACTGAAATTAAACTCTTTTTAAAATCCTTTATATTAAGTTGACTTGCTTACGACCGTGCAAATCTTTCGGTCGTTTTTTAACCCACTTCCCGTGATCCAATCGAGCTGACATTTTGCACACAGACTCGTTGTGCGTGACAATTAATGTTCGTGAAATTTTTTTTCCAAAATTTTACACTTTTAGGATTTTTTTTTATATTTAATTACCAATTGCTTAATGGTGGCAAGCAATCATCTGACCCATAGGTGGAAGCCATCTCAAGCCAGAGGACGAGAGGACTCTAGCCGCCACACATATAAAGGATTTATAGTGAAAAACTTTGTTTTTACGGGTTAATTTTTTAGTAGGTAAGGTCCCCTGAGTTTCTGGTGTAGGTCAGGCGCCCTGCCCACGCAAATATTCAGCTCAACCAAACCTTATCTCATCGTTCACGTGGAATGTGTAAGCACTTAGCCAAATGCTCTAAACGCGCGTTCATTGGAAATGTTGGGGGGGGGGAAACCGGAACGGTAAAAGAAATCCACGTGACCGCGGTGAGAGAGTAAGATGAGAAACCGCAAACTCCAAAAATCAGCAGCAGCAGGCACGTCAGGGTGGGATAGAACTCAACCTCCTGTACACCAGGCGAGGTATTAACATCTCCTAGCCCCGTGATGATGATGAGAGAGAGAGACACGCAAACTCCAAAAATACAGCGAAGATCGTCAGTTGGATCGAACCCACGACCTCCTGGTACCAGGCGAGGTAGTTAACATCTCCTAGCCACGGATGATGTTGGAGAGAGAGACCGCAGACTCCCTACAGCAGCAGGCATCGTCAGGGTCGGGATTGAACTACGANCTCCTGTACACCAGGGAGGTAGTCGACTCGAACCAACCACCCCCTCGTGGCCGTGCCGGCCTTCATAGGTGCCGCTAACAGCACTTGCTCCTCAGTTTTTGAGGGCTACACGGGGGATCTTTGTTTGTGTATACCTTCATGATGCTGCTGCTACTCGCTACTACAGCACTTGTTTTAACAGTCTGTTGAGGCTACACGGGGGTTTTGTCCGTGTCGGTCTTCAAGCTGCTGCTTCTGCTACTAACAGTTACCCCCACAGTCTGTTGAGGCTACACGGGGGATCTTTGTGTGTGTCTTCCTTCATAGGTGCTGCTGCTACTCGCTACTCATAGCACCCCCAGCAGTCTGTAGGGCTACACGGGGGATTTTTGTGGTCTCCTTCATAGCTGCGCTGCTACTCGCCTAACAGACTCCCCAGCAGTCTGTGAGGCTACACGGGGGATCTTTGTCTGTGTTTACTTTCATAGAGGCTGCTATTGCTACTAACAGCACTGCCCACACGTCTGTGAGGCCCGGGGGATGTGCTACCTTCATGCGCTGCTACTCGTGCACTTACCCCACCCACTGTTGAGACGGGGATCTCTGTGACCTTCACAGGTGCTGCTGCTATCGCTACCAGCACTTACCCCAGCTGTTGAGGCTACACGGGGGGCTGTGTCTACCTTCAAGGTGGCTGCTTCGCTACTAAAGTTACCCCACCCAGTCTGTTGAGGCTACACGGGGGATGGTGTCTATTCATAGTGCTGCTGCTTCGCTACTAACAGCACCCCCACAATCGTTGAGGCTACACGGGGGCCCTTTGTGTCCACGCCGCACGCACAGCAAAGCCCCAGGGGGGTANCCGTGACTAATTACAGAGCCGCAAATAACTTGAGGGTTCCTGGCCCCACTTTTCCCTCTTGTTGGATTCTGGTCTTTCATAACGAGAGAGAGAGAGAGTGGGGTGGGGTGGAAGTTGTGGTTCGTGTGGGTTGAAGGGGTTTTACTGTAACCGTGTGTGTCTGGTGTGCAAACAGCACGTGGGAGATTATCACATGGGATGGATGTGATGTTGTTGATGATGATGGTGGTGAGGTGTGATGATGATGGTGATGATGGTGATGATGATGATGGTGTGGTGATGGTGATGTGTGGTGGTGATGTGTGGGATAGTGATGTGAGATGATGGTGATGTGAGAGGGATGTGATGTGGTGGTGATGTGATGTGTGGTCGTGGTGATGTGTGTGGTGATGATGGTGAGAGATGTCATGTGAGATGGTGGTGATGTGGTGGGATGATGGTGTGATGATGATGGTGTGATGATGGTGAAGTGATGGTGATGNTGATGGTGATGTGAGGTGAGAGATGGTGGTGTGTGTGATGGTGATGATGTGATGTGTGGTGATGGTGTGTGAGAGGTGTGATGTGAGAGGGGTGTAATGTGTGATTGTAATGTGTGANGAGATGTGGTGATGAGATAGTGATGGTGATGATGATGATGTGGTGGACTGAGGTGATGAAGATGATGGTGATATGATGATGGTATGATGATGTGAAATGATGGTGATGAGATGGTGATGAGAGAGATGAGATGTGGTGGTGTGGTGTGAGATGGTGATGATATGGTGATGATGGGTGATGATAATGGTGGTGANGATGATGGGTGATCGATGGTGGTGATGTGATGGTGATGATGAGATGGTGGTGGATGATGGGTTGATGGTGAGGATGGGNTGAGTGGGTCACTTTGTGAGCCATCACTGTGATCGAGATCGCTTCTGACAACAACAAAAGACACTAAGTGGGTGGGTTACCTGGTTACAATAAAGAAATACTAGTTTAGTAGTTTTAGTTTATGGGTCTCTGGTTGCTATTGTCTCTGTGGGATGTCTCTATGTGTCTGTGTGTCTCTGTGGGTCTCTGTGGGTCTCTGTGTGTGTGGGTCTCTAGGTCTGTGGGTCTCTGGGTATCGTGTTTGTGGGTCTCTATTGGGTCTCTGGGTGAGTGTCTCTTTGAGTCTCTATCTATCTGATGGGTTTGATAGGGTTTGTGGGTCTCTGTGTATGCGTCTCAATATGTCTCTGGGTCTTTGTGTGTCCTAGTTTGTGGGTCTTTGGGGTGTCTGTGTGTCTCTGTGGGTCTCTGTGTGTCTTTTTGTGTCTCTTTGTGTCTCTGTGTGTCTCTGGGTCCCNGTGCGCCTCTATGTGTGTGGGTCTCTGTGTGTCTCTTTGTGTCTCTGTGGGTCTCTGTGTGTCTCTGTGGGTCTCTTGGGTATTGTGTGTCTCTATGGGTTTATGTGTGTCTCTGTGGGTCTCTGTGTGTCCGTGTCTCGATGTCTTTGTGTGTCCGGGTGTGTTCCTCTATGTGTCTCTGTGTGTCTCTGTGGGTCTCTAGGTATATGTGTGTCCTAGGTTTCGAGTGTGTCTCTGGGTCTGTGTGTTTCTTTGTGTCTGATGTCTCTCTGCGTGTCTCTGTGTGTCCCTGTCGTTCGTGNATTTGGCTACTGCTTGAANCAGTTAAATATATGCGTATTTGGGTGATGGGTGAAGGAGTTTGGAGGGGGTGGTGGTGGCGGGGGTGGTGGTGGTTAAGGGGTGGATTGAGGGTGCGTCCCGTAACCCTCCCGAGCGTACGGAACCAAGCGTCAATGGGCGCGACTCTGTGTAATTATTGGTGTGCACAGACACAGCGCAGAGACACACAAATACAGATCATCATCACACCACCCCTCCCTCCCATGGGTGGAAAAAACACGATTTTTTCAGCGGCAGGCATCGGGTTTTTTTCTTTAATACAATTAAACCCGATTTCGGGGAATTAAAACCTGGTCTAATGAATACGAAACTCTGATCCAAGGCTTAGGCTGCTTCCTCGTCGGTGCTGCTATTATCGGGGGGGGGGGGGGGGGCGTCGGGCACGGAGTAGTCGTAGAATGCGGCGGGCAGGTTGGTCTTGATGAACACGAGCTTAAATTTCGATTGAAAGCTTTCGTGACTGCAGGGATTCATCTTCTTGGTTCTTTCGGTAGAGTCACGTAGAATGGAAATAATAAAAAAAACATAATAAAATAATAGAATAATTTTTATGTATTATTTTAATTATTTTATTATTAAAATGAAACATAATAAAATAATATAATATTTTATTATGTTTTATTTTTATTATTTTATTATTTCCATTCTACGTGACTTTACCGAAAGAACCAAGAAGATGAACACGAGCTTCTCCTCCACAATCGTGGGCACTGCCAGTGAGTTCCTTAGCTTGGAATGGATGAAGCCCATCGTGAGAAGTGGGCAAAGTGTGGTTCTGAAATTAGAACCAATTAAACCGGATTTCTCCCAATCTCAGATGATCGGGTTTAATATAAAAAGACAATTGAACCTCATTTGCCAGTAAAAAATATAATAATTGTTTTTTTTTACCCTTCTATCTGGCAACAAAACTGACACCTTTTTTTTTACAAGGAGTCATGTTTACATAGACCACAATACCTGCAGTCATAATGCAAACAAAACACATAACTTTGATAATGTGCACTGTCCTTGAAGTTGGAGCTCTAAGGAAAGCTGTCTCGGGTGTGGACCAATCAACTTCAAGGATAGTGCATACATTATCAGAGTTGTGTTTTTTGTTTGCATTACGACTGCAGGTATTGTGGTCTATGCAAACATGACTCCTTGTAAAAAAAAGGTGTCAGTTTTGTTGCCAGATAGAAGGGTAAAAAAAAACAATTATATTTTTTACTGGCAAAGGAGGTTCCAATGGTGTAAATGCTTAACCCAAGCTCTCATACTCTGATGGTGCATTGTCTTTGAGTTGTGCGCTTTTGGCGTCATCTGGTCCAACACCATGTGAGACTAGGCTCTAAGGAAAGCTGTCTCGGGTGTGGACCAATCAACTTCAAGGATAGTGCACATACATTATCAGAGTTGTGTTTTTTGTTTGCATTATGACTGCAGGTATTGTGGTCTATGCAAACATGACTCCTTGTAAAAAAAGGTGTCAGTTTTGTTGCCAGATATAAGGGTAAAAAAACAATTAACAATAGCAATGTTAAACGTGTTGTTGTTGTTGTTGGTTGTTGTTGTTCGGAGAAATGGCCTGACCTAAGATGTCATGTTGCCGCCACTACGACCTGACAATGTTGGCACCGCCAGGCAGGGAGAGGAAAGTGGAAACGGCAAATGATGAAATGTGCGGTGGACACACCAGCTGCTAATGCTGCTGCTGCTGCTGCCCATGGATTGTGATGACGACGATGATGATGACGATGATGATGCACTGCACTATACACTACACTGTTATACACTACACTTTATATTACTATAAACTACACTATTATATACTACGCTATACACTACACTACTATACACTACACTATACACTACACTATACACTACACTATACACTACACTATACACTACAATATTATACACTACACTATACACTACACTATACACTACAATATTATACACTACACTATACACAACACTATACACTACTATACACTACACTATACACTACTATACACTACTATACACTACGCTATACACTACACTATACACTATACACTATACACAACACTATACACTACTATACACTACACTACTACACTACACTATACACTACACTATACACTACACTACACTATACACTACACTATACACTACACACTACACTATATACTACACTACACACTACACTATACATTACACTATACACTACACTATACTATACACTACACTACACACTACACTATATACTACACTACACACTACACTATACATTACACTATACACTACACTATACACTACACTATATACACTACACACTACACTATGCACTACACTATACACTACTATACACTACACTATATACACTACAATATCTACACTACACTATACACTACACTATACACTACACTACACACTACACTATATACTACACTATACACTACACTATACACTACACTACACACTACACTATACACTACACTACACACTACACTATATACTACACTACTACTATACACTACACTATACTATACACTACACTACACACTACACTATACACTACACTACACACTACACACTATACACTACACTATACACTACACTATACACTACTACACACTACACTATACACTACACTATACACACTACACACTACACACTACACTATACACTACACTATACACTACTACACACTACACTATACTATACTACACTATACACTATACACTACANTACACACTACACTATACACTACACTACACACTACACTATACACTACACTATACACTACACTATACCTACACTATACACTACACTATACACTACACTATACACTACATTATACACTACACTACACACTACACTATGCACTACACTATACACTACACTATACACACTACACTATACACTACACTATACACTACNTACACTACACTATACACTACACTATACACTACACTATCACTACACTATACACTACACTATACACTACACTATACACTACACTATACACTACAATATACACTACACTACTATACACTACACTACACTATACACTACTCTATACACTACGATGAGGTGCCACTACCAGAGCAAATCAACAAATGACGAAAGGTGCAGACGATATCTTCCCACGGATCGCGACGACGACGATGATGATGGTGATGATCGTGACGATGATGATGGTGATGTTGATGTTGTTGTTTTGATGTTGTTGTTTATGTTGTTGTTGTCGTTTCATAGGCTGGAGGACGGTGCAGACGTCACGGCAGCGACGGGCACCTGCAGAGCGGAGGGGAGGATCAGGTGCCACGTGACCCGGTGAGGCATTCTTTAACCACACACACACGTGGTGGTGGTGGTGGTGGGTGGTGGTGGTGGTGGNTGGGTGGTGGTGGTGGTGGTGGTGGTGTGGTGGTGGTGGTGGTGGTGGTGGTGGTGGTGNTGGTGGTGGGTGGTGGTGGTGGTGGTGGTGGTTGTGGTGGTGGTGGTGGTGGGTGGTGTGGTGTGGTGGTGGTGGTGGTGGTGGTTGTGGGTGGTGGTGTGGTGGTGGTGGTGGTGGTGGTTGGTGGTGGTGGTGGTTGGTGGTGGTGGTGGTGGTGGTGGTGGTGGTGGTGGTTGGTGGTGGTGTGTGGTTGGTGGTGGTGGTGNTGGTGGTGGTTGTGGGTGGTGGTGGTGGTGGTTGTGGNTGGTGGTGGTGGTGGTGGTGGTGGTGGTTGGTGGTGGTGGTGGTGGTGGTGGTTGTGGNTGGTGGTGGTGGTGGTGGGTGGTTGTGGTGTGGTGGTGGTGGTGTTGTGGTGGTGGTGGTGGTGGTTGTGGGTGGTGGTGGTGGTTGGTGGTGGTGGTGGTTGGTTGGTGTGGGTGGTTGGTGGTGGAGGTTGGTTGGTGGGTAGTGTATAGAGTAGTGTATAGTGTAGTGTGTAGTGTAGTGTGTAGTGTACAGTAGTGTATAGTGTAGTGTATAGTGTAGTGTACAGTAGTGTAGTGTATAGTAGTGTGTGAGTGTACAGTGTATAGTGTAGTGTATTGTAGTGTATAGTGNAGTGTATAGTGTAGTGTATAGTAGTGTATAGTGNAGTGTATAGTGTAATGTATAGTATTGTATAGTGTAGTGTATAGTGTAGTAGTGTATAGTGTAGTGTATATTGCACCCGAAAGCGCAGTATACACGGCCAGCCAAACGCCGCTGCCGCTGCAACTGCGACCGGAGTTTGTGTGACAGCCCCAGGTGACCTCTGCCTTTGCCTCGCGTGTGCGTGTGTGCGTGTGTGCGTGTGTGCGCGTGCGTGTGTGTGTGTGCGTGCGTGCGCGTGCATGTGTGTGTGTGCGCGCGCGTGTGTGTGTGTGCGTATGTGTGTGCGTGTGCGTGCGTGTGTGCGCGCGTGTGTGTGCGTGCGCGTGTGTGTGTGCATGCGTGTGCGTGCGTGTGCACGTATCCAGGCCGACGCTATCCTATCGCGGGTGGCGCTGAGCGGGGCACCGTCCGGCGCCGCCTGGCAGGATCACCACCGGCTGGCGGCACGCCGGTTCCTCTCCGACGGCAGCCAGCGCCTGCTGGTGGTCTACGTGGACGCCGCGGCTGGCGACGTCCGTCTCTCGGCCTCCGTGCCCTCTCACGTACGTCGTGCGTGCCGTGCGTGCGTCCGTTTGGATGTCCGTCTCTTCGTCCGTCCGTCCGTTTTTCTTTCTCTCGGTTTGTCTGTCTGTCCGCAATGACCTGGGTCTGTGTGGTGACTCAGGCTACCTCGCCTGGTACGCAGGAGGTCGTGGGTTCGATCTCGACCCTGACGATGCCTGCTGCTGTAGATTTGTAGTTTGCGTGTCTCTCTCTCTCATCATCATCGTCATCATCACGGTGGCTAGGAGATGTTGACTACCTCGCCTGCTATACAGGAGGTCGTGGGTTCGATCCCGACCCTGACTACACTTGCTGCATATTTGGAGTCTGCGTCTCTCTCTCTCTCGTCATCATCATCACGGTGGCTAGGAGATGTTGACTACCTCGCGTGGTGTACAGGAGGTCGTGGGTTCGATCTCGACCCTGACGACGCCTGCTGCATATTTGGAGTCTGCGTCTCTCTTTTTCTCTCCCGTGGTCCTTCGGTTTTTTCAACTCCACATTTAGGATAGACGTCACGCGTTTAAGAGTATTTGACTACTGCTAGACATTTCCACGTGATGATAAGTAATTGCAAGATAGCTGAGCTATCATTTGTGATGATCAGGTATGTGTCTGTAAAAGATCGACAGCTCAGCGCGACCTTATCTGGTTAGACGGAGGTACTCTGCGAACCTACCGGCTACCTTCAGCGATTTGTTCATGAATCCATCCAGATATCTAAACACAGACACAACTTCAACCGAGATGATGAGTACAAACTGAGTAATCATTGGAAGGACGTTATTAAGCAGGTAAAGTCTTAACTGACTGTGATGTTTCCATCCTACCTGCCTATGTCAGCTGTTGTTTTGACTCTCTGTGTCTCTCTCTCTCTCTCTGTGCCTCTCTCTTAGATCTCTCATGCTCACATATTCTTTGAAATGCACTCTCATGCCTTTGTATTGCACTCTCATGCTCACATGTCCTTTGTATTGCACTCTCATACTCACAGGCCCTATGTATTGCACCCGTTGGGTTGCACTCCCTTGTCGAAGAGGCCGCTCTCCTCCTATCTTACAGTTACATGCTAATCTCTCACATTAACATCACGCTAATCTCTCACGTTAACATCATGCTAATCTCTCACATTAACATCATGCTAATCTCTCACATTAACATCATGCTAATCTCTCACATTAACATCACGCTAATCTCTCACATTCACATCATGCTAATCTCTCACATTAACATCATGCTAATCTCTCACATTAACATCATGCTAATCTCTCACACATCATGCTAATCTCTCACATTAACATCACGCTAATCTCTCACATTAACATCATGCTAATCTCTCACATTAACATCATGCTAATCTCTCACATTAACATCACGCTAATCTCTCACATTACCATCATGCTAATCTCTCACATTAACATCACGCTAATCTCTCACATTAACATCACGCTAATCTCTCACATTAACATCATGCTAATCTCTCACATTAACATCACGCCAATCTCTCACATTACATCATGCTAATCTCTCACATTAACATCACGCTAATCTCTCACATTAACATCATGCTAATCTCTCACATTACCATCATGCTAATCTCTCACATTAACATCATGCTAATCTCTCACATTAACATCATGCTAATCTCTCACATTAACATCATGCTAATCTCTCACATTAACATCATGCTAATCTCTCACATTAACATCATGCTAATCTCTCACATTAACATCATGCTAATCTCTCACATTAACATCACGCTAATCTCTCACATTAACATCATGCTAATCTCTCACATTAACATCATGCTAATCTCTCACATTAACATCACGCTAATCTCTCACATTAACATCATGCTAATCTCTCACATTAACATCATGCTAATCTCTCACATTAACATCACGCTAATCTCTCACATTAACATCATGCTAATCTCTCACATTAACATCACGCTAATCTCTCACATTAACATCATGCTAATCTCTCACATTAACATCACGCTAATCTCTCACATTAACATCACGCTAATCTCTCACATTAACATCACGCTAATCTCTCACATTAACATCACGCTAATCTCTCACATTAACATCATGCTAATCTCTCACATCAACATCATGCTAATCTCTCACATTAACATCACGCTAATCTCTCACATTACCATCATGCTAATCTCTCACATTAACATCATGCTAACCTCTCACATTAACATCACGCTAATCTCTCACGTTAACATCATGCTAATCTCTCACGTTAACATCATGCTAATCTCTCACATTAACATCACGCTAATCTCTCACATTAACATCACGCTAATCTCTCACATTACCATCATGCTAATCTCTCACATTAACATCATGCTAATCTCTCACATTAACATCATGCTAATCTCTCACATTAACATCATGCTAATCTCTCACGTTAACATCATGATGAATCCCTGCAGTCACGAAAGCTTTAAATCGGTTTTATTGTAGTTTAGTCTATGGGTCTCTATGTATCTCTGTGGGTCTCGTTGTGTCTCTGTGCGTCTGCACGTGTCTCTGTGTGTTTTTGGCTACCGCTATAAATGTCCAAGTGACGATGATGATGATGAGTGTAGCAACTCAATCTAATATAATTGTACTCATTGTTTTTTTTTTCGGTAAAGTCACGTATGTAGAAATAAAATAAATTTTAAATGAATTAAAAGTAAATTATATCAAAATAAAATTTTATTTGTTAAAATTAAATTATTTAAATTAAATGTAATTTATTTAAATTTTAAATAAATAAAATAAAATTATTTTATTTAAATTTAATTTATTAAAATGTTATTTTCTTTCTACATACGTGACTTTACCGGAAAAAACCCAATGGTTATAATTTCTGCAGTCACGAAATCTACAATTCTAGATTAATATAATTGTAGTTTAGTCTGTGAGTCTCTATGTGTCTCTGCGGGTCTGTATTCATCTTGGGTCATTTCTGTGGGTCTCCATGCGTCTCTATTGGTCTGCGCGTGCCTCTACGTGTTTGGAAAGTATGTGGCTACCTCTATGAATGTCCACATGATGATGGTGATGATGATAAGCCGACATTTGGTTGAGTTGTGATGGGCAGGGTCGCTTTTGAGCTACGTAGCAGTTCACTACCTGGTCAAATGGATTTTTTAAAAGTTTTTGTTTCTACTGGTAGGAACCTCCTGGTTACACCAGGCCACAGGGATTATTGTGTCCGTCCGTCCGTCGTGCAGGGAGGGGCTGGGTGGGGAGGGTGGGAAGGGTGGGGCTGGGTGGGGGGTGGGAGGGGCTGGGTGGGCTGGGTGAGGGGTGGGGCTGGGTGGGGAGGGGCTGGTCACCCCGTGGTGCCCTTATAAAACCCAACATTTCACCTACTCACGCCGGCTTGTGCCCGCCCTCACAGTCGGGCATATTTGCGGAATACACCACGCCGCCGTTGACCCTGCAGGTCATTGACCGAGCAACCAACGTTCCTACCAGCTCCCTCCGCAGGAGGAATGTGTTTAATTTGGACAATTGCAGAGAACCCTACAGAGCCTCCTTCCTTCCCTGTTCACTTCTTCTCTTCCACTGCCTTCACCCTCTATCGTTCCTACCCCCCCCCCGCCTGCCTCTAACCCACTCTCGGTTCCCCAATCCTCTTCCTCTCCGATCTCTAATTCCCAACCCACGAGAGAAGGGAATGGGAGGTTAGACTCTCCCCCGCTCGCTTTCCTCATTTCGCTTTCTCTGTTGCTTCATCTTCACGGGACCTCCTTTGCCAGTAACAAAATACGAGAAAAGATTTTCCCCTTTTTTCTGGCAACAGAACAGCTGCGTTGCGATGTCAGAACACCAAAGTGTGAAACCTTTTACAAGGAATCGTGGCTGCGTTAACCACAACACTTGTGGTCAGAATGCAAACTAAAAACACGCTCTGATCCTTGATGGCTTCATCTCTTCCACTACCTCCACCTTCTGCCGTTTCTCTCCCCCACCTCTAACCGACTCTCAGTTCCCCAATCCTCTTCCTCCTCCGACCTCTAATTCCCAACCCACGAGAGAGGGGAATGGGAGGTTAGACTCTCCCCCGCTCGCTTTCCTCCTTTCGCTCTGCCTCCTTTCGCTCTGCCTCAGATCCTCTATTGCTTCATCTCTTCCACGACCTCCACCTGCCGTTTCTCTCCCTCCCTCTAACCCACTCTCGGTTCCCCAATCCTCTTCCTCCTCCGATCTCTAATTCCCAACCACGAGAGAAGGCAATGGGAGGTTAGACTCTCCCCGCTCGCTTTCCTCATTTCGCCTTTCTATGGCTTCTTGTCTACCACTGCCTCCACCTTCTGCCGTTTCCTCCCTCCCCCGCCCGCCTCTAACCCACTCCCGGTTCCCCCCGGCCCTCTTTCCTCCTCCGACCCGGCTCCCACATCTCGCTCCCGTCTACGTGCACCTAGCCACGTCTCTCACCCCCCCCCCTCACCGCCAGCCTTCCGCTGTGCTCCTCAATCAGTTCGAGCATGCGGGCCACCAGGCCTCTGCCCCCACATCCGCATCGAGCCTGTCCGTCACCCCCCACCACCCACCCACCCCTTCATTCACCGTAACGCGCCACCTTTTAAAATCCTTTATATTAAGTTCGCTTGCTTGCTTGCGCGCTTACGACGGTGCAAATCTTTCGGTCGTTTTTTATTTAAATCCTTTAAATTAAATATTTAATTACCAATTGCTTAATGGTGGCAGCCATTCATCTGACCCATAGGTGGCAGCCATCTCAAGCCAGAGGACGAGAGGACTCTAGCCGCCACGCATATAAAGGATTTATAGTGAAAAACTTTGTTTTTACGGGTTAATTTTTTCCTACTTCCCTGTTTCCCCTGGGACGTCGCGTGGCTCCGTTCCAAGTGCTCCTCACCCCACCCGTCCCTCCGTCCGTTCCTTCGCCATCAGCAGCTCCGCCACCACCACCCCCGTCACCCTGGCGTGTCGGCCCGCGTCCCAACGGCGCCCTGGGGAAGGGCGCCGCCAAGATGAATCCTCAAATGGAAGAGTGCAAGGAGGGGGGAAAAACAAATACGACGTCGCGGACGTGT
This sequence comes from Lethenteron camtschaticum, assembly GCA_018977245.1. Lineage (NCBI taxonomy): Eukaryota > Metazoa > Chordata > Hyperoartia > Petromyzontiformes > Petromyzontidae > Lethenteron > Lethenteron camtschaticum. The sequence continues at coordinate 43,269 of WFAB01001143.1, read as the reverse complement.
GGAAAGGAATCTATACGTGACTGGTTCTTAGGTGGAAAAATTAACCCGTAAAAACAAAGTTTTTCACTATAATCCTTTATATGCGTGGCGGCTAGAGTCCTCTCGTCCTCTGGCTTGAGATGGCTGCCACCTATGGGTCAGATGATTGCCTGCCACCATTAAGCAATTGGTAATTAAATATAATTTATTTTTTCCTAAAAAGTGTAAAATGTAGGATTTTTTTTCACGAAAATTAATTGTCACGCACAACGAGTCTGTGTGCAAAATGTCAGCTCGATTGGATCACGGGAAGTGGGTTAAAAAACGACCGAAAGATTTGCACGGTCGTAAGCGCGCAAGCAAGCAAGCAAGTGAACTTAATATAAAGGATTTAAAAATGAAATAAAATAAAAAATAAAAATATAAAGAAATCACGACGTTTCGATTGCAACACAAGCAATCATCACACCTGATGATGATTTTATTTTTTATTTTATTTTTTCACCTACGTGACTTTACCGAAAAAACCAAAGACCCTTGCAGTGACAAAAACTTCAACTCTGGAGTGAAGAATGCGGTCGAAGCGATCTGGGGCAGTTGGAAGGGGCGTACTGGGAGGATACGTTCTCCCGGAGGAAATGTAGTCGTGGACGGGGCGAATAGCGGGGAATGAAGGTCGTGGTTTGAACTAAACTGTGAAAGTTTTTCCTAATTTCTCTCATCATCATCATGGTGGCTAGGAGATGTCGACTACCTCGCCTGGTATACAGGAGGTCGTGGGTTCGATCCCGGCCCTGATGCCTGCTGCTGTGTATTTGGAGTTTGCGTGTCTCTCTCATCATCATCACGGTAGCTAGGAGATGTTGACTACCTCGCCTGGTACACAGGAGGTCGTGGGTTCGATCCCGGCCCTGATGCCTGCTACTGTGTATTTAGAGTTTGCGTGTCTCTCTCATCATCATCATCACGGTGGCTAGGAGATGTTAACTATCTTGCCTGGTGTACAGGAGGTCGTGGGTTCGATCTCGGCCCTGATGCCGCTGCTGTATATTTGGGGTTTGCGTGTCTCTGTCATCATCATCATCATCACGGTGGCTAGGAGATGTCAACTACCTCGCCTGGTACACAGGAGGTCGTGGGTTCGATCCCGCCCTGATGCCCGCTGCTGTATATTTGGAGTTTGCGTGTCTCTCTCATCATCATAATCAGGGTGGCTAGGAGATGTCAACTACCTCGCCTGGTATACAGGAGGTCGTGGGTTCGATCTCGGCCCTGATGCCCGCTGTCCTGTGTATTTGGAGTTTGTGTGTCTCTCTCATCATCATCACGGTGGCTAGGAGATGTCAACTACTCGCCTGGTATACAGGAGTTCGTGGGTTCGATCTCGCTGCTGTGTATTTTGAGTTTGCGTGTCTCTCTCATCATCATCATCATCACGGTGGCTCGGAGATGTTGACTACTTCGCCTGGTGTACAGGAGGTCGTGGGTTCGATCTCGCTGCTGTGTATTTGGAGTTTGCGTGTCTCTCTCATCATCATCACGGTGGCTAGGAGATGTCAACTACCTCGCCTGGTATACAGGAGTTCGTGGGTTCGATCTCGCTGCTGTGTATTTGAGTTTGCGTGTCTCTCTCATCATCATCATCATCACGGTGGCTCGGAGATGTTGACTACTTCGCCTGGTATACAGGAGGTCGTGGGTTCGATCTCGCTGCTGTGTATTTGGAGTTTGCGTGTCTCTCTCATCATCACACGGTGGCTAGGAGATGTTGACTACTTCGCCTGGTATACAGGAGGTCGTGGGTTCGATCTCGCTGCTGTGTATTTTGAGTTTGCGTGTCTCTCTCATCATCATCATCATCACGGTGGCTCGGAGATGTTGACTACTTCGCCTGGTATACAGGAGGTCGTGGGTTCGATCTCGCTGCTGTGTATTTGGAGTTTGCGTGTCTCTCTCATCATCACCACGGTGGCTAGGAGATGTTGACTACTTCGCCTGGTATACAGGAGGTCGTGGGTTCGATCTCGCTGTTGTGTATTTGGAGTTTGCGTGTCTCTCTCATCATCACCACGGTGGCTAGGAGATGTCAACTACCTCGCCTGGTATACAGGAGTTCGTGGGTTCGATCTCGCTGCTGTGTATTTTGAGTTTGCGTGTCTCTCTCATCATCATCATCATCACGGTGGCTCGGAGATGTTGACTACTTCGCCTGGTATACAGGAGGTCGTGGGTTCGATCTCGCTGCTGTGTATTTGGAGTTTGCGTGTCTCTCTCATCATCACCACGGTGGCTAGGAGATGTTGACTACTTCGCCTGGTATACAGGAGGTCGTGGGTTCGATCTCGCTGCTGTGTATTTTGAGTTTGCGTGTCTCTCTCATCATCATCATCATCACGGTGGCTCGGAGATGTTGACTACTTCGCCTGGTATACAGGAGGTCGTGGGTTCGATCTCGCTGCTGTGTATTTGGAGTTTGCGTGTCTCTCTCATCATCACCACGGTGGCTAGGAGATGTTGACTACTTCGCCTGGTATACAGGAGGTCGTGGGTTCGATCTCGCTGTTGTGTATTTGGAGTTTGCGTGTCTCTCTCATCATCATCACGGTGGCTAGGAGATGTTGACTACTTCGCCTGGTACACAGGAGGTCGTGGGTTCGATGTCGCTGTTGTGTATTTGGAGTTTGCGTGTCATGTGCATTTTTCTCCGGGTCCTCCGCTCTATCCCGGCCACATTTAGAATCAACGTCACGCCTTTACTGCTATTACATTTCCACGTGATGATCGCTGAGCCGCTGTCATTCGCGATGGCAAAAGGGCTACTTAGATAGTCAGCTCAGGGGCACTTGCAACACCTGGTGGAGTAAAAATAAGTTTTAGCTAATTGCAGGGCAGTCAGTGTGCAACGTGGGGTACTGTGCGAGAGTGCGTGTGCGCGTGTGCGCGTGTGTGTGTGCGTGTGTTTGTGCGTGTGTGTGTGTCCGCGTGTGCGCGTGTGTGTGTGCGCGTGTGTGTGTGCATGTGTGTGTGTGCGCGCGTGTGTGTGCGTGCGTGTGTGTGCGTACGTGTGTGCGCGTGCGTGTGCGTCTGTGTCCGCGTGTGTGCGCATGCTTGTGTGTGCATGTGTGTGTCCGCGTGCGTGTGTGTGTGCGTGTGTGTCCGCGTGTGTGTGTGTGTCCGCGTGTGTGTGCATGTGTGTGTCCGCGTGCGTGTGCACGTGTGCGTGTGTGTCCGCGTGTGTGTGTGTGTGCGCGCGTGTGTGCGCGTGTGTGCGCTTGTGGGGAGCGGTAGCGTAGCGGTTAGCGCTACACTGCCGCTACGAACTCTATGACCCCTGGCACCACCTGGGTCTGTCACGTGACCCTCCTCCTCCCGTCAGCGGGGACCCTTCGACGCTTCACGTGGCAGCCTCAAGGTGCACCTAGCTTGGCACAGGCGCCGTGGTGACGTCACCGTCGCTGGTATTGAGTGAGTGAGTGTCTCGGGGTTCGATTCCCGCTCACGGCCAACACCACCGGTGACGATTATATGAGCCGGTCCTGGGCCTCCCTAGGTCAACTCAGCCTCAAATGAGTTACCTTGTGCGGTGTGTAAACATCGCCACCGGGGAGGCAGATTCAGCCGGGCGTGCGTGATGCTGGCCGGCCACCCACCCCCTCGTGTGCCACAGTGGGGGGGGGGGGGCTCACGCCAGAACCGGTTTTGAAACCGGTTCGGTGTAGAGCCGCTGGGGAAACCTGCAGCACAAGCCCCGAGAAATGGTAGAGTTATGTAGGCAGCCTTCGACGCTGAAAAGCCACTTGAAGCAGACGCGTTAGCTATCTAAACAAAACCCAAAAATTTCGATGTAAAGCTTCTTTCGTGACTGCAGCATGGATTCATCTTGTTGGTTCTTTCGGTAAAGTCACGTAGAATGGAAAAAAAAATTAAAGATAATAAAATACAATTCTCACGACGTTTCGGCCACAACGCAAGCAGCCGTCCTCAGGTGGAGAACAGCAGCAGGCGTCGTCAGGGTCGGGATCGAACCCACGATCTCCTGCACACCAGGCGAGGTATACTAATAGGGTTTTTCCCCTTTTTTCTGGCAACAAAAACTGACACCTTTTGCAATGAATCATGCTTACATTAACCACAATACTTGCAGTCAAATGCAAACAAAAAATCAGTACTCTGATAATTTATGCATTGTCTTTGAAACTGATTGGTCCACACCAGAGACAGCTTTCTTTAGAGCCTAGTCTCATACGGTGTTCGACTAGATGACGCCAAAAGGCGCACAGTTCAAAGACAACGCGCCACCAGAGTAATGAGAGCTCGGGGTGAGCAGATACATTATGGGACCTCCTTTGCCAGTACCAAAATATACTAATAGGGGTTTTCCCCTTTTTTCAGGCAACAAAAATTGACACCTTTTGCCAAGATACCAGGCGAGGTAGTTAACATCTGGCCACCGTGATGCCCTATCGTGGGGGGCAGGTGATGTGGGGGTGCCTTGCCCCCTGGTGGCTAAAGCTACGAGGCACCTCCCCCTCTTGATAACCACCGCGAGATTTGTTTTCAACAACATTGTCAAAAGAACAAAAATTGAAGATGCATTAAATTTAATGTAAAAAACCCCGCTTTAATATAACGTTCCACGCTTTATTTCAATTTGATTAGAGCGGTGGCATAAACGCTGCTACAGAGAGGGTGCTAACGCAGCTGAAGTAGTGGGTGTGCATGTGTGTGGGCGAGCGAGTGGCTGAGCGAATGTGTGGGTGGGTGTGCGAGTGGGTGAGCGATCGTGTGGGTGGGTGAGTTAGTGGTGAGTGAGTGAGTCAGCGAGTGTGTGGGTGGGCCGGTTAGTGGGTATTCGAGTGGGTGACCGAGTGTGTGGGTGGGTGAGTGGGCGAGCGAGTGTGTGGGTGGGTGAGTGGGCGAGCGAGTGTGTGGGTGGGTGAGTGTGTGGGTGGGTAGGTGGGCGAGCGAGTGTGTGGGTGGGTGAGTGTGTGAGTGGGTGAGTGTGTAAGTGGGTGGGTGGGTAGGTGGGCGAGCAAGTGTGTCGGTGGGTGAGTGTGTGGGTGGGTAGGTGGGCGAGCGAGTGTGTGGGTGAGTGGGCGAGCGAGTGTGTGGGTGGGTGAGTGAGTGGGCGAGCGAGTGTGTGGGTGGGTGAGTGTGTGTGTGTGTGGGTGAGTGTGTGGGTGGGTGAGTGTGTGGGAGGTATGTGGGTGGGTAGGTGGGCGAGCGAGTGTGTGGGTGGGTGAGTGTGTGGTGGGTGGGCGAGCGAGTGTGTGGGTGGGTGAGTGTGTGAGTAGGTGAGTGTGTGGGAGGGTATGTGGGTGGGTAGGTGGGCGAGCGAGTGTGTGGGTGGGTGAGTGTGTGGGTGAGTGGGCGAGCGAGTGTGTGGGTGGGTGAGTGAGTGGGCGAGCGAGTGTGTGGTGGGTGAGTGTGTGTGTGTGTGGGTGAGTGTGTGGGTGGGTGGGTAGGTGGGCGAGCGAGTGTGTGGGTGGGCGAGTGTGTGAGTAGGTGAGTGTGTGGGAGGGTATGTGGGTGGGTAGGTGGGCGAGCGAGTGTGTGGGTGGGTGAGTGTGTGGGTGGGTGAGTGTGTGAGTAGGTGAGTGTGTGGGAGGGTGAGTATGTGGGTGGGTAGGTGGGCGAGCGAGTGTGTGGGTGGGTGAGTGTCTGGGTGGGTGGGTGGGTTAGTGTGTGGGTGGGTAGGTTGGCGAGCGAGTGTGTGGGTGGGTGAGTGTGTGGGTGGGTAGGTGGGCGAGCGAGTGTGTGGGTGGGTGTGAGTGTGGGTGGGTGAGTGGGCGAGCGAGCGAGTGTGTGGGTGGGTGAGTGTGTGGGTGAGTGTGTGGGTGGGTAGGTGGGCGAGCGAGTGTGTGGGTGGGTGGGTGTATGGGTGGGTAGGTGGGCGAGCGAGTGTGTGGTGGGTGAGTGTGTGGGTGGGTGAGTGAGTGGGCGAGCGAGTGTGTGGGTGGGTGAGTGTGTGGGTGGGTGAGTGTGTGGGTGGGTGAGTGTGTGGGTGGGTAGGTGGGCGAGCGAGTGTGTGGGTGGGTGAGTGTGTGGTGGGTGAGTGGGCGAGCGAGTGGGTGGGTGAGTGTGTGGGTGGGTGAGTGTGTGGGTGGGTGAGTGTGTGGGTGGATAGGTGGGCGAGCGTGTGTGTGGGTGGGTGAGTGTGTGGGTGGGCGGGTTAGTGGGTGTTCGAGTGGGTGACCGAGTGTTTACGTGGGTAGGTGGACGAGCGAGTGTGTGGGTGGGTGAGTGTGTGGGTGGGTGAGTGTGTGGGTGGGTAGGTGGGCGAGCGAGTGTGTGGGTGGGTAGGTGGGCGAGCGAGTGTGTGGGTGGGTAGGTGGGCGAGCGAGTGTGTGGGTGGGTGAGTGTGTGGGTGGTGAGTGTGTGGGTGGGTAGGTGGGCGAGCGAGTGTGTGGGTGGGTAGGTGGGCGAGCGAGTGTGTGGGTGGTAGGTGGGCGAGCGAGTGTGTGGGTGGGTGAGTGTGTGGGTGGGTGAGTGTGTGGGTGGGTAGGTGGGCGAGCGAGTGTGTGGGTGGGTAGGTGGGCGAGCGAGTGTGTGGGTGGGTGTGAGTGTGGGTGGGTGAGTGGGCGAGCGAGCGAGCGAGTGTGTGGGTGGGTGAGTGTGTGAGTATGTGGGTGAGTAAGTGTGTGGGTGGGTGAGTGTGCGAGCGAGTGGACGAGCGACATGGTGCCGAGTCAGCGACCTCCGGTCTGGATCCCAAGCGCAGCGTGCTGACCATTGCATCGTCGCTGTGATGTTATTGTTATTCCTACCTCCTCCTGATTTCCCCCCCTCTTCCCCTGAAAAAAAATCTCTCATTTCCTCACGCGGCGCCGTGTCCTCAGAAGATCGCTCCAGCGTCGCTCGTGGTGGTGACTACTGCAAGCCGCCCCACGCACCGACAGAGACAAAGATACCCCGTGTGAACTGTAACAGACTGTTGGGGCAAGTGCTGTTAGCGAGCAGCGCCTATGAAGGCTGGGACTGTGGCTCACGAGGGGGTGGGTGACCAACACCACGCCCGTGCGCCTTTGTGTCCTACCGGTGGCGATGTTTACACACCGCACCAGGTACTCGTTTGAGGCCGAGTGGACCTAGGGGAGGGCCAAGACCGGTTCAGATAATCGTCGCCGGTGTTGGCCGTGAGCGGGAATCGAACCCGGGTCGTTGGGTTTGTAGCGCAGCGTGCTGACTGCTACACTACCGCTCCCACACACACACACACAGACGCACACAGACACACTCATATCCACACCCTCACACCCACACACTCACACCCACACACTCACACCCACACACGCACACCTCACATCCACACACTCACATACACAAACTCACACCCACACACCCACAAACTCACACCCACACACCCACAAACTCACACTCACATAAAATCACACCCACACACTCACATACACAAACTCACACCCACACACACTCACATACACAAACTCACATCCACACACTCACCATACGCAAACTCACACCGACACAGAACCACTCACACACACACAGTCACCCACACACATACACAATCACCCACGCACATACACACACACACCTAAACTCACATCCACACAGAGCCACTCACACACTCACATCCACACCCTCACATCTACCCACTCCAAACACAAACTCACACCCACACAGAACCACTCACACAGACCTACACACACACAGACCCACACACACACAGACCCACACACACACAGACCCACACACAGACCTACACACACACACAGCCTACACACACACAGACCTACACACACAGATCCACAAACACACAGACATCGACAGACACACAGACCCACACACACAAATCCACACACACAGATCCACACACACAGACGTCCACATACACACAGACCTACACACACACACACAGACCTACACACACACACAGATCCACACACACAGACGTCCACACACACACAGACCTACACACACACACACAGACGTCCACACACACACACAGACGTCCACACACACAGACCCACACACAGACCTACACACACACACAGACACACACAGATCTACACACACAGAGACCTACACACACACAGACCTACACACACACACAGATCCACACACACACACAGACCTACACACACACACACAGACCTACACACTCACAGACCTACACACACACAGACCTACACACACACAGATCCACAAACACACAGACATCGACAGACACACAGACCCACACACACATCCACACACACAGATCCACACACACAGACGTCCACACACACACAGACCTACACACACACACAGACCTACACACACACACAGACCCACACACAGATCCACACACACACACAGACCTACACACACACAGATCCACACACACACACAGATCCACACACACACAGACACACACACAGATCCACACACACACAGACCTACACACACACAGATCCACCTACACACACACAGACCTACACATACACCCACCCACTCACACACGTGGCATCAAACGCTCACTTTCTCTTCTCCCTCTCGGCCAGATTCGGTTCACATTGTTTCAGGTTCAGTTCAAATAAAAAAAGAGGCTGGGGGGGGGTCAAATGGGGGGGGGGGGGGGGGAGGTTGGCAGGGGGGGGGGGCTGTGGGTGGGAGGGGTGAGATCCTTTTCCAGAGGACGCCACGGGGTTTATTTTACGGTGGGACTCTGTCTCTGTCTCTGTGATGATGATAACAACAATAATACGCCGCCTGTGGTGGATTTGGAAGGAAAATCTGAACAAATGCCCAGGGTACCAATGCCAGCCCAGCAGGGAAGGCCCCAGCTGGGAAGGCCTGAGACAATAGTAACGCCGGAGTGGGGGGGTGGGGGTTGTTCGCGTGGTGTTATTGCATCGCAGGGGTGAGCTGCAGAGAGAGACACGGAGAGAATGAGAGAGACACAGAGAGAGACACACACACAGGGAGAGAGATAGAGAGACACAGGAGAGAGACAGAGAGAGAGAGAGACATACAGGAGAGAGACACACAGGGAGAGAGACATACACAGGGAGAGAGACAGAGAGACAGAGAGACACACAGGGAGAGAGACAGACATACACAGGGAGAGAGACACGGGAGAGAGACATACACAGGGAGAGACAGAGAGACAGAGAGACACACACAGGGAGAGAGACAGACACAGGGAGAGAGACACACACAGGGAGAGAGAGAGACACAGGGAGAGAGAGACACACACACAGGGAGAGAGAGACAGAGACACAGGGAGAAAGAGAGAGAGACAGGGAGAGAGAGACACACACACAGGGAGAGAGACAGACAGAGATACGCACACAGGGTGAGAGACACAAGGAGGGAGAGAGAGAGAGAGACAGAGAGAGACAGAGAGAGACACAGGGAAAGACACTGAGAGACAGAAAAATAGACAGCGATATGCACAGAGAGGCATTGAGAGAGACACACACAGTGAGAGAGACCGTGAGAGAGAGAGACACCGTGAGATAGACAGAGAGACAGTGAGATAGACAGAGAGACACACACACACGGTGAGAGACAAGGGGAGAGAGATAGCGATAAAGCAGACACAGTTAGATACAGAGAGAGAGAGCGAAACCAACACGGTGAGACACGCAGAGACACCGTGAGATAGACAGAGAGAGAGACACACACTGGGAGACACCACAAGGCGAGAGAGAGACAGCAAACACATTGTCCTGCGGAGGGAGCTGGTAGGAACGTTGGTTGCTCGGTCAATGGCCTGCAGGGTCAACGGCGGCGTGGTGTATTCCGCACATATGCCAACTGTGAGGGCGGGCACAAGCCGGCGTGAGTAGGTTAAACGTTGAGTTTTATAAGGGCACCACGGGGTGACCAGCCCCTCCCCCAACCCAACCCCGCCCCACCCACCCCACCCAGCCCCTCCCCACCCAGCCCCTCCCCACCATTCCCTCCCCACACAGCCCCTCCCTCCCCACCCAGCCCCTCCCTGCACAACGGACAGACACAATAATCCCNTGTGGGCTGGTGTAACCAGGAGGTTCTTACCAGTATAAAGCAGACAGGTAGCTTCACTCTCTCGTAGTTTAGTTGACTGTCCTTCCTCCGCACCTCTGATTAGCACGGTCGGCTACGTACGGTGCGAAAGATGTTCGATATACATGTGCAACAACACGCTTGTGCCAGGCCAAGTGCACCTTGAGGCCACGTGAAGTGTCGAACGCCCGCTGGCAGGAGGTCACGGGGCAGACCCAGCAGGTACCACGGGTCGACTGACTGAGATGACCGAGATGACTGGCTGATGCACCACCTGTGCCCCCTACTGTACCAACTTGCTGTGCTTTAGCCACCCGGCGCTCCGCTCGTTGTTGTGAGCGTCGCTCCTCCGCCCTCTGTTGTTGTTGGAGGGCGACTGCCTCCAACTGCCCAGTAGCGTCCTTCACGAGCCTCCTCCACTGAGGCCGATCTTGACACCGCTGGTACCAGTCATCGGCAAGTCCACTCAGCTCCACGTCCTCCCGTACCACATCACTCCATCTCTTCTCTAGCCCGTGCCGCACACGTATCTAGTCTGATGGCGTGAGGGCAGTAGCTCCATCCGTCTGTCTGTAACGTGGGGTCACGATATCTACCGTCAAGGTTTTCCATAGTAAACGTCGAGTCTGCGTGCGTCTGTGAGTAGTGTGGGGTGCCAGGGTGGCGAGGAGATGTTGACTACCTCGCCTGGTATACAGGAGGTCGTGGGTTCGATCCCGACCCTGATGACGCCTGCTGCTGTATATCTGGAGTCTGCGTCTCTCTCTCATCATCAAGGTGCCTAGGAGATGTTGACTACCTCGCCTGGTATGCAGGAGGTCGTGGGTTCGATCCCAGCCCTGATGACGCCTGTTGTATATTTGGAGATTGTGTGTCTCTCTCTCATCATCATCATCAAGGTGGCTAGATGTTAACTACTTCGCCTGGTATACAGGAGGTCGTGGGTTCGATCCCCACACTGATGCCTGCTGTATATTTGGAGTTTGCGTGTCTCTCTCATCATCATACTCACGGTAGCTAGGATATGTTGACTACTTCGCCTGGTATGCAGGAGGTCGTGGGTTCTATCCCAGCCCTGATGATGCCTGCTGCTGTAGATTTGGAGTTTGCGTCTGTCTCTCATCATCATCACGGTGGCTAGGAGATGTTAACTACCTCGCCTGGTATACAGGAGGTCGTGGGTTCGATCCCGATCCCGACCCTGACGATGCCTGTTGTATATTTGGAGTCTGCGTGTCTCTCTCATCATCATGATCATGGTGCCTAGGAGATGTTGACTACCTCGCCTGGTTATAACAATAAAAAATTAAACTATTCCAACAAGGAAGTAATATGACTTTTCAAATCGCAGCCCTTTGTGATTTGCTATCGCATTGTTTCAAATTGCGATTTTTGACGATTTGGCGTCGTGAAGACGCGACGCCAACCGACAGCCTCCCGGTGCGCCCCTGCAAAGACTCAATAAACGGAGACCGTTGGGACAGGCCGCCGATCGACGGCGGCCGCCTATTTGTGCGGGCGGTGTCAACGGCACGCGCATGGCGCCCGCACGCCCGGCCGCCTTCGCCTCCCAACGTAGAGGAACACGCGGATCTCAAACCCGCGCCCTGCCCCTGTGTCCTCACAGGCCGTGGACGAGATGATGTACTTCGTGCGGCGACGGTGCGACACCGATGCCGGCGTCGGTGCGGACGGCGCCGCTACCGATGCTGCTGCTCCCACCGCTGACGATTCCGCAAGCGCCGCTGCTACTGCTGCTGGCGCTGATCCTGCTGCCGATACTCTCGGCGGCACGGCTGCTGCTGCTGCTGCTGGGGCTACCAGCGCTGCTGCCGCTGCTGATACTGCAGCCGCTGCTGCTGGCGGTGCCATTCATAGCGGCGTTACCACCGCCGATGCGACGCCGCCGATACCGCCGACACCGCCGATACCGCTGATACCGCTGATACCGCCGCCGCCGGCGTCGCCGCTGACTGGGTGAGCGCCGAGCGTCTGCTGCGTAGCGGCGCGGTGCTGGTGGGCACGGTGAGGGCGGCCACCTGGAGGCCCTCTGCGGGCCATGGGCGGCGTCTTCGTGCCCTCGCTGCTGCACAACGCCGGCTGGCCAGAGGGCATCCGCAACGACTTCCGTGGCATGTGCACCGTTTCATGGCCACGCTCACGGGTGAGGGGCGGTCGGTTGGTTGGCGGGTGGGAGGGGCAGTTGGTGAGAGGGCAGTTGGTGGGAGGGCAGTTGGTGGAGGAGCAGTTGGTGGGAGGGGCGGTTGGTGAGAGGGGACAGTTGGTGAGAGTGACAGTTGGTGAGAGGGGCGGTTGGTGAGAGTGGCAGTTGGTGAGAGGGGGCAGTTGGTGAGAGTGACAGTTGGTGAGAGTGACAGTTGGTGAGGGGGGCGGTTGGTGAGAGTGGCAGTTGGTGGAGGGGCAGTTGGTGAGGGGGCAGTTGGTGAGAGGGGCAGTTGGTGGGAGGGGCAGTTGGTGGGAGGGCGGTTGGTGAGAGGGGCGGTTGGTGGGGGGGCAGTTGGTGGGAGTGGCAGTTGGTGGGGGGGCAGTTGGTGGGAGGGGCAGTTGGTGGGGGGCAGTTGGTGGGAGGGGCGGTTGGTGAGAGTGACAGTTGGTGAGAGGGCAGTTGGTGGGAGGGGCAGTTGGTGAGAGGGGCAGTTGGTGAGGGGGACAGTTGGCGGGAGGGGCAGTTGGTGGGAGGGGCGGTTGGTGAGGGGCAGTTGGTGAGAGGGCAGTTGGTGAGAGGGGCAGTTGGTGAGAGGGGCAGTTGGTGAGAGTGGCAGTCGGTGGGAGGGTGGTTGGTGGGAGGGGCAGTCGGTGGGAGGCTTCAGCCACAGTTGAGCACCTGGCGTGATGGCTACTGTCGTGCTTTGCCCTCCTGTCCTTGTTGTTGTGCTGTTCGCTGTTGTAACTCTCTGACCTCGATGGCTTCCGCGGCCGTCTGGAACGCTCTTCCTTCGATGTTACATACAAAAAACCGGAGGACCCGGAGAAAAATTCACGCGACCACGGGAGAGCGAGAGAGAGAGACTCCACAGACTCCAAATATACAGCAGCAGGCATCGTCAGGGTCAGGATTTAACCCACGACCTCCTGTACACCAGGCGAGGTAGTCAACATCTCCTAGTCACCGTGATGATGACAGGCGAGAGAAAGACGCAAACTCCAAATATACAGCAGAAGGCATCGTCAGGGTCGGCATCGAACCCACAACCTTCCGTATACCAGGCGAGGTAGTTAACATCTCCTAGCCACCGTGATGATGAGAGAGAGAGAGACACGCGGACTCCAAATATACAGCAGCAGGTGTCGTCAGGGTCGGGATCGAGCCCACGACCTCCTGTATACCAGGCGAGGTAGTCAACATCTCCTAGCCACCGTGATGATGAGAGACACGCGGATTCCAAATATACAGCAACAGGTGTATACCAGGCGAGGTAGTCAACATCTCTCCTAACCCCCACGGGGGACCTTTGTGTGTTTCGTCCGCCCAGACACGCGGCACAAGCTGGAGGGACACACGGTGCTCTACATCCCGCAGGAGGTCCTGTCCATGGACGCGGAAACAGCCGCGTCGGACAAGGAATTGGTGGGACGACTCGAGAGTGAGTGACGCGCTCAGCTCGCTCGCTCGCACACGCGGACTGGGAGACGCGCAGAGAGACAGACGGACGGGGAGAGAGACAGGGAGAGAGAGACGGAGAGATGTAGAGAGACAGATGGGGAGAGAGACAGAGAGATGGAGAGAGACAGGCGGGGAGAGAGACAGGGAGAGAGACAGAGTGACGGAGAGAGAGACAGACAGATAGAGAGACATACAGACGGGAGAGAGACAGAGAGAGACAGAGAGGGGAGAGAGACAGGGAGAGAGACAGAGAGACGGAGAGAGAGACAGACAGAGAGACAGAGAGAGACAGAGAGAGACAGACAGAGAGAGAGAGACATACAGAGAGACAGACAGACGGGAGAGAGACAGAGAGAGGGACAGAGAGACAGAGAGACAGACAGAGAGACAGACAGACGGGGAGAGAGACAGAGAGAGGGACAGAGAGACGGAGAGAGAGACAGACAGAGAGACAGACAGACGGGGAGAGAGACAGAGAGAGAGAAACGGAGAGAGACAGAGAGAGAGACCGACTTTTTGACTTTTAAACAACTTTTATTGCCGCCAGCAGCAACAGCACTGGAGGCGATTTCAATATGAAATACACAAGGTCACCAGCAACACAAATTAACAAACGCTATGAATCCACGCGCTGTGGCGCTAAAAGCACCACGCACAACACGAAAGAAAAGCCACGTGGTTGTGGTGGTTGTGGTGTTGGTGGTGGTTGTGGTGGTGGTTGTTGTGGTGGTGGTGGTGGTTGTGGTGGTGGTTGTTGTGGTGGTGGTTGTGGTGGTGGTCATCGTGCACGCCACGGTGACGAGCGAGCGCTTCAGAAGGTGAACACCACGAGGTGCCGTCCTCGCCGGTACAGAGAGGGGCTTGTCCGGCTCCCCAGCGCTCGAAGAAGACGCGCTGCACATCACCGACATGTGTGTGTCACGTGGCGTGCTCCAGCCGGAGCCGCGCCTTGAGCAGAGGAGACAGAGACACAGAGAGAGAGACAGAGACACACAGAGAGAGACAGAGACACAGAGAGAGAGACAGAGACACACAGAGAGAGACAGAGACACAGAGAGAGAGACAGAGACACACAGAGAGAGACAGAGACACACAGAGAGAGACAGAGACACATCACCGGCATGTGTGTGGTACATGGCGTGCTCCAGACAGAGACAGACAGGGAGAGAGACAGAGAGACACAGAGAGACACAGAGACACAGAGAGACACAGAGAGACACAGAGAGAGACAGAGAGAGAAACGGGGAGAGAGATTGGGCAGGGGCCAGGATGCTATTAATCCAACACAACACAACGACACAACACGACAACACAACAACGCAACACAACTCAACAACACAACACAACAACACAACCGAACACAACTCAACGACGTAGCCCAACAACGCAACAACATAACACAACCCAACAGCACAACTCAACTCAACAACACAACCGAACACAACTCAACAACACAACAACCCAACACAACAACTCAACAACACAACAACCCAAGTTGCACGAGTAATGAAAACAAATAGTATCGCCGTTCACCTCTAACCCCCATGCCCCCGAAAACTGGTCACATTTAAATCAAAGTGGCCGCTAACTATGCACACGCGCACACACACATAGACACACGTGTACATACACAGACACACGTGCACACACTCACACACACAGACAGACACGTACACACACTCACACAGACACACACAACACACACACAGACACACGCACACACACACACAGACACACACACACGCACACACACACAGACACACACGCACACACTCACACGCACACACAGACACACACGCACACACGCACACACACACGCATACACGCGCGCACACACACACAGACGCACACACTCACACACACACGCGCATACACGCGCACACACACACACAGACACACAGGCACACACACACTCACGCACACACAGACACACACACATACACGCACACACACTCACACGCACACACAGACACACACACACGCGCATACACGCGCACACACACACACAGACGCACACACTCACACACACACGCGCACACACAGATACACACACATACACACACATACACACGCACACACGCACACACATAGACACACACACATACACACACAGACACACGCACACACACACATACACACATAGACACACAGGCACACACACACACTCACGCACACACAGACACACACACATACACGCACACACACTCACACGCGCACACAGACACACACACACGCACATACACGCGCACACACACACACAGACGCACACACTCACACACACACGCGCACACACAGATACACACACATACACACGCACACACGCACACACATAGACACACACACATACACACACAGACACACGCACACACACACATACACACACAGACACACGCACACACATCACGCAAACCCCACTCCTGATGTGGCTAAATCGGGGCACTATCCGCTAACGGTGGCTCCTTTAAGCCGCCCTCCTGGGCCGGATTGATGACGTTTCACATCTTACAACAATAACAACAATAACAATAACGACAACAATAACGACAACAGCAATAACAACAACAATAACAACAACAATAACAACAACAGTAATAACAACAACAATAAAAACTATAACGACAATAACGACAACAACAATAACGACAACAATAACAACAACAATAAAACAACAATAACAACAACAACAATAATAACAACAATAAAAACAACAACAAAATAACAATAACTACAACAACAACAATCACAACAACAACAACAGCAGCAGTAGTAGCAGCAGCAGTCTCTCTGTTAATTTACTAAAGACCCACCAACCTTCCCTCCCCGTCCCCGTGTCGCCTTAGCAGACTGGTCGTGGCAAGCGCTGTTTGGTGCAGCGAGTAGCAGCAGCCTCTATGAGTGAGGGGGGTGGGTGGTCAACACCACGCCCGGCCGCCTTTGTCTCTCCCCCACGACGACAACGACTCGTTTGAGGCTGAGTCGACCTAGGAGAGACCCAGGAACCCTATAAAAGACAAAGATCCCCCGTGTAGCCTGTGACAGGCTGTAGGGGCAAGTGTTGTTCGTAGCGAGTAGCAGCAGCACCTGTGAAGGTAGACACAGACAAAGGCCCCCCGTGTAGCCTGTGACAGACTGTAGGGGCAAGTGCTGTTAGCAAGTAGCACCTGTGAAGGCTACCGGCACTGTGGCACACGAGGGGTGGGTGGCTAGCAGCACCACGCCCGGCCGCCTTTGTCTCCCCAAGTGGATGTGTTTACTGCACACACCTCACCAGGTAACTCACTTGAGGCTGAGTCGACCTAGGGGAGTCCCAGGACCCCTGCAGACACACACACCACAAACCCTACCGCTTTGTACCGATGGCTGGAATCAAGCCCGACGCGAGATTGCCAGGTGACCCCTTGTGTCGCCCTGGGTCACATTTACCCAGGTTCAAAGGTCGACTGAGGGGGGGGGGNTGAGGGGGGTGAGGGGGTGAGGGGGGTGAGGGGAGGGTGGGGGGGCTAGGGGGTGGGGAGATGGTGGAGCGGTGGCGCAGCGGTTAGCGCCACGCTGCGCTAAGGAACCCGGCGAGCCGAGTTCCCGCTCACGGCCGCACCACACCTGGGCCTCTCCCCTAGGTCGACTCAGCCTCAAGTGGTTACCTGGTGAGGCACGTGCAGTAAATGTCGCCACTGGGGAGACAAAGGCGGCCGGGCGTGTGACGTCACATCAAAATGCGCATCTTTATAAATAAATATAGACAACACGTTCTACTGAATAAAATAGACTTCTTAATAAATGTTTTCTCCTACAACATCAGAGTGCAGCGCCACATTAAATTCGCACTACAATGACAACAATAGTTTAAAGCGATTTGAAGCATGTTTTATTTTCAAAATGGAAATATGGTTTTGGGGGGGGGTCAAAAATTGTCCAAAATCGCGTGACGTCATTTATGGGCGGCCATACCACTACGACACCGCGCCCTCTGCTTACCGGTACGAGTTTAAGGTCCTGCTACGTCATCAGCAACCGCAGCAGAAGTAGCATTGACATCGGAAGCAGAAGCAGTTGTAGTAGCATCAGCAGCAGGAGTAGCATCAGCAGCAGCAGGAGTAGCATCAGCAGCAGCAGCAGGAGTAGCATCAGCAGCAGCAGGAGTAGCATCAGCAGCAGGAGTAGAATCAGCAGCTATGGCAGCAGCAGCTACAGCAGCAGCAGGAGTAGCATCAGCAGCAGCAGGAGTAGCATCAGCAGCTATGGCAGCAGCAGCTACAGCAGCAGCAGGAGTAGCATCAGCAGCAGCAGGAGTAGAATCAGCAGCTGTGGCAGCAGCACACCTACAGCAGTAGCAGGAGTAGCATCAGCAGCAGGAGTAGCATCAGCAGCAGCAGGAGTAGCATCAGCAGCTATGGCAGCAGCTATATCAGCAGCAGGAGTAGCATCAGCAGCAGCAGGAGTAGCATCAGCAGCTATGGCAGCAGCTATATCAGCAGCAGGAGTAGCATCAGCAGCAGCAGGAGTAGCATCAGCAGCTATGGCAGCAGCAGCTATATTAGTAGCAGGAGTAGCATCAGTAGCAGGAGTAGCATCAGTAGCAGGAGTAGCATCAGCAGCTATGGCAGCAGCAGCTATATTAGTAGCAGGAGTAGCATCAGTAGCAGGAGTAGCATCAGCAGCAGGAGTAGCATCAGCAGCAGCAGCAGGAGTAGCATCAGCAGCTATGGCAGCAGCAGCTATATTAGTAGCAGGAGTAGCTTCAGTAGCAGGAGTAGCATCAACAGCAGCAGGAGTAGCATCAGCAGCTGTGGCAGCAACAGCTACAGCAGCAGGAGTAGCATCAGCAGCAGCAGGAGTAGCATCAGCAGCTATGGCAGCAGCAGCTATATTAGTAGCAGGAGTAGCATCAGTAGCAGGAGTAGCATCAGCAGCAGGAGTAGCATCAGCAGCTATGGCAGCAGCAGCAGCTATATTAGTAGCAGGAGTAGCATCAGTAGCAGGAGTAGCATCAACAGCAGCAGGAGTAGCATCAGCAGCTGTGGCAGCAACAGCTACAGCAGCAGCAGGAGTAGCATCAGCAGCAGCAGGAGTAGCATCAGCAGCTATGGCAGCAGCAGCTATATTAGTAGCAGGAGTAGCATCAGTAGCAGGAGTAGCATCAGCAGCAGCAGGAGTAGCATCAGCAGCTGTGGCAGCAACAGCTACAGCAGCAGCAGGAGTAGCATTAGCAGCAGGAGTAGCATCAGCAGCAGCAGGAGTAGCATCAGCAGCTATGGCAGCAGCTATATCAGCAGCAGGAGTAGCATCAACAACAGTTGCATCAGCAACAGAAAAACATCAGCAGCCGCTGCAGCAGCAGGAGAAGCATCAGGAGCAGGAGTAGTAGCAGTAGCAGCCATAGCAGCAGTAGTAGCAGTAGCAGCAGCAGCAGTAGCAGCATTAGCAGCAGGAGTAGCAGAAGTAGCAGTAGCAGCAGGAGTAGCAGAAGTAGCAGTAGTAGCAGCAGAAGTAGTAACAGTAGTAGCAGCTGGAGTAGTAGCAGCAGTAGCAGCAGCAGAGTAGTAGCAAGAGCAGAAGTAGCAGCAGGAGTAGCAGCAGCAGCAGTAGTAGCAGCAGTAGCAGCAGTAGCAGCAGCAGTAGTAGCAGGAGCAGCAGCAGCAGTAGCAGCAGCAGTAGTAGCAGCAGTAGTAACAGTAGCAGCAGCAGTAGCAGAAGAGTAGCAGCAGCAGTAGTAGCAGCAGCAGTAGTAGCAGTAGCAGCAGTAGCAGCAGCAGCAGTAGCAGCAGCAGGAGTAGTAGCAGCAGTAGCAGCAGCAGCAGTAGTAGCAGCAGCAGCAGTAGCAGCAGTAGCAGCAGTAGTAGTAGTAGCAGCAGCAGTAGTAGCAGCAGCAGCAGTAGCAGCAGTAGCAGCAGTAGCAGTAGTAGCAGCAGCAGTAGCAGCAGCAGTAGCAGCAGCAGCATCAGCAGGTAGTTTGGGGACGTTCTCCGAGCCGTCAGGGTGTCTCTCGCGAGCTTTTCGTGCCGCTTGACAAACACAAAAGCGGGCGGTCGGAACGAGAGTGGACAGGGGTGAGTCGGCCCCTGGCCCTCACCGCCCTCACCACCACCAGCAGCGCCCCCCGGGGGCTCCGCAGCGAGCCCCTGATCGAGACCATTAGGGCTTAATCTGTAGGTCTGACCTCCGGCCCCTGACCCGAAGCACAACAGATTGCCTCCGAGCTAAGCCCTGGGATCAATCCTGAGAGTAAGAGCGGGGACGCGGGGGGAGAGCGAGAGGGAGAGACGGAGGGAGGGAGGCAGGCGAGGGGGTCAGGGGGTGGTTCATCACACAAGGAACGCGTGTTCTGACAGCCTGGTCTGCGAGCGAGTGAGTAAGCGAGCGAGTGCGTGAGCGTGTTCTGTGAGGAGCGGCGGCGCAGCGGTTAGCGCTAGGCTGCGCTACGAACCGGGTTCGATTCCCGCCCGCGGCTAACATCACCGGTGACGATTGTCTGAACCGTTCCTGGGCCCCTCCCCTAGGTCGACTCAGCCTCAAATGAGTACCTGGTGCGGTGTGTAAATATCGCAACTGGGGAGACAAAGGCGGCCGGGCGTGGTGCTGGCCACCCACCCCCTGGTGTGCCGTTCTGGCCTTCATAGGTTGCTCGCTAACAGCACTTGCCCGACAGTCTGTTAAGGCTATACGGGGGATCTTTGTCTTTGTTGAGTGTGTGTGTTAGAATTAGCGTTAGATACTAGGAGTCAGTGTTAAAGATGGGAGTCGGTGTTAGAGATAAGAGTCAGTGTTAGAGATGGGGGTCATGATGATGATGAGAGAGAGCGAGAGACACCGCAAACTCCAAATATACAGCAGGCGTCAGGGTCGGGATCGAACCCACGACCTTCCTGCACACCAGGCGAGGTAGTCAACATCTCCTAGCCACCGTGATGATGATGAGAGGGAGAGACACGAAGACTCCAAATCTACAGCAGCAGGCATCGTCAGGGTCGGGATTGAACCCACGACCTCCTGTACACCAGGCGAGGTAGTGAACATCTCCTAGCCACCGTGATGATGATGAGAGGGAGAGACACGAAGACTCCAAATCTACAGCAGCAGGCATCGTCAGGGTCGGGATTGAACCCACGACCTCCTGTACACCAGGCGAGGTAGTCAACATCTCCTAGCCACCGTGATGATGATGAGAGGGAGAGACACGAAGACTCCAAATCTACAGCAGCAGGCATCGTCAGGGTCGGGATTGAACCCAGGACCTCCTGCACACCAGGCGAGGTAGTCAACATCTCCTAGCCACCGTGATGATGATGAGAGGGAGAGACACGAAGACTCCAAATCTACAGCAGCAGCATCGTCAGGGTCGGGATTGAACCCACGACCTCCTGCACACCAGGCGAGGTAGTCAACATCTCCTAGCCACCGTCTTTGGCCTTGACAGCGCAAAGGGAGAACACGGCGGCCACGACCGCTCATTTCCCTCCTGCCCTCCCGGTCCCCTCGATTCTCCGATTCCTCCTCCCTCTAGATTTGAAGCTTTCGTGACTGCAAGGATTCATATTCTTAGGTTTTTTCGGTAAAGTCACGTAGGTAAAAAATAAAAATAAATAAAAATAAATAAAACAAGTGCCTCCGAAACGTCGTGATTTTTATTTTATTTTTATTTTATTTTACTTTTATTAATCCTTCTTTGGTTCTTTCGGTAAAGTCACGTATAAAGATAAAAGAATAAATTAAATAAAAATAAATTAAATAATAATGTATTATTTTATCTTTATACGTGACTTTACCGAAAGAACCAAAGAATAATTCCTGCAGTCACGAAAGCACCAAAATTAAGATTACTTTCATTAATTTTTTAATTTCTTACCTACGTGACTTTACCGAGAACACCTAAGAATATCCACCTCCCTCCCTCCCCTGCCCGCCCGCCCCCCACAGCGGCGATGGTCCACTGGACGAGGCAGATCAAGGAGGTGCTGAGCACCCAGGATTCTATGGAAGACGGCGGCGACGCTGGCGGCGGTGGCAGCGGTGGCGGTGACGGCTGGGGACCGCTGGAGGAGATTGAGTTTTGGCGAAGCCGTCGTGCCGACCTCGCTGGGCTCGCCTCGCAGCTGGAGAAGCGCGGCGTGACGCGGGTGCAGCGGGTGCTAGGCCTCGCCAAGTCCTCCTACGTGGGGGCGTTCGCAAGGCTGGCGCGCCAGATACAGGTGAGGCGGCGGTGGGGTGGAGGCAGAGAGAGAGAGATAGTGTGAGAGAGAGTGAGAGAGTGAGTGAGAGAGATAGTGAGAGTGAGAGAGTGAGAGAGAGCGAGAGAGTGAGAGAGCGAGATAGATAGTGAGAGAGTGAGAGAGATAGAGAGAGTGAGCGAGAGAGAGCGAGAGAGTGAGCGAGATAGAGAGTGAGAGAGAGCGAGAGAGTGAGCGAGATAGAGAGTGAGAGAGATAGTGAGAGAGATAGTGAGAGAGATAGTGAGAGAGTGAGAGAGAGTGAGTGAGAGAGATAGTGAGAGACATAGTGAGATAGAGTGAGTGAGATAGAGTGAATGAGAGAGATAGTGAAAGAGATAGAGAGAGAGGCAGAGATAGATAGAGAGAGATAGAGATAGTGAGAGACATAGTGAGATAGACTTTGACTTTTTAAACAACTTTTATTGCCGCCAGCAGCAAATGCACTGGAGGCGTTTTCAATATGAAACACACAAAGTCACCAGCAACACAAATGAAAATAAACGTTACAAATCCACGCGCTGTGGCGCTAAAAGCACCGCGCACAACACGAAAAAAAGTCACGTGGTGGTTGTGGTGGTTGTGGTGGTGGTTGTGGTGGTGGTTGTGGTGGTGGTGGTGGTGGTGGTGGTTGTGGTGGTGGTTGTGGTGGTTGTGGTGGTGGTGGTCATCGCGCACGCCACGGTGACGAGCGAGCGCTTCAGAAGGTGAACACCACGAGGGTGCCGTCCACGCTGGTGCAGAGAGGGGCTTGTCCGGCTCCCCAGCGTTCGAAGAAGATGTGCACATCACCGGCACGTGTGTGGTATGCATTGAGATAGAGAGAGAGATATGGAATGAGAATCATGATATTTTTTTATAAACCGTCATCACACAAACTACGGTCATCCTGATAATTTTTTTTTACCCTTCTATCTGGCAACAAAAAACTGACACTTTTTTTACAAGGAGTCATGTTTGCATAGACCACAATACCTGCAGCCATAATGCAAACAAAAAATACACAACTTATATAATATATGCACTGTCCTTGAAGTTGATTGGTCCACACCCGAGACAGCTTTCCTTAGAGCCTAGTCTCACATGGGTTGGACCAGATGACGAAAAAAAGGCGCACAACTCAAAGACAATGCACCATCAGAGTATGAGAGCTCGGGGTAAGCATTTACACCATTGGTACCTCATTTGCCAGTAAAAAAATATATAATTGTTTTTTTACCCTTTTATCTGGCAACAAAACTGACACCTTTTTCACAAGGAGTCGTGTTTGCATAGACCACAATACCTGCAGCCGTAATGCAAACAAAAAACATAACTCTGATAATGTATGCATTGTCCTTGAAGTTGATTGGTCCACACCCGAGACAGCTTTCCTTAGAGCCTCGTCTCATAAAACAAATCACGACGTTTCGATTGCAACATCATCATCAGGTGGGAGAGAGTTGCCGTGGTAAGATGTGATTTCGATAAGAGAGGGGGAGGGGCATCTCCCACGGCATCTTTCACTTCAGCAAAAAAATAAAATGTTCTTGCCGTGGTTTTCCCACCCGATGATGATGATGATGATTACTGCTGCTTGTGTTGCAATCGAAACGTCGCAATTTTATTTCTTTTCTTTTCTACCCACGTGACTTTACCGAAAGAGCCAAAGAGTATGGATCTCTGCAGTAACGAAAACTTGAAATCTAGATCGACAAAGTCGTTTCTTCAGAACTGCTCTTTTGGTCTTTTGTTTGTTAGCGCGTTCGGCTACGTACGGCGCGAAAGAAGTTCAGCGTACAGGACGTGTGTGTGTGTGGGGGGCGGTGCATCAGTTGCAGTCATCTCAGTCAGTCGACCCGTGGCACCAGCAACAACGGAGGGCGGAGGAGCGATGCTCACAACAACGAGCGGAGCGCCGGGTGGCTAAAGCAAGCAAGTTGGCACAGTAGGGGGCACAGGTGGTGCACCAGCCAGTCATTTCGGTCATCTCAGTCAGTCGACCCGTGGCACCTGCTGGGTCTGCCCCGTGACCTCCTGCCAGCGGGCGTTCGACACTTGACGTGGCCTCAAGGTGCACATGGCCTGGCACAAGCGTCGGTGGTGACCTCACCGCCACTTAGTGGTGAATGGCGGTTGTTGCTGTTGTATGTGTGTGTATGTATGTGTGTATGTAGGTGTGTGGTGTGTGTAAGTGTGTATGTATGTGTGTATGTATGTGTGTAGGTGTGTATGTGTGTATGTATGTGTGTGTGTGTGTATGTGTGGTGCATCAGCCAGTCATCTCGGTCATCTCAGTCAGTCGACCCGTGGCACCTGCTGGGTCTGCCCCGTGACCTCCTCCTGCCAGCGGGCGTTCGACACTTCACGTAGTAGCCTCAAGGTGCACATTGCCTGGCACAAGCGTCGTGGTGACGTCACCGCCACTTAGTGGCGAATGGCGGTTGTTGTTGTTGTTGTTGGGGACGCGTGACGTTGGTTCTAAAATGTGGCGGGGAAAACCTGGAGGAACAGGAGGAAAAAGAATCCACGCGACCACGGGGAGAGAGAGAGATAGAAACACACACACACCGCAAACTCCAACTATACACACACACACTTATCAATAATACACACAGCAGGGTACACAACTCCCAGGGGCGAGGGGGTCCTACTCTGAGTCCGGGTCCCTGCCGGCTCGCTCCGGTCTCTCTCTCTCTCGTGTCGGATCGTGGACTCTGCCGACTCCACCGAGTGGAGAGAGAAGCACCTCTACGGCTACTACCACCGGCTTCTCCCCAGACTCACTTTTCTGCCGACTCCACCGACACACACACAGACACACACACAGACAAAGACACAAATACACAGACACACACACAGACACACACAGACACACACACAGACACGCACCTCTACGGCTACTACCACCGGCTTCTCCCCAGACTCACCACTCGCTCCCTCTCTCTACCCACTGGTTCCCTCTTTACCCTGCTGACTCTACCCGTTCCCACAGTGACCCCGACGTGAGGTCATCGCACTGAACGGCACACCTGACGTCACGTCCCCATTTTACTCCTCTACATATGCATTACACGTATGCATGTATGCGTGTGTGTATACATGTATGCACACACACGAGCGTGCACATTCTTGATGGGAAGCTTTCGTGTTCTGCAGGAATCCATACTCTTTGGTTCTTTAGACGCTGTCGCCCCGACAAACCTGGTCTTCACCTGAGGACGGCTGCTTGTGTTGTGGCCGAAACGTCGTGAGAATTATTTTATTATGTTTTATTTTTATTATTTTATTACTTCCCTACTACGTGACTTTGCCGAAAGAACCAAGAAGAATGTCACGTAGTTATATAAAAAAAATATATTTTCTCTACCTACGTGACTTTACCGAAATGACCACAAAAAGGTGCGCGTGTTTACATGTACACATGTTTGTGTATACATGTACACACACACACACACACGTGTGTGCATACATTACACGTACACATGTATACACATACACACACGTGGGTAAACATTTACACAAATCTTCGTGGTTCTTTCGGTAAAGTCACATAGAAGGGAAATAATAAAATAATGAAAATAAAACATAATAAAATAAAAATAAATCATAGTAAAATAATAAAATTAAACATAATAAAATAAAAAATAAAACAGTAAAATAATAAAAATAAAACATAACAAAATAATAAAAATTAAATATAATAAAATAATTCTCACGACGTTTTGGCCACAACGCAAGCAGCCGTCCTCAGGTGGAGAGCAGGTCTGTCGAGTAGACAGAGTCTGAATGACACACCCCAGGCTTGGAGCGACTATTTAAGCTGGGATGGAGGGGGGAAGGGCGCCTTGACAAAATAATTTGCATATCAAGAGGAATTTAGCATATTTATGGGAAATGCAGGTATGCGATTAGTACTACTTGTGAAATGCGTAGGAGGTGGGCAGGAATGCTGTTGCAAATAAATTGAAACTTGAGTCACTACCTATGAGATCTTCACTCAAAACTGCTTTAGAGGAGTTGTACACCCCTAGCTGCCAGTGCTATTCAGTGACCTAAAATAAAATGTTTCGCTCCGGATGATCGCTACAAAGTATGACCTGTGTTTTGATTTAGTGTGCTGATCTTAAAGGTGCATTGAAAAATTACAATACTCCGATTGATGCTCCTGCTGTTGTGGAGTGACTCATGCAGCCAGCTATGGCTGCAGGGTTTGGTAGTACATGTTGTTTATGCCATTTATTGTGAAAATTCCGTCAGTTCCTATGATTGCTTTTTCATTGCCTTCATGGCTTTATTTTGGTGATTTCGAAAAGTGTATTGGTTTAGCCATGTTTGTTTGTTGTAGTACAGAGTTAGACTGATGGCCTTAATCTAAGTTGTCTTGTGGTTGTTGTTGTTGTTGTTTGACTTGCATCCCACTGGGATTTTTGCACACAGCGTTGGTGTACGGTGTTTTTCTGCAATATTTTTGCTGTCTTTTCTTGGATTTTCTGTTTGCACTTAGTCACATATTCACTTTAAGATGTTTTTTTGTTCATGTTTTTGTTTTTGTTTGTTGCGGTTGCACCCGATTCAAGAGCTGAATGGCTCACAGGGCTATACCTAATAAATGAACTTGAACTTGATGAGGGGGTAAAGTCATTATAAGCCTGCATTGTGCAGAATTAGCAGCATCAAAGGGAGGGGATAGTCATGCAGACGCTGTCTTCTCGACAGAACTGTTCCACCTGAGGACGGCTGCTTGCGTTGTGGCCGAAACGTCGTGAGAATTATATTTTATTATGTTCTATTTTTATTATTTTATTATTTCCATCTACGTGACTCTACCGAAAGAACCAAGAAGATGAATCCCTGCAGTCACGAAAGCTTTAAATCGAAACATTTACACACACACGCGCACACGTGCGTATACATGGACACACACACACGTGTGTGCGTGTACACACACAAAAACACACAGGCACACACAGACACACGCACACACAAACACAGTCACACAAACACACACACAGTGACACACACACAGACACACGCACACACAAACACAGTCACACAAACACACACACACAGACACACAAACACACACACAGTGACACACACAGACACACGCACCGTGATGCCTGGGGTAGCTTCATTTGATACATGTGTGTCCATGTACACGCACACACGTGTGTGCGTGTACATGGCACACACGTGTGTGCGTGTACATGGACACACATGTATCAAATGACAGCGACCCCAGGCATCACGGGTCAAGTCGTTATCTGGCTCTCATCAGCTGTCCTTCATGCTGCGCTCATGCGCAGCGTCAGCGGCGTTGTGATCGTGCTGTCTGATGTGGCGTGGGCCTCCCCAAGGTTGACTCAACCTCAAATTAGTTACTCGCCACGGCGGCTGTGGTCATCGTCAGTAACTCGAGACATCGGTGCCCCTCTGTGTGTGCGTGTGTGTCTGTGTGTGTGTCACTGTTTGTGTGTGTCTGTGTGTGTGTCACTGTGTGTGTGTCTGTGTGTGTCTGCGTGTGTCTGTGTGTGTGTCTGTGTGTGTCTGTGTGTGTGTCTGTGTGTGTGTCTGTGTGTGTTTGTGTGTGTCTATGTGTGTGTGGGTCTGTGTGATGGGGGAGTGGTGGTGTAGCGGTCAGCGCTACGCTGCGCTACGAACCTAGTGACCCGAGTTCAATTCCCGCTCACGGCAACACACACTTAACGATTATCTAAATCGTCATGGGCGTCGCCTAGGTCAACTCAGCCTCAAACGAGTACCTAGTGCGGTGTGTAGTAAACATCGCCACTAGGGAGACAAAGGCGGCCGGGCGTGGTGTTGGCCACCCACCCCCTCGCGTGCCGTGCCGGCCTTCATAGGCGCTGCTTCTCGCTAACGGCACTTGCCCCTACATCCTGCTAAGGCTACACGGGGCTGTCTTTGTCTCTGTGCGCGTGGTGTGTCCGGAGTGTATGTTTGTGTGCGTGCGTGCGTGTGTTTGCGTTGCGGGTGCCTGCAAATCGTCACGAGACCGTTGACTTGGGGAGAGACACGCGACGGCTCCGTGCGTGTGTCTGTGCGTGTGTATGTGTGTCTGTGCGTGTGTCTGTGAGTGTGTATGTGTGTCTGTGCGTGTGTCTGTGCGTGTGTCTGTGAGTGTGTCTGTGTGTCTGTGCGCGTGTCTGTGCGTGTGTCTGTGTGTGTGTCTGTGTGTCTGTGTGTCTGTGCGTGTCTGTGCGTGTGTCTGTGTGTGTGCCTCTGCGTGTGTCTGTGAGTGTGTCTGTGCGTGTGTCTCTGCGTGCGTCTGTGTGTCTGTGCGTGTGTCTGTGCGTGTGTCTGTGCGTGTGTCTGTGCGTGTGTCTCTGCGTGCGTCTGTGTGTCTGTGCGTGTGTCTGTGCGTGTGCGTGTGTCTGTGAGTGTGTCTGTGCGTGTGTCTGTGCGTGTGTGTCTGTGAGTGTGTCTGTGAGTGTGTCTCTGCGTGTGTCTGTGCGTGTGTCTGTGCGTCTGTGTGTTTGTGGGGGGAGCGGGAGTGCAGTGGTTGGCACCGCGCTGCGCTAAGAACACCGGTGACGATTATTTTATCTGAACCCTCCCCTAGGTCGACTCAGCCTCCAACGAGTTACCTGATGCAGTGTGTAGTAAGCATCGCCACTGGGGAGACAAAGGCGGCCGGGCGTGGTGCTGGCCACTCACCCCCTCGTGTGCCACAGTGCCGGTAGCCTTCACAGGTGCTGCTCGCTACTAACAGCACTTGCCCCAACAGTCTGTCAAGGCTACACGGGGGATCTTTGTCTTTGTAATGTGAAACACAGATGTCGGGTCCAGTGGCTACGCTTTCATTTTCTCCGGCAATAAATCCGGGAGCCCCATCCCAGCTGGCGACGTTTTATATTTCATATTCTCATCTTGTGTGAAGTTATCATCATCATTATTATTAAGTATTTTTATATCCCGACTAATATTTGGGAGGGCTGAGATGGCTCTCCGGCAGAGTGATGGTAAGGCGGCGAAAAGGCGGAGGAGGAATAATTTTAAATGAAAGCCGATGGGTTTTGAACTTGCTTTGCGCGTTTTTTTTTTAGAGTGCCCGCTTATATATTTTTTTCTTCTCGAGAATATTTTTATCTCCCTCTCTTTCTCTCTTTCCTCTTCACCGTCCGCTCGCCCGCTCGCTCGCCCGCTCGCTCACAATTTATATTGTGCGCACGTGTACGCTGCCTTTAGACGCCCTTCGCAGGAGAGTAACCTCACCTCTCCACGCGAGGCGTCCGTCGCGAAAAAGCCGATCGGCGCGTTCGGGCTACGTTCGGTGCGAAAGAAGTTGAACGTGCACACGTGGAGGCCCATAGACTCAGCACTGCACCATAGACTCAACACTGTACCATAGACTCAACACTGTACCATAGACTCAACACTGCACCATAGACTCAGCACTGCACAATAGACTCAGCACTGCACCATAGACTCAACACTGTACCATAGACTCAACACTGCACCATAGACTCAGCACTGCACAATAGACTCAGCACTGCACCATAGACTCAACACTGTACCATAGACTCAACACTGCACCATAGACTCAGCACTGCAGAATAGACTCAGCACTGCACCATAGACTCAGCACTGCACCATAGACTCAACACTGCACCATAGACTCAACACTGCACCATAGACTCAACACTGCACAATAGACTCAGCACTGCACCATAGACTCAGCACTGCACCATAGACTCAACACTGCACCACAGACTCAGCACTGCACCATAGATTCAGCACTGCACCATAGACTCAACACTGCACCTCAACACTGAGACTCAGCACTGCACAATAGACTCAGCACTGCACCATAGACTCAGCACTGCCCATAGACTCAACACTGCACCATAGACTCAGCACTGCACAATAGACTCAGCACTGCACCATAGACTCAGCACTGCACCATAGACTCAACACTGCACCATAGACTCAGCACTGCACAATAGACTCAGCACTGCACCATAGACTCAACACTGCACCATAGACTCAATAGACTCAGCACTGCACCATAGACTCAGCACTGCCCATAGACTCAAACTGCACCATAGACTCAACACTGCACCATAGACTCAACACTGCACCATAGACTCAACACTGCACCGTAGACTCACACTGCACCATAGACTCAACACTGCACCATAGACTCAACACTGCACCGTAGACTCAACACTGCACCATAGACTCAACACTGCACCATAGACTCAATACTGCAGCATAGACTCAACACTGCACCATAGACTCAACACTGCACCATAGACTAAACACTGCACCATAGACTCAACACTGCACCGTAGACTCAACACTGCACCGTAGACTCAACACTGCACCATAGACTCAACACTGCACCGTAGACTCAACACTGCACCGTAAACTCAACACTGCACCATAGACTCAACACTGCACCATAGACTCAACACTGCACCATAGACTCAACATTGCACCATAGACTCAACACTGCACCGTAGACTCAACACTGCACCATAGACTCAACACTGCCCATAGACTCAACACTGCCCATAGACTCAACACTGCCCATAACTCAACACTGCACCATAGACTCAACACTGCCCATAGACTCAACACTGCACCATAGACTCAGCACTGCACCATAGACTCAACACTGCGCAATAGACTCAACACTGAACCATAGACTCAACACTGCCATAGACTCAACACTGCACCATAGACTCAACACTGCACCATAGACTCAACACTGCACAATAGACTCAACACTGCACCATAGACTCAACACTGCACCATAGACTCAACACTGCACCATAGACTCAACACTGCACCATAGACTCAACACTGCACCATAGACTCAACACTGCACAATAGACTCAACACTGCACCATAGACTCAACACTGCCCATAGATTCTACACTGCACCATAGACTCAACACTGCCCATAGACTCAACACTGCCTATAGACTCAACACTGCCCATAGATTCTACACTGCACCATAGACTCAACACTGCACCATAGACTCAACACTGCCTATAGACTCAACACTGCACCATAAACTCAACACTGCACCATAAACTAAACACTGCACCATAGATTCAATAGACTCACGTACACACTCACACGTGTACAGGTGCCACGTCCGTACCGACCTTCGCAGGTGGTGCTGCCCGCTGAGTGCACTTGCCTCGCCAGCCTGTGTGGACTACACGGTGGGGGGATCTTTATCTTTGTGCGCGCACACAAAGATAGAAAAGATCCCCCGTATAGCCTTAACAGACTGTCGGGGCAAGTGCTGTTAGCGAGCACCTATGAAGGCCGGAACGGTACACGAGGGGCTGGGTGGCCAGCACCACGCCCGACCGCCTTTGTCTCCCTAGCGGCGATGTTTACACATCGCACCAGGTACTCATTTGAGGCTGAGTCGACCTAGGGGAGGCCCAGGACCGGTTCAGATAATCGTCACTGGTGTTCGCCGTGAGCGGGAATCGAACCCGGATCGCTAGGTTCGTAGCGCAGCGTAGCGCTAACCACTACACTACCGCTCCCTACAGACAGACACATACACACATAGACACACACACAGACACACACAGACAGACACACACACAGACACACACACACATACAGACACACACACACACACGTATATATTTTTTATGGATTTTCGTAACTACGACCATGATGTGAGGAATTGGAAGCGTGGAGCCGCGGTTTTTTCTCTCTCTCCCCCTTGCAAGCGAGATGTGAGCGAAGGGAGGGAAATAATTGACCGTGGTATTTTCAATACAAATTAAAATTGATGGGGACCCCGGGGGCAGCGGGGGAGTGGGATTCATGTTCCGTTAATTGCCGGCGGAGAGAGAGGATGGCGAGCGATTCGGTCCGGCGGAGTTGGGCACGCATACTGATGCGGCCCGAGGCACGGGTCTGTGGGTGTCTGTGTTAGTCTCTGGGTGTCTGTGTGCGTCTGTTGGTGTATGTGTTAGTCTGTGGGTCTCTGTGTGAGTCTGTGGGTGTGTGTGAGTCTGCGGGTGTCTGTGTGAGTCTGTGGGTGTCTGTGTTAGTCTGCGGTGTCTGTGTGAGTCTGTGGGTGTTTGTGTGAGTCTCTGGGTGTCTGTGTTAGTCTGTGGGTCTCTGTGTGAGTCTGGGTCTCTGCGTGAGTCTGGGTTTTGTGTAAGTCTGTGGGTGTCTGTGTGAGTCTGTGGGTGTTTGTGTGAGTCTCTGGGTGTCTGTGTTAGTCTGTGGGTCTCTGTGTGAGTCTGGGTCTCTGCGTGAGTCTGGGTTTTGTGTAAGTCTGTGGGTGTCTGTGTGAGTCTGTGGGTGTCTGTGTGAGTCTCTGGGTGTCTGTGTTAGTCTGTGGGTCTCTGTGTGAGTCTGGGTCTCTGCGTGAGTCTGTGGGTGTCTGTGTGAGTCTCTGGGTGTCTGTGTGCGTCTGTTGGTGTATGTGTTAGTCTGTGGGTCTCTGTGTGAGTCTGTGGGTGTGTGTGAGTCTGCGGGTGTCTGTGTGAGTCTGTGGGTTTTTGTGTGAGTCTGTGGGTGTTTGTGTGAGTCTCTGGGTGTCTGTGTTAGTCTGTGGGTCTCTGTGTGAGTCTGGGTCTCTGCGTGAGTCTGGGTTTTGTGTAAGTCTGTGGGTGTCTGTGTGAGTCTCTGGGTGTCTGTGTTAGTCTGTGGGTCTCTGTGTGAGTCTGGGTCTCTGCGTGAGTCTGTGGGTTTTGTGTGAGTCTGTGGGTGTCTGTGTGAGTCTCTGGGTCTCTGTGTGAGTCTGGGTCTCTGCGTGAGTCTGTGGGTTTTGTGTGAGTCTGTGGGTGTCTGTGTGAGTCTGTGGGTCTCTGTGTGAGTCTGGGTCTCTGCGTGAGTCTGTGGGTGTCTGTGTGAGTCTGTGAGTGTCTGTGTGAGTCTGTGGGTCTCTGTGTGAGTCTGGGTCTCTGCGTGAGTCTGTGGGTTTTGTGTGAGTCTGTGAGTGTCTGTGTGAGTCTGTGGGTCTCTGTGTGAGTCTGGGTCTCTGCGTGAGTCTGTGAGTCTCTGTGTGAGTCTCTGTGTGAGTCTGGGTCTCTGTGTGAGTCTGGGTCTCTGTGTGAGTCTGTGGGTGTCTGTGTCAGTCTCTGGGTCTTTGTGTGCGTCTGTGGGTCTCCGTGTGAGTCCATGGGTCTTGTGTGAGTCTGTGGGTGTCTGTGTGAGTCTATGGGTGTCTGTGGAGTCTATGGGTCTCTGTGTGAGTCTGTGGGTCTCTGTGTGAGTCTGTTGGTCTCTGTGTGTCTGCGTGTCTCTGTGTGTGTCTGTGGGTCTTAGTGTGAGTCTCTGTGTGAGTCTGTGCGTCTCTGTGTGAGTCTATGGGTCTCTGTGTGAGTCTATGGGTCTCTGTGTGAGTCTTTGGGTCTCCACGTGAGGCTATGGGTCTCTGTGTGAGTCTATGGGTCCCTGTGTGAGTTTGTTGGTCTCTGTGTGAGTTTGTTGGTCTCTGTGTGATTCTGTGGGTCTCTGTGTGAGTCAATGGGTCGGCATATGAATCTATCTTTGTGTAAATGTCTACCTCTGTGAAACTCTCCGTGCCAGTCTATGGATCCATGCAAGTCACGAGTGACTGGCCTGAGATCTTCAAATCAGAATATTGATTCATGCAGGAGGAATCCGATGAGTTATAAAGCTCTTTGTTCACAGATGTCCAGTAGGGGCACGGGGTGAGAACATTACAACAATAACAACAACAGCAACAACAAAACACGATCGGAGTACATCGAATTGGAAAGGTAAACAAAGTACTTGAATGAAAAAAAAATGTAGAAATGCAACTAAACGTTTAACCTTATCGAGTATAGCTCACTCGTGGACATTCTTAGCAGCAGAGTAATTCGAGCACTCTGAACGCGCGACGTTTTTTGTGAAAACGTGGCGGGGAAAAACCGGAGGATCCGCAGGAAAAAAAATCCACGCGACCATGGGGAGAGAAAAAATGAATTAAACTATAACATAGAAAACATAGAAAACAGGGGGGGGGCATAGACATGCAGTAGGGAGAGAGGGGTAGAGAGAGAGGGGGGGGGGGGTAGAGAGAGGAGGTAGAGAGACTTTTTTGACTTTTAAACAACTTTAATTGCCGCCAGCAGCAACAGCACTGTAGGCGATTCCGATATAAAATACACAAAGTCACCAGCAACACAAATGAAAATAATCGCTATAAATCCACGCGCTGTGGCGCTACAAGCACCGTGCACAACACGAAATGAAAGTCACGTGGTGGTGGTGGTTGTGGTGGTGGTGGTTGTGGTGGTCGTGGTTGTGGTGGTTGTTGTGGTGGTGGTTGTGGTGGTGGTTGTGGTGGTGGTGGTCATCGCGCACGCCACGGTGACGAGCGAGCGCTTCAGAAGGTGAACACCACGAGGGTGCCGTCCACGATGGTGCAGAGAGGGGCTTGTCCGGCTCCCCAGCGTTCGAAGAAGACGTGCACATCACCGACATGTGTGTGGTACATGGCGTGCTCCAGCCGGAGCCGCGCCTTGAGCAGGCCCCTGAACACTGGAAGCACCAAGAGAGAGACACACAGAGAGACAGAGAGACAGATAGAGACAGAGACAGACACAGACAGAGAGACAGAGAGAGAGACAGAGAGAGAGACAGAGAGTGAGACACACACAGATAGAGAGACACGAGACAGACACACACAGAGAGACACGAGACAGACACAGTTAGAGAGACACGAGACACACAGAGACAGAGAGAGAGACAGACACAGACAAAGAGACAGAGAGAGAGAGAGACAGAGAGAGACAGAGAGTGAGACACACACACAGATAGAGAGACAGAGACAGACACACACAGAGAGACACGAGACAGACACAGTTAGAGAGACACGAGACACACAGAGACAGAGAGAGACAGACACAGACAAAGAGACAGAGAGACAGAGAGAGACAGAGAGTGAGACACACACACAGATAGAGAGACAGAGACAGACACACAGAGATAGAGAGACAGAGACAGATACACAAATAGAGAGACACGAGACACACAGAGACAGAGAGAGAGACTTCAGTGATTGCTTTCGCTCTCTCGCGGACTCATCGGCTAGTGGCGGCAGTCAATCGTGGTCACCCCGGTACCGATCACTGCGCTTGGGGCTGCGACCCCGGGTGACCTGGTGAGCGCCGTCGGCTTCGTGCGTAGCCAACGCCAGGACATCTACTCTTTGGTTCTTTCGGTAAAGTGACATATAAAGATAAAATAATAAATAAAATAATAGCATACGACGTTCCGATTGCAACACAAGCGATCGTCGTCATCAGGTATAAATGAAATAGCAACAAAAATCTCACCAGAAAACTATAGACAGACATATAAGCAGACAGATATCACCAAGATACATGGAGAGAGAGAGTAACACAGGTACAGAGAGGGAGATCGTCTCTGTGGCGAGGCCTTAAATAGACAGAGGTGGGTGCGGGGGCGGAGAGAGGGAGGGGTTATACTGGTAGGAACGAAGTGAACCAGCCTACAATAGATTATATCGTCCGTCCGTCTGATGTCCGATTAGGTGTAGCAACATCGCTCCCTACTGCAAACACTTGGCAGGACCCTACAAAAACCTTTAGACTCAGTGAGGCTTTCCTGGCTAAACAAGTGTAACATTCCCTTATAATTCCCTGAGATAGTTTTTAATTAAAACAATTTAAATTAAAAATTAACTCACAGCGGCCTAAAGCCTACAGCTAGGCCTAAAGCCTAGAACTAGGCCTCAAACTCTCCCTTCGTATCGTACCCCCGCCATTTCATTTTATTGTCGCCTTTCATTTGTTCGTTCCTACCAGCCCACCCCACAGGGACCTGTTAGAAAAAATGAACATGTCAATGAGTACGGCGATGCGTGGTAAAGTACGCAGCTTGAACATTAGGAGAGAGGGAGAAAGAACACACTAAATTAAATCACGAAAGCTCCAAATTAAGATTGAACCAGGGCATCTACCGACGAACGCGCGACTTCTCGGCCACGGAATTCCCGAGCGGTTCGATTGATCTGCGTATCACGGGGCAGGGGTGATCGGGAGGGGTGACTTACGGGGGGTGACTACGGGGGTGACTATGGGGGTGGTTTCTACGTCTCCGAAAACTCGGGAGCCGCCTTGCCTGGCGAGTTTAAATTTAAACTTGTGACTCTGAATAACAGAGATCACTCCTTTTGACACCCACGGTAAACCTAAACCGACCGGCACGCGCGCGCGAGTGTACGTGTGTGTGTGTACGTGTGTGTGTACGTGTGTGTGTGTACGTTTGTGTATGTGTGTGTGTGTGTAGGTGTGTGTGTGTGTACGTGTGTGTAGGTGTGTGTACGNGTGTGTGTACGTGTGTGTGTGTGTGTACGTGTGTGTGTACGTGTGTGATTGTGTGTATGTATGTGTGTGAGTGTATGTATGTGTGTGTATGTGTGTGTACGTGTGTGTACGTGTGTGTACGTGTGTGTACGTGTGTGTACGTGTGTGTACGTGTGTGTGAGTGTACGTGTGTGTAGGTGTATGTACGTATGTGTGTACGTGTGTGTACGTGTGTGTGAGTGTACGTGTGTGTAGGTGTGTGTACGTGTGTGTGCGTGTGTGTGTACGTGTGTGTACGTGTGTGTATGTACGTGTGTGTGCGTGTGTGTGTACGTATGTGTGAGTGTGTGTGTACGTGTGTGTGTATGTATGTAGGTGTTTGTGAGTATGTGTGGATGGAGTGGTAGTGTAGTGGTTTATCTGAACCGGTCCCGGGCCTCCCCTAGGTCGACTCAGCCTCAAATGAGTACCTGGTGCGGTGCGTACACATTGCCACTGGGGAGACAAAGGCGGTCGAGCGTGGTGTTGACCATCCCACCCCTCGTGTGCAACAGTGCCGGTAGCCTTCATAGATGCTGCTACTCGCTAACAGCACTTGCCCCAACAGTCTGTTAGAGGCTATACAGGGGCGGGGGGGGAATTTGTCTTTGTAGCGGCAGTGTGTGCACGCTTGCACGGTGTACATCAGTGTACAGGACCATCCACTCACACTGAGATCCATAGACTCACGCCGAGATCCATAGACTCACACAGAGACCCATAGACTCACACAGAGACCCATAGACTCATACCGAGATCCATAGACTCGTACAGGGACCCACAGAAGCACACAGAGACCCACAAACTGACACAGAGACACAGACTCACACAGAGACCCACAAACTGACACAGAGACACAGACTCACACAGAGACACACAGACTTATTCAGAGAGACAGATTCACACAGAGACACACAGACTTATACAGAGAGACAGATCACACAGAGACACACAGAGTCACACAGAGACATGCAGGTTCACACAGAGACCCGCAGACTCACACAGAGACCCGCAGACTCACACAGAGACCTACAGACTCACACAGAGACCCATAGACTCACACACAGAGACCCACAGACTCACACAGAGACGCACAGACTCACACAGAGACTCACACAGACTCACACAGAGACTCACACACAGACGCACAGACTCACACAGAGACGCACAGACTCACATCGAGACAAGCAGACTCACACAGAGACGCACAGACTCACACAGAGACCCACAGACTCACACAGAGACGCACAGATTCACAAGAGACCCACAGACTCACACACAGAGACCCACAGACTCACACACAGAGACCCACAGACTCACACACAGACGCACAGACTCACACAGAGACGCACAGACTCACATCGAGACAAGCAGACTCACACAGAGACGCACAGACTCACACAGAGACGCACCGACTCACACAGAGACGCACAGACTCACAAGAGACCCACAGACTCACACACAGAGACCCACAGACTCACACACAGAGACCCACAGACTCACACACAGAGACCCACAGACTCACACAGAGACCCACAGACTCAAACAGAGACTCGCACACAGACTCACACAGAGACGCACAGACTCACACAGAGACGCAGAGACTCACATCGAGACAAGCAGACTCACACAGAGACGCACAGACTCACACAGAGACCCACAGACTCACACAGAGACGCACAGACTCACAAGAGACCCACAGACTCACACACAGAGACCCACAGACTCACACACAGAGACCCACAGACTCACACAGAGACCCAGACTCACACAGAGACCACAGACTCAAACAGAGACTCGCACACAGACTCACACAGAGACGCACAGACTCACACAGAGACGCACAGACTCACCAAGAGACTCACACAGAGACGCACAGACTCACACAGAGACGCACAAACTCACACAGAGACGCACAGACTCACAAGAGACCCACAGATTCACACAGAGACCCACAGACTCACACAGAGACTCGCACACAGACTCACACAGAGACTCACAGACTCACACAGAGACGCACAGACTCACACAGAGACCGACAGACTCACACAGAGACCCACAGACTCACACAGAGACTCGCACACAGACTCACACAGAGACTCACAGACTCACACAGACGCACAGACTCACACAGAGACACACAGACTCACACAGACCCACAGACTCACACAGAGACTCGCACACAGACTCACACAGAGACGCGCAGACTCTCACAGAGACGCACAGACTCACCAAGAGACTCACAGACTCACACAGAGACACACAGACTCACACAGAGACGCACAGACTCACACAGAGACGCACAGACTCACACAGAGACCACAGACTCACACAGAGACACACAGACTCACACAGAGACGCACAGACACTCACAGACTCACACAGAGACGCACAGACTCACACAGAGACGCACAGACTCACACAGAGACTCACAGACTCACACAGAGACGCACAGACTCACACAGAGACACACAGACTCACACAGAGACCCACAGACTCACATAGAGACTCGCACACAGACTCACACAGAGACGCACAGACTCACACAGAGACGCACAGACTCACCAAGAGACTCACAGACTCACACAGAGACACACAGACTCACACAGAGACGCACAGACTCACACAGAGACACACAGACTCACACAGAGACGCACAGACACTCACAGACTCACACAGAGACGCACAGACTCACAAGAGACCACAGACTCACACAGAGACAACACAGACTCACACAGAGACACAGATTCACAAGAGACCCACAGACTCACAAGAGACCCACAGACTCACACAGAGACGCACAGACTCACACAGAGACACACAGACACTCACAGACTCACACAGAGACGTGTGCGTGCATGCACGTGGTACATCAGTGCAGCCTTCAGCGCTACGAACCCAGCGACCTCAATTCCGCTCCCGTTCACGGCCAATCACGGTGGAGAATATTTGAACCCCTCATGGACCCCCCATCCCCCCTCTAGGTCCACTCAGCCTCAAAATGTATAGCCGGCACGGCATCTAAACGTCAGCATTTTGGGGAGCGGGAGGGGTTGGAGGGAGACGAATTCCCAGGCAAATATTTGAGCGAATCCGATGTCGTGGTCACTCGCAAACGAGTGGGTGGGTGAGTGAGTGGTGGGTGAGTGAGTGGGTGAGTGGGTGGTGATGAGTGGGTGAGTGAGTGGGTGAGTGGGTGAGTGTGTGGGTGGGTGAGAGTGTGGGTGGGTGAGTGGGCGAGCGAGCGAGTGTGTGGGTGAGTGGGTGAGTGGGTGAGTGGGTGGGTGGGTGAGAGTGTGGGTGGGTGAGTGGGCGAGCGAGCGAGTGTGTGAGTGGGTGAGTGGGTGAGTGAGTGTGTGGGTGGGTGAGAGTGTGGGTGGGTGAGTGGGTGAGTGAGTGGGTGAGTGGGTGAGTTGGTGAGTGAGTGTGTGGGTGCGTGGTGGGTGAGTGAGTTGCTGAGTGCGTGAGTGGGTGGTGGGTGAGTGAGTAGGTAATTGGGTGAGTGGGTGAGTAGGTAAGTGGGTGAGTGAGTGGGTGAGTAGGTAATGGGTGAGTGCATGGGTTGAAAGTGCAACTTTTAACAAACTTAAATGATTATTCACGAAACACGGCTTGGTGCCACCCTCCCAGCCAGCCAGCCCCAGCGTGTGCCATGCCACGGTGGCGACTTTCATCGCCGCTAACAGCACTCGCCTCTCAACAGCCAAGAGGCTACACGGGGATCTTTGTCTTTGTGCGTGTGCACCACGACGTGAATGCACATTGCGGTGGCCGGTTTCACGTGGGCGGTACACACGCGAGCGTCTCCGTCCGTCTGTCTGTCTCTCTCAATACTTGTCGACACGTTTTGCCGGCATCGGCCGATACGGAGCACGCGGTGATCCGCTTACCGCGGCTGTTTGCACCTCCGGAGGCTTAAAGCAGACGGAGGGGTCTGTCGGGGTTTTGGGGCGCCGTGGTGCCGTCGTGGTGGCTGTGGGAGACGTTGACTACCTCGCCTGGTGCGCAGGAGGTCGTGGGTTCCATCCCGATTCCTGATGACTGCCGTTTATTTGGAGTTTGCGTTCTCTCTATCATCATCATCATCATCATCACGGTGACTAGGAGATGTTGGCTACCTCGTCTGGTGCAATGGAGGTCGTGGGTTCCATCCCGACCCCTGATGATGCCTGATGTGTATTTTGAGTCTTGGTGTCTCTCTCTCATCATCATTATCATTATCACGGTGGCTAGAAGATGTTGACTACCTCGCCTGGTACACAGGAGGTCGTGGGTTCGATCCCGACCCCTGACGACGCCTGATGTGTATTTGGAGTTTGCGTGTCTCTCTCTCTCATCGTCATCATCATCACGGTGGCTGGGAGATGTTGACTACCTCGTCTGGTGCACAGGAGGTCGTGGGTTCCATCCCGACCCCTGACGACGCCTGATGTGTATTTTGAGTCTTCGTGTCTCTCTCTCTCTCATCATCATCACGGTGGCTAGGCGAAGTTAACTACCTCGCCTGGTGCGCAGGAGGTCGTGGGTTCCATCCCGATCCTGACGACGCCTGCTGCTGCTGTAGATTTACCGCACCGGGCACTCATTTGAGGCCGTGAGCGGGAGTCGAACTCGGGTCGCCGGGTTCGTAGCGTCTAGCGCGGCGCTGACCGGCACTACGCTACCACTCCCCGCACGCACGCACGCGCTCGCACGCACGTACACACGCGCGTACACACACGCGCGTACACACGCGCGTACGCACACGCACGTACGCACACGCACGTACGCACACGCACGTACGCGCACGCACGTACACGCACGCACGTACGCGCACGCACGCACGCGCTCGCATGCACGTACACATACAAGCACACACACGCACGTACAAACACGCACGTACACGCACGCACGT
The DNA here is from genome assembly GCA_018977245.1 of Lethenteron camtschaticum. Taxonomy (NCBI): domain Eukaryota; kingdom Metazoa; phylum Chordata; class Hyperoartia; order Petromyzontiformes; family Petromyzontidae; genus Lethenteron; species Lethenteron camtschaticum. Next base: position 2,264 of record WFAB01001143.1, on the reverse strand, counting down.
ACACGCATGCACGCGCTCGCACGCACGTACACATGCACGTACACACACACGTACACATACACACGTACACACACGCGCGTACACACACACACGTACACACACACACACGTACACGCACGCTTGCACGTACACGCACGCTTGCACGTACACACACGCACGTACATGCACACACGTAAACACACGCATGTACGCACGCACGTACACACACGCACGTACGCACACGCTCGTACACACACGCACGCACTTGCCCTTTCTCCCGTTGCCCATGTATGGGTACCTGCTGCCTGTCCATTGCAATCAATAGAAGACAACAGATGGTGGCATGACCTTTGCCGTGATTTGAAATAATCGGCCATCAAAGGCTATGATTTCACATTGTATATATAACTTGCAATGCGCCATGTAGACCACCCCACCCCACAAGCACAACCACCACCATCACCACCATCGCCGCCGCCGCCACAGACATTGCGGATGGAGGAGAAAGGTTAGAGTGGTTGTGGAGGAGGTGCGTTGAGTGAGATGGGAGGGAGAGTAGGGGAGTGTGTGGAGGGGAGTAGAGTGAGATGAGAGGGAGAGCAGGAGAGTGCGTGGAGGGAGTAGAGTGAGATGAGAGGGAGAGGCAGGGGAGTGCGTGGAGGGGAGTGGAGGTAGGAGAGTGCATGGAGGGGAGGGGAGTGAGATGGGAGGGGAGTGGAGTGAGATGGGAGGAGAGAGGTAGGGGAGTGCGTGGAGGGGAGTGGAGTGAGATGGGAGGGGAGTGGAGTGAGATGAGAGGTAGGAGAGTGCGTGGAGGGAGTGGAGTGAGATGAGAGGGAGAGGCAGGAGAATGCGTGGAGTGGAGTGGAGTGAGAGGGGAGGGAGAGGTAGGAAAGTGTGTGGAGGGAGTGGAGTGAGATGGGAGGGGAGAGTCAGATTAGAGTGGAGTGGAGTGGGTGAAAGGGGAGAGGTAGGAGAGTGCGTGGAGGGGAGTGGAGGGAGATAGGAAAGTGTGTGGAGGGGAGTGGAGTGAGATGAGAAGGGAGAGGTAGGAGAGCACGTGGAGTGGAGTGAGATGAGAGGGGAGTGGAGGAGATGGGAGGGGAGGTCAGATGGGATGGGCGAGTAGAGTGAGGTGAGAGGGGAGAGTTAGAGGAGGTGAGAGGGGAGAGGCAGGAGAGTGTGTGGAGGGTAGAGTAGAGTGAGGTGAGAGGGGGAGTAGAGTGAGGTGAGAGGGTAGAGTAGAGTGAGGTGAGAGGGGGAGTGGAGTGAGGTGAGAGGGTAGAGTAGAGGAGGTGAGAGCGGAGAAGGCCGGGGGAGTGCGTGGAGGGGTTCTGCGGCGTTCATCGTTGCCGTGCGCTGGCGAGGGTGATGGAGGAGGTGATGGAGGAGGGTGATGGAGGAGGTGATGGAGGAGGTGATGGAGTTGGTGATGGAGGGGTGGTGGAGGAGGTGATGGAGGAGGTGGTGGAGGAGGTGTGGAGGAGGTGATGGAGGAGGTGATGGAGTTGGTGATGGAGGAGGGTGATGGAGGAGGTGATTGAGGAGGTGATGGAGGAGGTGGTGGAGGAGGTGATGGAGGAGGTGGTGGAGGAGGTGATGGAGGAGGTGATGGAGGAGGTGTTGGAGGAGGTGATGGGGGAGGTGATGGGGGAGGTGATGGGGGAGGTGATGGAGGAGGTGATGGAGGAGGTGATGGAGGAGGTGATGGAGGAGGTGGTGGAGGAGGTGATGGAGGAGGTGGTGGAGGAGGTGATGGAGGTGATGGAGGAGGTGATGGAGGAGGTGATGGAGGAGGTGATGGAGGAGGTGATGGAGGAGGTGATTGAGGAGTGATGGAGGAGGTGGTGGAGGAGGTGATGGAGGAGGTGGTGGAGGAGGTGATGGAGGAGGTGATGGAGGAGGTGTTGGAGGAGGTGATGGGGAGGTGATGGGGGAGGTGATGGGGGAGGTGATGGAGGAGGTGATGGAGGAGGTGGTGGAGGAGGTGATGGAGGAGGCGATGGAGGAAGTGATGGGGAGGTGATGGAGGAGGTGATGGAGGAGGTGATGGGAGGTGATGGAGGAGGTGATGGAGGAGGTGGTGGAGGAGGTGATGGGGAGGCGGTGGAGGAGTTGATGGAGGAGGTGGTGGAGGAGGTGATGGAGGAGGTGATGGAGGAGGTGATGGAGGAGGTGGTGGAGGAGGTGATGGGGGAGGCGGTGGAGGAGTTGATGGAGGAGGTGTGGAGGAGGTGGTGGAGGAGGTGGTGGAGGAGGTGATGGAGGGGGTGATGGAGGAGGTG